>VZTG01001729.1:576112-730727 GCA_013397845.1 Melanocharis versteri
TTTTTTTTTTGGTGGCGCAGCTTGGTCAAAAGGCTTGAAGGTGTGAAAGAAAAGTAGCAACAAAAAGTTGCATCACTCATTCCCAACATAACTCGTGTTGGCACCGTTTGTATTGTCCTGGTTAAAGATGCCAGCGCACACTCGAGTTTGTCACAGCGTGTGGCACGATCTGCTCACAGCTGTCCTGCCAGGGGGAAGCCAGGCTTTTTCTCCTCTCGTGATACCCCAAATTGTTTTCACTTGTACCAGCCACGTAGTTTGCTCCAGCCTGGAGCAAGGCACTAAGGAGACAGTGTGGATAGTACGGAGGACCTGCTCAAATGCCAGCTGAAGCCCCAGCTGCAAAGGATGAGTCTCACATTCCCAGAATACTTGTTGGATGGAAGGCAGATAAAGGTGCAAGTAGTCTCTAGGTGTATTGCTTGAAAAATCGGAACGTTCAATGTGGGAAGAGATACGGGTCCTTGGAAAAGAGAGAGACTCCAGTTTCTTTGGAATTCACACTTTGAATTCCTGCTGAAATGCTCTGTGCAACTGGTACTGAGCTACTGCCAAGAGCTGAGATCACAGTTCACCTGGCTTTATTTTCTCAGAGGTGCCTGGAAGTGGCACATTTTAAGCAGTAGCAGTGTATGTTTGGATTCACATGCTTTTCTTTCCCTCTCCACCCTAAATTTCTTTATGCTTCCTTGAGGTGACAGGCATGCTCTTCCATGTAATCTGATCTACTATTCCACAGACTAATCTAGGTCACACTCTTCCAGTGCCAGCAAATGAGAGGTATCCATCAGTATCTTGCCTATTAATGATATTACACCTCCTTCAGATCCTCCAACCTGTACTTAGACCCCATGTGATGTCTTCTCTCATCTCTTTTTCTTTCCTCCTAAACTGATGCATTTCTGACACTGGGATATGTCTTGGTGAATTTCTGTATTTCTTAGAATGACCTTGCTGGCATTTTGACCACAGTATGTGAAAGACCTGACATGCTTGCAACCTTGTAAAAATGAAGTTAATAAATATGTAAATCAATCTATGTTTATTTATAGCCTGGCAGAACTCAAACACCCAGATTCTAGCCAAAAACTCTGTGCTATCTATGATTCCAAGTGGCTTAACACTTCAGAATTTCAAACACCAGGAGGAGATGAACACATACAAGAAGGACCCTTTTTGTTTGGTTTGTTTTTTCTTTTTAAACAACTAAATTACCCATAATTTCCTTTCTTCAATTTTTTTACTTACATGTTTACAAGGCATTAAGCAACACACTATTAATTACACAGAGGTCACTCAATATAAGAAAATGTATCTCCATTCCTCTCCATGGCAGTTCACAGAAGCTCCACTCAGGTTGGAGTGAAGCACGTGTTAAAGGTGTTGCCATGAGGGCCACTATGTATGTATGAATTTATTTAATTCTTTATTATAAAGTATGCCTGGATCAAAGGATTACACTAAGGAGTCAAATCAAATCAGCTTAAAAAAGGGGAAAAATAAGAAGTCTCAAAACAAATGCAACACAGCCCTTTCAAATCCTGTTTATTTACTTTTTGTTTGTGGGTGGTGTTTCCTTCATTCCCCATCAATCATGCCAACTATTGATATTTTTTCTGTCAGACACTAACAGTATCAGACTGACTGACATTATCTGTCTATTGACTGCCTCCATTTTCAACCTTTTTGGATTTGCAGCCCCCCTGAGCATTTTCCAGCTGAGGAATTTAAGCCAACTGACATGGATCATTAGCTTGAGTTACTCTTCATGGACCTCTCAGAAGTAAACTAGAAACCTCAGAAGCCTTAGGTAGATAACACTGATTGTATAGGATAGATATTTACAAAACACCACTGATGTCTCAGGTATAATCAGCCTCTAGCTGGATGAAATAATCGATAAGAAACCTGGCAGAAAATGCAGAATGGGATTGTTCTGGGCATTAGGAAGCCAGACCCATAGGCAGATCCATTTCCTGTCTCTCTGGGCTGAGACAGAGTTTCTGAGGGGGCCTTCACCCACTCAGGAGGCCAGTTGTGGTCCAGGCTTCATTTACACCCTGGCTGGGTGGATAAGGATTTAGGACAGCCCCTACAACCTCTTGCAGGCCTGGGAGATATAGGAGACTCTAGCTCAGGTGGATTCAGTCTCTATATTGAGTACTTACCTCTTGGGCTTTATTATACTTTATTTAGCACCTGAAATCATGTTGGAGACATATTCTCTTGGGTCCCTCACTGGAAACTAATTATACTCTCATAAGCCTGCTAATTTAGTGTGTGCTTCCAGCCACCCCAGGCAGGCACCACCTGATGTGCAAGTTATGACTTGCATAACGCTTGGGAACTTAATTTTCAGAGGTACCTTTGCGCCATGGAAATCAGCAGGACACCTCATATTGCTCACTTTTGTCTTCACATCATTGCTCAAATAAGTACAAGAAAACCATGTAGTCATGTGTAGAGACTCAGCATTTCTACGTTGTTCAAATGTCAGTCAGATTTGCTACGTCTTCCGGTCTGAAGAGCTTTTTCCCAGTCAAAACCTACAAGCTGAAACTTCGAGGGAGATCACAACCAGCAATTTGGTAGGGGTTTTTCACAGTCAAGAAGTTCAAGGGCATGTGGATATATGAAGTTGTGTTGGTTTAATTGATAGTTTAACCTAGTTTTGTCAAACTAATTATGGTTTCTCTGAAGGTTTACTTTTCCTCTATTTCATTTAAGATTAAATGGCTAAGTAGCTGATTTAGGCTGGAATATGATAAAACAAATTCTAAGCAGAAAAACTATACTGATATGGTAGAAAAGAGCACTGCAACTTATATCTGTCTTCGTTACACTATAGTAATTTGTGTGTAGACAAATCCTGGGAAGTTTAAGAGCCATTCCTTTGTGGATACCATGCCCCAGTGATGAAAGAGGAAACTTGCTGTCCGCTCCTGTTCCAAATGTTCTTATGAGGTGTTAATGAAGCATTTCATCTGTTAATGGGACCACTGGGATTGCAGTTGTCTATATTTTATTTTAAGTGTTTTTCATTTTCCAGGGATCAATACCTAGTTCCTAGAAAAGATACAAAAAATTCCAGTAATGTAGGGGAGAGAATTACTGTGTACCTTGAGGGCTGATATGTTGGTAATGAAATCTCCTCTGCAGTGTGAGCCAATTTTAAATTCTCCACAACTTTGAACTTCCTTTTCAAGATGCAGAGCAGAATGAAAAATCATGTCATGTAACAAATATCAAGACAGAAGGGGGGCCCATAGCTTATCACATACGTGTTTGGAACTCAATCAGTCATTTAATAACTCCGCTTCAGGGGTGCTGTGGAAAGTGAAATGAAAAAATCCAGTGCACAAGGCAATCCGAGAGGCCACTAATATCTCAAAAGGTGATGCCAGGAATTGTTGCCACCTACTCTGCTCGATCTTCTCCAGGAGGGACTTTGTGTTTGATAGAAGCAGCAAGTGTACCAGACAAAATATTTTTTGGCAAGATCTTGCTTGTGTCAGTTCGATATCCAGTTTCCATTACTTCAGGGCTTGGCATGAACAAAAGCTGCGGAATTTAAACAGTTTACAACCCACTTGTTGCATTTTAAAAAAATGCATATATTTTTTCTGTGCTGGAGTAGTCTGGTTTTAATTGTCTGGATATCTTTTAGTACAGGAGGCTCACACGGAAAATTTTTACCCAACAAAGACAGCTATAAGAACAGATCCAGAAAGTGCTGTGGGAAAAGCCATGTTTTCCATGTGTCATTGCTGAGTCCTGTCCCCAGACCAGGTTCATGTCTATCATCTGGCTCTGTGAACTTTCTAGTGTCATATAGCAAATGTGCTTTTCCTTTCCTACCTCAAACCATCTGGAAAAGCTGTTCCCAGCTGCTGTGTAAAACATAGTAGGACAGGCTGGGAATTTTCAGACAGACTTTTTTCCCTGTGCTACTTTTGGCTGGAGTAGAGTTCATTTTCTTCACAGTAGCCAGTATAGGGCTGGTTTGGATTTGTGCTGTTGATAACTCAGGGATATTTTTTGCTTGCTGAGTGGTGCTTACACAGAGCCAAGGCCTTTTCTTTTTCTCACCCCACCAGTGAGCAGGATTGGGGCACAGGGAGCTGGGAGGGGACACAGCCAGGACAGCTGACCCCACTGACCCAAGGGATATCGCAGACCTTTTGGAGTCATGGTCAGTGTACAGAGCTGGGGGAAGAAGGAGGGACATTCAAAGTGATGGTGTTTGTCTTCCCACATCATCATTACATATGATGAAGCCCTGCACTCCTGGGGATGGCTGAACACCTGCCTGCCCTTGGAAAGTGGGAATGAATTCCTTGTTTTGCTTTATTTGCATGCACATCTTCTGATTTACCTATTTACCTGTCTTCATCTCAGCCCACAAGTTTTCTCACTTTGACTCTTTTGATTCTCTCTTCCATCCCCCTGGGTGGAAGCAGAGGCTGTCTGGGGTTTTGTTACCATTTGGGGTTAAACCACAGCATTCCCCATCAAATATTTTCCAGTTCAGTGAAAAAGAAGCACCTCAATCTGCTGAAATTCCCATGCAAATCCACAAGCTATGCAAACAAACCTTCCTCACCAGCCATGTCCAAATCCTGCCTGGTTTCATGTAGGGCTGGCTCCTCAGAAGGCCTTCTGGCAGCCCTGGTAATGCTTTGCTTGGCAGCAGCTCTATTTTAGATTTGTTTTTATTAAAAATTATGGCACATACCCCAGAACGAGAATTTCAGCCTCTAAATTATGGTGCTGCACTGATGTGGTGGCTGTGTTTCTCCTAACTCCCGTAACAGGATCCTTGTACATATGGTTGGTAAAAGTTTTTGTAAAGGTTTTCCCCAATCACTTGAGATTTCAGAATTGGACACATGATTTTCCTGCACTGGTTTTTTGGGTGTTTTTTTTGTATTACTGACTGTCTGATTGTAGTTGACAATATGCTGGATACTGCTCCACATATAGCAAGACAGAAGAGCTTGTGAGGTGTGAAATGAAACTACATTGGCATGGAAATACAGCAGAGATATTGTCTGTTCCTCTATGCTGGAATTAGAAATAACGTGGGTATGATAACATGAAAGGAATCCTGTCCCCCTTATTTCTGGATGACAAATGAAATAATGGTGTTCTCTGTAGTATTCTAAGAGACTCAGCTTTGATCCTACCAAACTGAGCTCATGGTGACAACCTGTCATTCAGGAGAGAAGGGTGGGTCTGTGGATTGTGACACATGGGTTTTGGTGCAGTCCAGGGTATAGAAGGTGGAAGTGAGAAAATCTAAGACAGGTTTAGTAAGATCCCATCCCAGCCTTCTCCAAAAAAGGCAGAGTCCCACTGCAGGTCAATGCTCTGCATCATTTTCCCCCTCCCTTGCTCCTAGCAAGGTGAGCTCTGTTCCCACTTCCCCACAGGGGGAGATGCAATCCAGCATCCCTTTCAGGCCCGGAGATGGTTTCTCATTGTTGTCTGTGAAAAATCAGATGATTTGTGCCCCATTGTAATGGAAATAGCAGTGAGCTCGCAGTGCTCCAGCAGCCATCCAAGCCCAAGAGGAGAGCTGGCAACTTCCCCCTGACATTTCCAGAACAACTTGCTGTATTTTCACTGCTAAATGATGCTATGGACAGAAGCCCTGAGACCATTCTTCCTGTCAGTTCCAGGGACAGGCAATTAATCACTAGTGATTACAGGTTTTTTCCTGGCCAATAATTGCAAGGCAATTAAGTTTGGGGAAGGGAGAGCAGGGTGGCAGCGTGGATGGCTGTGCAGAAGGGGACTATCAGCCCCTGGCAGTGTTAAACTGTCCCACATCACCTGTGAATTTCAGTTACCAAAGCACTGTATTTTGATACGCAGTAATTATGCTTCCGCCTCGGTTTTCATCCCTTTCATTTGTCGCTTCCATTGAATGTCAGGCATTATGTGTCACAGTTCAGAAAGACTTGAGAAATCCATTAAAAGCTTCCACAAAGAGAGCAATTTTTCAGACAAACGTACGATGAAGAAACTGGTCTCCTCCGATGATTAATTCCAGTAACTATTCATCAAGTCAGGTGCCAGCCTTTGCAGTAGGGTAGGAGCATTAAGAGCTGTGATGAGTAAGGTCTTCTAGCCCTGAACCTATGAACTAAATACATCAGCAAACTCCCAGGCAGCAGCTAGCAGAAATACAACATTAGTTTTAGTCACTGTACTGTTAAAACATGTATTTTCACTGGCAGGCTGCAATTGCCAACCCTTCATAAATCTTTCCACGGAGCCAGTGCCATAAGCACCACTGGTTTAGCTCTAATCCTTTGGATTGTTGTAATCTTTCACCCTCGGGGGGATTCCAGTGACCCCACACCCAGACTGTGGCTGACTGTTGTCAGTGGGAGTTTTGGACAAAACCACTGGAGGGGTTTAGTCAACCAGTTGTGTAGCCAAGCTGTGATAGCTTCCAGCTTTAGATAGGTACTGGTGGTGAATATTTAATCCACTGGGTGATACACAGTAGAGAGATCAGGGGTTTATTGCAGTCACTCTTGAGCAGAGCTGGTTCAGCAGCTCAGGCTGTGCTTTGCCCTGGAGAGCAGCCCTGGTTCCGTGCTTTTTGTGTGTCATCAGCAGCACGGTGACTCCCCAGTATCCAAACAGAAATCCTCCTCCTTGACGTGTCACTTCGTGTCTCTGTCTACTGGACTTAAATTTCGTACTGCAGGAAGGGATGCCCCAGATTTCCAGCTCAGAGTATCTGTTTGGTAAGGGCTCTGTGTATTTATCCTAGGAGCTGGAGAATGGACTTTTTGACTCTGGCTGGGATGAGTGATCTGTTTGATTAAATGTTCTGAGTACATGTGCTGTAGGGTTTTCTCCCTTTCACTCTCCTTCCCAGAAAAAGGAGCCACAGGGAATGAGGTGTTCTGCCAGCCTCTACTCCTGAGCCTCCTGCCCTGATCCCACATAAGCCAAATTTCCCTTGAAGTTACACTTGGGTAATTCCATTGAAATGAATAAGATTTTTACAGTGTGATCAAGAAAGAAAACTTGTAATAGAAGTTTTTTTAAGATACGCTTACTTCGTTCTCTTTTTTTGCTGGCAAAAGTTGTATTTAGAATATTCTCCTTCCTTCTTGCTCTCTTGTGGGTGTACCTCTTGTGAAACTTTGCATTGTTGGAAATGTCTGTAAAGAAAAGACAAAAAGAGATAAGCTGAATTACTTTTTTTTTTCCTTAAAAATTTCCTCCGCAGAAGAGCTTGCAAGAATTGGAGAGAGAACGAGATTTTAATGCTGTCTTTAGCACATGTAATTATAAAGTCAAGGTATGGGTGCCTACAGGGTATCAGCCCAAAAATGAAGGGCGTTTCTATCAGAGTAGCAAAAGGAATGTTAACTGTTCCCTTGTGATGGAGACCCAAGATACAGAGAAATTAAATGATGTGCTCCTCGTTTCAGAGACATGAACACACACACACAATCACGGAGAGCTCTGGTCACCAAGCCATGGATTAGAACACGGGCCACTGACGAGTCTTTATTTGTGGTTAGTCAGCTGCTACTGGCAATAAGCCAAAATACCCATTTCCATTTACAGAAGACTGTAGGAAGCCAGTGTTGATCTTGAGCTACACTGCTGTTTTTGATCTCTAACTGCACACAAAGGTCTTGACATCATGATCCAAACCATCTCACCAGCAGAAGGCACCTTGTACAGAGACTGTGTCTACATTAGAGCCCAGCAGAGCCACAGCCCCAGCAGGTGCTGTGTAGTTGATTGTAACAACAGCAGCAGGACTCTCCTCATCCAAATTCTCTCGTGGGACCCTGCATGGCTTTGCTGAAGGCTGCAATGTGGCAATCACGCTGTTATCAGAGCCTAAGATAACCAAGCATGGCAGAGGGAAGAAGAAAGCAATTACTCATGAAACAAACCAGCAAGGACAGGGAAGTTGCACACCCCTGTTACATTCCCATACTCATCAGATAACTTCTCTTTTTTACCGTTAATTTTATCTCAGAGCTTTACAGCTAAGTGCACAATATTGAAAATGGTTCAGTTAATTTAGAGTAAAATTTAAAATTCAATGACCTGCCACCAAGTCGTGGAACTACAACCATGCAGCAAAGTCAATCTTTGCTGTCTAAAGTTTGAGAGCTACAAACCACAGGTAATCATCAGCCTTCTGGATGTTTATTCTTAGTTGAAAAAAGGAAGATAGTGCTTTCCATAAAGGCAAACTCTATCTCCTTCCTTAAAATTTTGTGCTAATCTCTTTCTTCAACTTCTCAATATTTATCCGTCTGCAAAAAGCAATATTATTAATTTCGAAGGATCTAAGGATATTTTCTCTATAGTCTGGCTTGAATTTGGCACTGTATTTAATAGATCAAGCTCAATATAGAGCAAAACCAGCTCATTTTTCATAAAAGTTTATCCTTTCTTCTCAGCACAGTAGAGCATACCTTTTGCAGCTGAACTGTGTCAGGCTTCATCCTGAGACTTTTCTCACTAAGAAAGTTTGCCTCTGGCTGTCTCGTTTGCTTTCTTGCTGACTTGTTCTTTGTTCTTCTGTGAACACAACTCTTCATACTCCTTGTTCTTCATCTGTGAAATCGTCTTTAAAAAACAGCATTGAGAGGACATTAATACAATCCAGTCAAGTGCACCATGTGTCAGAGATGCCCGAGTCAAGCTTGCCTAAGCAATCCTAACTGTGTTGGTTTCACATTAAGTGATTTTTGGTGAGGAGGGAAGAAGTCAGCCACAGCAGTGATTCCCTGTGAGGAGCTGGGAGGGGAAGGTGTTCTAAAGGTTTGTTTTAGTTCCCATTATTCTCTTTTAATTCTGTTAATATTTTTTTCTTTACACCTTTTAAAGTTTTGAGCCTGTTTTGCCCTTAAAGTATTTCTTCCCAATCCTTACCTCTACTCATGAACCCCATAAAAGTGTTTTCTTTCCCCCTCCTCTGCTGAACTATAGCAGAGGAGAATGAGTGAACGATTTTTGGGGGTGCACTGGCATTTGGCCAGCATCAACTATTGACACTAATTCAGTCCCTTATATGCGTGTTCCTTTTCCTACAACATGTAACCCTCTGTTCAATATTTCAGTGCATCTCCAGGGAGGGCTCCATCTCAGGCTGAGACTGGGAATCTGTGCCAGCAGAGCAGCACTAATTGGAAGGTGGCAAATGTTTGCTGATGGAGCTCTGATGATGGTTGTGATCCTGGATCCCTGCCGTCTTCTAGAATGACCGATTTATTTAGGCTGACTCACATAATTAAATGCATGAGTAAATTTCTCCTCACTCAGCCTCTATTCTTTCCTCATGCAACTGCAGATCTGTGAACTTTCCTTGCATTGAGTTGTCCCAGGATTACCTATTTTCTTCACATGGGAAGCACCAAGTTAAGTCAACCGAATATTTGATCTCTTTGAAAGGTCACAAAGGGGATCTGTCCTTCAAAACACCAGCAGATATTCCCTACCAATGATGGAAAATGCGCTACATACAGGAGACACTGCATGAGGAGATCAAAAGATCAGTATTTGATCTGAAGAGGACAGTCAGGAAGTCCATGCCAAATGCTTTTGGCAGATTTGCTCTTGCTTTGAGGAACACAGCCTGAATGCTTTCCTGTAAGACCAGGGAAGTAGTGCCATGATCATAAAACATAACCTCAACTGCTTCTCTGTTTGGCAGCTCTCTTTCCACCCTAGGCACAGACACTGCCTTCGTTTCTAAGATGGTCAGTCAAAAGGGATATGGCCTCAGTTCCAGCAAGTGGACAATACTGGGATAGCATCCTCAGGACTGTGTCCTCTCTGTTCCAAGTTCCAGTCCAGAGCTGGAAGAGTTTCCTCAGGGAAGAGGAGAAATATTCCACCTTTAACCTGTGCAGAGCACTAGTGACGCAGCCGTGTGCACACCTGTGGGGCTTGGGTACATGTCTCTGCCAAGAGCTGCTTGAACCCTCCTCTCCCTACTGTGCATCACAGAACTTTGCCCATTGATTCGCAGCAAACTCTGAGCAGAGTGGCAGAGAGAAGCTCCCCACACCTGCCAACCCACGAGCAGCCCCTTGCTCTGCCTTCCACCAGCCATGCACACACCAAGGATATTCCTCAGACGTTACTGGATGAGTCAGAGAAGGAAGATGCTTGAGAAGACCCTGTAAACAGTTTACAGGAATAAAAGAAGGGAACTTAGCTCTTCAAATAAAATAGCTGCCTAAGAGAATAAAATTGTTCATTAATTTATTTCAGGTTGAACCTCTATACAAGCTTATGCACTTATTTTGCCTCACGGAATCATTTCAAGCATCATCAGTTCTCAACTAACAGGAGGTACATTTCTACCAGTGCTGGGAATTCCCTCCCAGCTGCACCGAAGGGTTCACAAACCATCACTGATCTTACACTGCAGTCCTTGCTCACATCCCCTACTTCTGCAACTTATCAGCTCCTGATGATTTTCCTTTTTTGCTCCTTTTCTTCTTCTCCAGGGGTACCAGAGCATGGGGAGGTGCTGGTCTGAGCTGAAGTGCTCTGGAGGGACCGACACAGGTGATTGGCAGCAGTGAGGGTTTGAGATTCCCAGCCTGGAGGAAGCTCCTCTCAAAGCCTCCCGTGCCCACTCACTGTGAGCACCCCGCAGCCTCCCTCGCCTCTTGGTGACAAGAAAAAACTGATGAGAACAGCACTCAAGTCCTCTGAGCCACAACCTTCCTTCTCCCTGGGAAAGTCACTGCCTGGTTTTACAGCCAGATGGACTTCAAAATCCTGACACTTCCCTTCCAGCAAAGAAAAACGCATAATATACAAAACCCCCGCACCAGCGTTTGGAGAACGTTTTCCAATAAAATAAATCAAAAATAGAGGGAAATTTCCAACCGATAAAATTAGCCCAGCCTGTCAGTGCTGCTGCCCTGAAACAATCAGTCATACCTGGGAGCTAAGCTCCCGTGAAAGGCAATTGCATCTCTGTGTTGGTAATGCTTTTTGTCACTGCAGTATGTCTTTGAGGTACCTCCGGCCCCACTATGGCTGGTTTAACATAATCTCTTCTGATAGCAAATAGGAATTTTAGCTGTAGTCAAAAAGGCTTGACAGTGTTGCTTTCATCTTGGTACCATCCATGCTAAGGATATAAGCAGAAAAATATCACTAACAGTACATCAGCTGGGCTTATATTGTCACAAAAAATTCAAAAAAGACACTACCACTTTCTGATGACACTGTTATAAAATCCAGCCACCCTGGAGCATGATTAGTGCACACACAGACGAGACAACACTGAGGATAACAAAATGAACTTGCAATAGCTACTCTTTGAGTAATTCTGAGTCATCACTGATTATCTGGTGCATGATCAAGGAAGGAAACAAGCAAAGCCGCGTTGATTTATGCTCCAGATGCCACAAACTCTGCCAGGCTCAGGCTAGTGCGATTATGTTGTCCTCAGAACTGATTTACAGAATGTCTTTGTGCAAATAAATAAATAACAGATAATTTGATTTTTTTCCCTAGTACTCTATATTAAGAGCTGAGTTTGTTTAAATAATGAGAAACATGTTTTAGAAGAAATTGCACTATGAAGGATCACTATCAGTTTATCTTGTTACTGTGGCAAGTAACAAGACCCACAAACAGCAGCTTTTAGAAATGCTTGTTTGTGAGTCTTAAGATCCAGGAATGAGGAGCAGGATTTAGGGATGTTACCACTTTCTCTTAGAAGCTGTCAAGGAAGAAAAATCAGAATGTCCTAGCTTATTTTGCAAGCTTGTTCCATTAAAGCAGTTTTGCTTTTTTGGAAATGTGACTTTTAGTGTCCAGGGGCTTATATACAGCATACACCCAAGATGTTTTCAGTGGACTTTTTTGTGTATTGCATATGTAGTTTTTGTTGTAATAACGTTTGATATTTAAATAAGCTCTGAAATAACATAATACAAGTATTTTGTGACTTACTATCTTTTGTGTCATGCATAGTTATTAATTTTGCCGACATCTACTAAAGAAACTGATTCTTTGTAGTGTTTCTTACCTTTAGTGTTGAAAGCCATTACATGTGTTATTATTAGGTGAGAGATGTGATCTTTTCTTTCTCTCTGGAAAAGTGGACTTAAAGTGTGAGGTCACATTTAAGTTCAGAGCTAAATTTAGCAGTGGACCTTTAGGTGCCTTTTGAACAGTTTAAGTGCATTTCCTGTACAGTTTTTGTTGTGGAACAATATGTAATTCCTATACTGGCCTGTTATGCCAGAAGGTCAAAGGAAATGTTGGTGGACAACCATTGGGTAATACAAACCTCAAGACAACAGAATTTTTTGAAGCTGACAATTCTGGCCAGGAGAAGAAATTTTGAATACCATCCATGATTTCAGATTAAGAATCTCTTTTGTTTTTAAATGAAACATCCTGAAGAGTCACATAAAACACCAGTATTCTCCTTAAAAGAGAAGAAACAAGAAAGGAAACCAAAGATCACGTGATACTTTCTTGCAATCACTCCAGGGACAAAATAATAACTCTTCTTCTCCACTCTGAAAGGACACCTAACAAGAGGGGAATGCTGCCTGGATGGTTGAAGCCTAGATGCTTCACGCTGCACGTGAGACTTACAGTTTTGTACAGGGGGAAGACCAGGCACAGGTGGAGCAAAGTCCAATTACAACTTGTCAGAGTACCACAGAGTAGAAATGAATGAAGATGCTTTATACCAACCAAATGTTTATCATCTATATCGTTCACAGAAAACAGAAACGTCACAACTGTTTATCAGAACCAGTCTTGACCATTTATTGAAATTCAAGAAAATAAATCTCTGCCTTCAGGGGCAAGTCCCAAAACACTTCTTGATTCGAGATGAAAGACCGTGTGTTATAACCTAAAGAAGCTTCCACTTCATCACCATGAAGGCACCTGCACCAGGTATTTTTCCCACAAAAATGAGCACATAGACTTGGCCAACCCCTCTCATGCTCATTAACGTGGGATACTTTTTCATTCCACATACTTTTCTGAATCTTGCTTTACCAAGCAAACCCCTCACTGTCCATTAAAAGCTTAATTAAAGAAGCCTTTAGTTCTTAGGCGTGCAGGAATATCCAAAACCCCAGCTTTGCTCCCCGAGATAGTTACCTCACAGAGGCAGCTGTTTCCAGACTGGATGACAGCAGCTCCTCCAGCAGCTGACACACCTCCTCAAGACTGACTTCTCCCTGTGGCAGAAAAGGACACAGGTAAACTACCTGCCTTTGGTTCTTTAAAAACTCCAGAGTTCCTGCTGTGTATAAAACCAGCACAAACCATGGGATTTTGAGGCAGGAGGAAAAGGTTCGTATGATGCTATAAATGCGCACGTGGACAAGGCAGCTTGAGGAGCTCAGTTACCTACCACAATCACCTTGTTCCTCTTCAACTGACTGTCACAGAGCAACTCTGAACACTGCCAAAATGTTTCACAAGCTGACAGGACACAGTCAGCAACCCAATGATCATTGTTTTAGTAGAACTCATATAAATCAAAGAACCTTCAAAGCAGAAAGAAGACCGTGACAAGTTTTTTTAAAGAATCTGGTTTTGTCCTGACAAGGACATTCTTCAAAATAAACATAGACTCGTTAACTAAGACAAATTCTGGTGAAGTGAAGCAAAAAGCTTTTGAAGAAAAAAACACTCCCCTGGTGAGGACACCCAATGTGCTGCACCCTGAGACCTCACTGGAATGACAAAACCACTTGTTTCATGTTCAGGGGGTCTTTGAATAGATGTTTGTAAACCATAATACTTTCACTTTAGCAAGCAGATCCATTTTTAAGTGTAGATCCCTCAGTCCAGAAGGCCATAAACCAGCAGTCCAATTATACAATCTCCTCTGCTTAATGTAATGTAAATGGCCTCATATCAAGAAAGGATTTGGATTAGCACGTTGAGAAATTAGTGCTTGCCAAAAGGAAACAAAGTAAAAACTGGGAAAGGCACAATTTTGATCCATTTTGTGATGTGACATTTTATAAGTTTTCTCAGAAACAGTTTGGTGTTTGACATCTGATGCTTTCTAAATGTGTCGCTGTTTGTGGCATGTTCAGAGAAAACCTGTAATCATCACAACCTCTTTAATGCAACACAATGAGATCTGACTGTAGCAATAAATCATAACTCATCCTATTCTATTCTCATTGATTTTGGTGGAATAAAGGTTTTGCCCAAAGGAATAAAACCACATGAATATTTTGTTAGCTTCTCATCATCTCTTTCTCAATTCATTACTACTTTGCTTTCTCCTTTGATGACTAGTCATGGAAAGTAATCCAGTAAACAATTCTGGTGAAGGATTCATGTTGTTCTTATTATATGTGAGAAAACTATTTGTTATGCATCTGCAAGGAGCTTAACATGGGTTTTAAATCTTACCAGATTTGTAGACAAGAGGATACTGGCATTAGCTCTTGATTGGCTGAGAAAAATGTATATTTTTTTTACTTTCAGGTACAAACATTTCCGTCTGTGTCAAAATTTACTTGCTGGGAGGCTCCGTGTGCACACAGCGCTCCAGGGATATAGACCATGGAATAGCACAGCTTCTTATATTAACTCTTTCTGGTTATCTTTAGCTTCACCCTGCCATCCCTGTCACAACTCTATTCACATATATTTCAGGAAACTGTTGAGGAAATATCAGGGTGCAATAACAGAATTTTGCTTCTGAAATCAATTTCACAGCAGCAAAGGGTGATGCAGCTGGCTGAGCTAGAAGTGATGGCTGCCACAGTAAACCAACTTTAATTTCCTCCACAATTTCTTTTTTCACTTTACTGGACTTTAATACTCTGGCACAGAAAGATTATTGGGAAATAGGCTCAGGTAACCAATGAGAATGTGGAATGTATTTGATTAGGTTTCTATTTAAGGAGGGATATTATTTGGGAAATTGAGTCTCACTCCTAGTTAGAGCCTGATTCAAGCTTATCAGCTGAGAAGAGGTTTAGGTAACATTTCAACTAAACAGCTGGAAGTGGTACAATAAACCTTGATTTTAAAGGAATAATTGTTGCATCCAGCTTAGACTTCAAAATGGAGAAGAACAGACTTACAGGGCACGGCAAAGGAAATCTCATTTTGTTTTTAATTTGAAAGCAGCAAGGAGAAAACATGTTGTCCTGTAGCTGTCAGTGGGATCTCGACACCTGAATCAGAAAGATTTCAAACACTGGCACAAAGCAGCAGCACCAGTTCTGTGCAAACCTGTGTCTCCTGGATGGGGAAGGGAAGAAGAGGCATCTGGTACTTTCCTCTCCCCATTTCCTACAGCCTGCCACAAACCCTCTTCTCTGCTGGTCGAGATAGAAGCTATGCACTTCAAATGAAAATTAAGAGGTGAGCGTTGCATCTTTGCTTATCAGTTGTCACCTCAGATCTGGACCATGGGGAAGTATCCATGAGAGTGAAATCAGTCTCTCAGAGCCTGTGGTTCACCAGGGAATGCATTGACATAAGGAATACCCTAAAAGTATCCTACTTAGCCCAGGTGTTAAGCTGCAGGCGAGAGGTTTAGAGGAACATTTTTAAAGCAGAGCAAAAGACTTAGTGATGGAACTTCTGTTGACATTAAATCCCACATATTGCTTTGAAAATTTACCACCTAAGAGCTACCTTAAATCTATAATGCAGTAATGGTATTAGACGAGGCAGGGACATTAAAGCACTGGCTTAAACATTGGATTTCCATAATGCTATGAAATGGGACGATAGCAAACCTAGTGCTTGGTCTTGATTAATTATGTGAGAAGGGTATGCTGGACTGGCCAGCACTGTTATAGGCAAATTGCTTATTAAAAAGGTTATGATCTTTTTTTTTCCTTCCTAAATACCTCTTAAATGCTCCATCAGCTCCATCTGAATAGGTAGAGGGTACCTCATGGAGGTCACTTGCAGGGAAGTGTTCCCAGGAAAAGCAGGACCAGTCTTCCTTATACCCACAGGAATCAAATGCTGTTTTCTTAAAGTACAGAAGACTTGCTAAATTTTTTCAATTCTTTAGAAGTAGTCGTGTTCTTTTTCCCTGAGAAATGCAGTTAAGATTGGTTTAAAGCTTCTGAGAAGCTTAATGAACCGTGGCTATGCCTGTAGCTTTTTCACGTTTGAAAACTTTTGTTGCTAATTAACTTCATTAATAGTACTTAGAGGCACAGTGGCCAATATTTACCGAGCGCCGGCGTTGCTGCAAAGCACCAATGGAGCCAGTGGCTCAGCAAATAGATTCCCTGCAGTAAACTACAGAGCTGAACTCAGCGTGGTCAGATCGTTTCTCCTCTGTGTAAAAAAAAAAAAAAAAATGAAAACCTCATTGGTGCTGTTGTTTAAAAAACCACAGCAGTGTTAAATGAATAGACGGAACTTCCTAATCCTGCTGGGGTCGTTGCTGAGAGCTGCATTCCCAGAAGGAATTCACAGCGTGCACAGGGAGCTCGCTGCAGGATCATGGCCTCGGGCTGGACAGGGCTGGACAGAGCAGTCCTGCCTCACACGGACCCTCAGTGCTCAGAGGAAGATGCTGCAGAAACGGCCCTTCCCAAATAAATCCCCAGACAGAGGTGCTTGGTGGCACTGAGGGACGTGGCTGGGGATGCTGGCGTCACTCTGGATAACGTGATGGCTTCAGCATCCATCCAGCAAAACTGTTGTCATCCTGGTGTCCAGTGGGTGGTCACTGAGTGCATCCCTGGGCACAGAGGGATGGGGGGGTTAATGAGACCACCCTGACCAAAACCTACTGCTGCCCTGCTCAGCTGGAAGGGGAGATGCACCAGACTCACTTTGCCGTGACAGAAGTGCCCTCTGAAAAGGCAGAGAGGTTTCCTGGGCCCAAGTAGCTGAAGTCCAGCCAATTGGACATCACTGCAGCAACTGGCTGATCTGGAAAACTCCAGAATTGCGTAGTTGTTACAGGAAAAATAGCTGGAATTATTTCTCAAAAAGATTTTCACAAACTTTTCCCTATTCCTTCTTTTCCTCTATTTTTTTGTTTTCTTTTACCTCTTTCATAACCTCTTTTATTTACAGTGCATCCTTCAGGGGACACTGTTGAGCTATCCACTATAATTCTAAAATATATACATCTAGGTTGGTATATATATGGAAATAGATTCGTCTCTTTGACTTATATTTCTAGTCAGTCTGTCCAGATTACTGTGTTCTACCAAGGGAAATCTCCTGAGCTGAAAAATGTTTAAACTGTGCTTTTTTTTTTTTTTTTTAATATCACAAGAGCATTTCTATTGGTATGATGGTTCCTAGATGCTTCTTTCCAGCCCTTTTGGCTTTTACTGCACTGACAGGATTTGAGTAGGTTCTGAAAACTACTGGGAAAAAAATTGCTGAAGGCCCCTGGGAATATAATCCTCTCCTTCTGGTTTTTGCTACAGCTCTTCTCTCACTTTTTTTTCCTTTTTTTTTTTCTTTTTTTTTCTTTTTTTAGCATGAGACCCCAAATTACAGGAGATTGCTGAGATGGTGAGGGCAGCTAGAAAAGGAGGAACACCTTAGCAGGCAATGGCTGCACAAAAAGGTTTTTTAAACTTTTCTTATCTCCATGCTATCATCTACAACACCAGATCCTCTTAGGTTTTATACCAAAAGAGCTCTCTCTCAGGAATTCATCCCCTGGTGTACTATATTGTGGATGGCTGAATTCCCCTGAAGAAGCTGAGACTTTTACTCTTATTACCCATGAGGATGGGATGAGGGAGAAAGCTGGAAAGACAGGGGAAAACATCCTGTTGGATGACAGAGTTTTGGGCATTGCTGAGGGTCCCTGGGTGCTGATCTGGAGGAGTTTGGCTCAGGCCCTCAGTCTCATGTGTCCTCTGCAGATGATAATCTGTGCCTGCACGGCCAAGTCAGCATTTCCCAAGGTCCCTTAACACTCCCTGCCACTGTAGTTGGGATCATATTCCACTCTGCATGAAAAGCACAACAGGCCTGTGCATAAATGAAAGGTTGGATCTCTGGGGAGCAATAAACCTCCAAGGTCTGCAATGGGTATAAACACCCCACCCTTTTTTTTTCTTTTCTTGGTATTGTGAAAAGTTGGAAGGGTTTCATATTTCTTTTTCTTCTGCCTGTGAGAAATACATTAACTAATAATTTAAGCCCCCAGGGTGCATGCTGGTACTTTCTTCGACAAGAAGGGAAAGATCAGTATTAAATATGGTTTGAAATAATCTAAGAGGTATGTGGAAGGAAGACAGGAACAAAGCAAATGACAGTAAAGTATTGAAATGGACTACAAAAAGGACTAAAGAAGAGTCCTGTGCAAAAACCAAAAAGAGGAAACACTTGAACTACCCTTTTGGGGTGCAATTCTGCTCCTGCCTGGTTATCACGAGCCAAACTGCCAGAAAGTGATTCTGCAATACTCTGTGCAAGGCCCCTCATTTCCCTGTGTGCCCAGTGTGCTGCAGACTCTGCTGCGAGCAGGATGGGACCACAGCTGTCAATGGGAAATGAAAAAGAGACAAGTTGCTGCAATCACAGGGCCTGAAAAGGTGCCTGATGCAAACATCAGCAAGACATTTGGTGCACTCCTAAGGCTTTTCTATTGCTGGCCAACCTCTGTGGGCTGTGAACAGGTCTAAGGCTTTGGAATGGTTTAGCCATCTCTAAAGGGCTGTAGGGGGTTTATCCACTTCAGCTCTCTAAGCCTTTAGTGCCAAATCCTTGTCCCTTGTAAGTCTCCAACAAAATCACCAGTGGTTTCAATGGGTGCAGGATCGGGTCCCTGGAGCACTTTAAGTAATTTAAACCACTCTAAATCCTCGAAGCAGCTTAAGTGATAAGCTACTTGTTCCAGAGTTTTCAGCTTGCAGACCCGGCTTGTAAAATACTCCAGGCAGCTCGTCGTGCACTTGGCTGTGAGCACACACAGATGCATTGCTTTGGAACACAGAGATAACGTAGTGAGACCTGGTTATCAAACTCTCAAAGTGTTTTACTTCTAGAGAAAGTAGGACTTCTGTTATTTTTTAAACGTAGTAAATAACTTCCAACAGCTACCAGATGAGACGCTGTTCCCTGTGCTCAGGCAGGAGAGATAGTGCCAAAGGCTCTGGATTCAGATCCTGCTGGTGATGCCATTTGCTGCTACATTCCCAACCAGTCTTTGTGATATCCGGAGCACCAGAGGCTCTTTAATGCACCCTGCTTTTGAATGATGATTGGAAAATAGGATAAACCTGGGAAACACTTCACAAAAACCCTTCTGTAAAAAAGTCCCTCTGCATGACAGACCCTGTAAGGAAACCTGTGTCCCTCAAACCAAGTGACCTGGCAGATTCCAAGTGAAAAGCACCCTGCAAAGCTCCCTGAGCCTTTGCTAACAGCAGTGGTGCAAGAGACGAGGGAGAGACTTCCCCCTCCTCCCAGCACAGGTATTTCTGGGCCAGGGTGAGGCATCGCTGTGGGAGGGAGGCTGAGTCCTGAAGCTGCTGCCACCCACAACCAGGGATTCCTATTTTCCACAGGAATGGCTGTACTTGCAACACCTTCCATCTTGTGGATTAGGAGGGAAATCAGGACCCTCCAGGGTGTCCTCATGCTGCATGGGCAGTTATCAGCCCTTATTATTAACATTTATCTGAATGAGTGTCCTCACTTCCAAATTAATTTTGCCATCAGGTATATGGTGGTAGAACTGGATGTCTTTGTGGCTGGTGGGAGGCAGTACCTTGTCAGTCCATGGGCAGTGGTGGCATTTGTAGGTCAATACTTTTCCCCTCGTGGGGAAAAGCCCTGCTGGTCCCAAACCCTGATTCTACGTGACATGATGGCCTCCTTCTCTTTGTATCAGAAGTTCTAAGGGAGCAGCAGCTCTTCCTGAAACCTGCAGAGAAGGAGGGAGAGGGCACCAGTTAGATAAAAAGCCACAAACCTTTCTAAAAGCTGATGATAAACTTGTGTCTGCAGGTTAGAGAAAGGTGTGAGTCAGA
Organism: Melanocharis versteri; assembly: GCA_013397845.1. Lineage (NCBI taxonomy): Eukaryota > Metazoa > Chordata > Aves > Passeriformes > Melanocharitidae > Melanocharis > Melanocharis versteri. The sequence continues at coordinate 596,107 of VZTG01001729.1, forward strand.
AACATTGCCCTTTTCTCCAAGCCTTGGGAGAAAAATGGGCCAAGCACCGAGAGAAAAAAAGTATTCCATCTGCAGCAGTTGCAGCCACTTTGGAAGTCCCAGCAGATCATCAAACAGCATTTGGACAGGACTGCTGCAAACACGTAAAAGTGTCTCTAAAGGGAAAGGGTGGTAGAGGAGCCAGACAAAAATTTCACTGCATTCCTATCCTTTAATTTACATGACAGCACCTGGCTCACACTTGGCTTTTCATCTATTTTTTGCAGATCTGCAAATCAAGGCAATTGTGGCCAGGCCTAGACAAGGGGATATTTTAGGGAACTTATTAAGTCTTGCTGAAATCACAGCAGTTTGCTACTTAGGGCATAATGAAAGAGACTGAGACGTTGTCTGAGACTTTAGCCAAGCTGTCTCCCTGGAGATGGATGTTTTGCTTCCCTGCAGAAGATGTTCCTGCAGCAATGTGGGAGGCTCTGATGGTGCCCAGCTCACATCTTAGCTCCAGGAGCAGATACAAAGACTGCAGCTCTCCACTGGCTGCCACAGCATGAAATCTTTGCTAGCTCTGCTACCTTCCTATGCCCCATCCCAGCAGTTCTTCTGTCTTCTAGCCCATCTCTCCTCCACTGCTGATCCAACCTCCTTTCTTCCTCTGACTCCTATTAACTGGAAGACACTAGAAAATGACCTTCCAATCTTGCATGCTCCTCTGCTGCCCCTCTTTCCCCCTTTCTCTTTCTTTCCTATCATACTCGTCACCCCCTGCCTTCCTGCTCCCCTATTTTCATCAGCCTCTCCTGTTCAACCTTTCTTGGGTGTTTAGATAAATATCATATCCTGAATTACAGCTGCAGACCAGAGCCCAAGACGCCTGGGTCCGATTCCTGCCAGTGTTCGTGAGCTTTTGTGACTCACCCTCTTTCTGATGCTCCTTCCTCATCTATGAGCTAAAGCTGGAAAAATGTAAATAGGGGCCCTGTGTTCCTTGGATTCAGGGCACCATATAAATCCAGGCTCTGATTGCTGTTAACCTCTTCTGGGAGAAGTTGAACTGGCCAAATTTTCAGGTGGAGGCCATTGGCTGCCCTTCTTGGCTGTAACACATACCATTTTTCCTGAATTTATTCCCCCCCTTTCCCCTTCCAGGCTGTGGCGTGCTTGGCACAGGAGCTGCAAGCCATGCAATATTATTATTAGGCAATAAACAGTGTCACTGAATGATTTAAACACAGACTGAGCTGCTGATACTGATTTTTTTTAAGCTCTATAAAGAATTGGATGGAGTTTTTTTTAATGGAAATTATTAGTTCATCCACGGGGGAATCTTCAAAAGTACCCCTCTGCAACAAGGCAAATAGCAAAGCTTTTGATTTGCAGAGGCTCTTTTGGGTCTCCATGCCCTGGGCTGCCACAGCCAGCAGCACTGGTAGGCACAAGGCACTGGCTCTGGGGGTGTAATTTCTCTAATTTCCCCCCTATAATGAAAACAAAACTGCTGCCATGCTGGGAGGAGCAGAGTGTAAAGCCTGCAGAGGGGATGAGGAACAGACTGTGCAGACACTGATCGATGTAGTAATATTGTCTGCTCTTCTCCCCGGAGTTTCATGTGCTGAACAGCTTCTGGCATAGTCCTTCCTCCTCTCCTGCCTGCCTTCCAGGCTCAGTGCTCTCTTTTCCTTTCTCACTTTCTTCCTGCCCTCTTAAACCATCCCTGCTGGCCTGGTGTTGGCAGCGCTCCGCTTTCCGATTCTCACATCCTATCTCCACGTCTCATTAGCCCTTCAGGCCAGAGAACATCCACCTGACCTTCCTTAACAAGCAGACCTGCCTGGTGGACTTTGCTCTGGGTGAGGAACACTCACAGCTCTTCAACTCGTGCTTTACACCAGGTGCCTTCCACCCTTCAAGCTCACAACCTTTCACGAGGTGAAAAACCTCCACCCAAGACTGGTAACAAGCAGCCTGGTTGAGGGAGGGCTCTTTAACCACCACTGTTATCTCCACAGCACTTGTCTCAGTGGGGTGCCTCTTACCCTCTGACTCTTGTTCCCAAAGTCTAATAAAATAACAAGAAATCCACTTTACATTCAGATGTTCTCTGTTCGGATTGATTTACAGGTTTTTTTTCTGTGCAGAGAAGATAAAGAAGCATTGCAGAAAAATGCTTAAGGTATATATGGGAATTGGATCCCCAATCCTTATTAAAAGTCAGGAAAACTGGTGCCTAAGAGTGGTTCATGCCTTTGAAACTCTCTTTTTGATTTCAGGAGAAGGCAAAAATGCGTGTCTCCTCCTGCATTGAAATGTCTTGGTGAAATCAGAAGACTTTCTTTCAACGCACCTTTGTGACTTGGGAACACCGAACATAGAGATTTAGAAACCAAATCCCATTTTAACAGTCATCTACACGCTTCCACGTCCAGCTTGGAAAACTGCCCAGAAGGTGCCTCTGCACATGCAAGCCTCTCACCCTGCATGGCTTCTGGAATCGAGAATTTAATGCACCGGAAAGCAGTGATCCTCTGGGTGTTGGATGTAATCTCCTGGATGCCGTCCTTTGCTCCGATGAATGGCAAACAATAAAAATAAGCTCCTTTGCAGAGCAAGATATCTGAAAAGCAGGCCTAAACCCCAGACTGCGAGCAAAGCCAGTGAGAATTTGAGTTATCCACGTGTGGAGAGAGGAGTGGGAACATGGGAGCAGGAAACAGGAGCAGCAGAAGCCCCTGGCACCACACAAAAGAAGAGACCTGAGTCTCTGTGGCCAGAGACACTTTCAGCTCCCAGGGGTCACTTCAAAAGAAGCCTTTTGTAGCATGAAGTTAATTTAATTAATCTTGGAACAATCAGAAGAAAAATCACTGCCAGTTATGTTGCTTTTAAATAAGGATTTCAATGGGCCAAGATTTAGCATCCTTTATAGACCCATCTGCCTAAAGGCCTGTATCTTATCTGATCATTTCCATGGCAACAGCTCTGGGATTAGAAAAGGATGAATGTTTAGGAATAGTTGCTGGAATTTCATGGAAGATGATGAATTGAGGATTACTTCACTACCTACGTGTTACCATGGAAATGCACATTTACAAATTGCACTGGATTTAAAACCCCACCATTATTAGTATAAATTTGTGCTGCTTTTTGAAAGAGCTCCGGGAGAAGAAGGTGCCTCTCACCTCTCCAGCCCCACTGAGCACATAAATGACTGTGGTGGCTGAGAAAGGAAGGGGAAACAAGTGTCAGGTCTTGGGCCCAATTTCTCTTATCCAACAACCTCCTAAATGAAACCCAGGTAGCAAAAAGGGTTAAAATTTTAAAAAAAAGTGCACTTCGCACACAGAAAAGCCACCAATCAAAAACTAACCCCCCTCTCAATATATACATGTAACAGAATTTGATAAATGGATGAACAGGTTTTTGAATTACCACACATGACTTCATGACTTAGGAGACTTTGTCTTGCAAGCTAAGGTCATTTCTAAGACTGTTTTTACTGCTTTTGTGAAATTCTTATTTTAAGTGTGAAACAAATCTACACAGTCTGTTTTGTAAACTATTCATAAAATACTAAATATTTTAGTAATCTGCTCTGCCCTACCTCTGGGACTGAAGTAGAACTTTAGACTAACTCTTACTAAAGCCTTGGAAAACACAGTTCCCATCTCTGAAACCCAGAGCAAAAACAGGCAGAGAAATATTCCCCATCCATACATAAACCATGAAAATTCAGAGGGTCAGATAAATAACTGCTGGAAATTCTTTCATCACCGATGCACCTGTTTTTCGTAGGGCCTGAGGAAACATCTTACCATACAAACAACTACAAATATCAAAATAAAGAATGGCATAATAACTCCAAGAAGGCTACTGCAGCTGATCCATTAATTTAATCTGAAGGGGCCAGAGCATCTTTGAAGCAAAACTGAAGATTTGCAGCAGCTTGAGAAGGAAGTGTTACTCATTTTATTTTGTATATCAGGAAACTGAGTCCAGAAAAACTACCCTGAGGGTCAGCAGCCTGGCTGAGGATGTGGCATTACACAAAACTCACCGGTATTTGCTGGTTATAAGTCTTCAGTGAGGGATGGGTGTCAGTGATGGATGGGGTAGTGATGCTTCTTTGAGGGGGAGAAGCAAAGGTGTCCTCCAAGGAGCTGTATGGCTGAGGCAGCTCCAAAATTAATTCATCTGCACTGACAGTCCTGTCAACAACAAATCTGTATCTAGACTGACATCCCCACTGCCTGAAACTGGGCAGAAACACCCAGGGCAAGGTGTTTCTAAGAGAGGCCAATCTCTGTTCATCCAGCCATCACCTGGCACTCTGTTATTCCTCGTGGCCTTTCACAGGTCCTGGGCCTGCTGCAAATACACCATGATGATCCAATAAGCTGTGCTGGCTGTCTTAGTGACCTGGAAAGGGGACGAAGGGAGAATAGTTTCCCCGTGGATGGCAGAAGAGGCACCTCAGCTCACACCCTCTGCAGACATGCCTGTGTTGCATTTTTGGTATTGAGAACAAGTCAAAACTCACAAACACAGAGGCTCTGCAGTCACATTCCCCACTTGACCTTCCCATGACAGGGTGAGACACCAGTGGTGACCCAGGCATGAAGGTCGCTGTCATTTCTGGAAGTATCATGGTGTGGATCTCATCTGTCCTTTGCACTGAGGAGGTCACTGCTAGTGCAGCACCTTTGCAGAGCTCAGCATCCTCCCAAACCCACTGGTGTGTGGAGGGGAGACCCTTGTCCTTGGGTTTAGTGACAGGTTTGGGTGTTGACATTGCCTTACACCTAGCAACAATTTATGATGGGATTTTTTCCGTGTTCTGCTTTCCCACCTCTTTCTTGCAATCTTTTTGTTTTCTTAAGCTACTTTTTTCTTTCCTTTGATTTTTTTTTTTCCTTTTTTTAATATGAGACAAATGACTTGTGGGCTGTGCCTCTCTGGGAAAAACGGGGCAGATCTCCCCACCTGCCTGAAAGCCCTGCTCCCACCCCTGCCACACTCAACCTCCTGGAGACTTTCTCACGAGCAATTAGGAAATTGCTGGAGCAGTCAGAGCTGCAAAGAGGCAGTGAGGATGCATGGCATCTTCCCAAGGGTGAGAAAATCAGAAGTGAATCAGCTGTTGAGCAAACCCCCGCCCTTTCCTCTAAGATAAGCCTCACAGCTGGACACAGAACCAGACACAATGAAGGAAAGCAGCCTGGCTGAGGTGGGGTTTCCGCCTGCCCTCGGTCCTGACCTTTGGGAATGGCATTTCCCAAGGGAGCAAGCCCCTGGCTGGCTCCGCTGCCCCACTTGGATATACTCAGACACCCGCAGTGCACTGGGGTTATCCCAATGTATTATCCCAAAACGATCCCAGAATCCAGCCAGCCACCAGCACCCTGAGCCCCTAAACCTGCTCCCTGCTTCAATGCCACTGAGCACAGCTCACTCCGAGGAAGCTGGACGAGATTTTAGGTGTCCAGGGGGAGAGGAATCCTTGCAGCAATGAGGTTTTGCCTGTGGAAATGGGTGGGTGCTGGGCACCCCACACCCACTGCCAGGGGGGAAAGGGAGTCAGCAGCAAGACAAGTTGCTTGCACGCTTTTCAATTGCCAGCTCTATTTTTGGCTGCTACAAGCTGGAGTGCCACAGGAAAAAAAAAAAAAGCCTCATTAAAACTCAAGCAATGAGATTCTTCTGATTTTCTTAGCAGCTTGATGACAGTTTCTAGCTGCTGAAGTTTCAATATTGCAGGGCAATAAAAAGGATATTTTGAGGGTGGGGGGAGCAGTCAACAGCTTGAAGAGCCTTTTCCTCCAGTCCTGCACAGATAAAACGTTTGTAACTTTCCACACACCAGGAACCAAACAGATTTCAATTACTGAAAATATTGGCTTTGGAATCGATGAAACCAAACCAGGAGACAGACTGTCTTAGAGATGAGGGGGCTCCTCTGCTCATAGCTGGGGTTTGGGACCAACCCGAACCCAACCATGACATCTGCCAAAAACTTCCTGGAGTCTTGGGCAAGGTCCCTCTTCTCAGTGTGCCACACTGCTGCTTGTAGCACAGGACAGTGACTATTTTGCACCTGCCTTCTGCAGCGTGCCCTCAGTGTCACACACACACCCCACAAGACACTCAATCCTCCCTTAGGTACATGCAGATAAATAAGCAAACCTCCAAACTTCTTTTTCTTTCTCTTAGTTGCTTTGTGCAGAAAAGATCTGGGATGAAAATACGCATTTTCACATGAAGAGGTGATCAAATGCCTCTAAGATGTTTAACCTTGGAAGATGAAAGAGCTCCCTAGCTCTTGTCACCTTCCTTAAGTCGTTATCAGAGCAATTATATGTGATTTAGTAGTTTGCTCTGTTGCAACACAATTTTCTATATTGTCTGAAATGATAAATGGAACTGCAGACCTGGCCCCTGTATGACTTCTTTGAATCTGCTGCATGGGACAGGTGAGAAATATTGCAGCAGGGTAGAAAAACAGTGCTGGATGATACATGGGAATGAGCTGATTCCTGCAGTTTCCCTACATGTCCTTAGCAGTCAGGAAATTATCAACAGGGCAAGAAGTTATCCACAGGTAAAATGGGAAAGCTGTCTCTGCCACTACTGAACAGATGGGAGGGATCAGGGTGCTGCTTGGGCACAGCATTTCTCCTTAGCTGCCCTGTATTTCTGAGGCAGTTTCAGGGATTTGTTCGTTTTTCCAGTTCTGAGCAATTTGGCATTTAAAAATAACTCAACTCCCAAGTTCTATTTGTTCCTTTGGAATCCTCAGGACACCACTGAGAGCTTTCCCTCTCAGCCAAAAGGGCTCAAAATATCCTTTCCTTTTCTATTTTTTTTTTTTTAATGAGATGGCATTCTTTATGTATCATAACTCCAGGAGCTGGATCCCACTACAAATTTCATTGCTCAGGATAAAAATGTTGTGGATATCCAGCTCTGGTAACCTCAATCAAAGAGAAAACCCTCACTGAATGACCTGGAGACATCCCGCAATGCAGAGCAGCCAGGGTTTGGTTTTGGAAATAACAAGGGGACACTTGGCAGGAAAGAACAACCACCTTGAGATTTACAACTGCAAATTTTCTTCCTTTCAAACACAGACCTCGTGCATCCCACTGCAGGTTTCCTATACTAGTAACACTCCTACAGATTCTGGATTACTACTGCAAAACAGTCACACCACCACAGGAATGACTCTACGGTATTTTGAAGTCCTTTACATCCATGCAGAGAATCTGTTACATTTAGACAGTGACATTTTGTCCCCACATGAGGATACAAGAGTGGGGATGCAGAAGCCAGGGACTGCAGGGAATTGCCCTGTTCACTGATGCAGTACACAGCCAGCTTGTAATTCATAAGTGAAAAGTCCCTGTTCGGCTCCTGGGGAGGACAACAGCAAAAGAGGATGTGGGGTTCAACACACCCCTCAGGAAAGCCAAAACACACTGCAGGCTGCTTTGCAGTGCGGGAGGCAAACTGAAGAAAGGCAGCAATAAGGGCTCCCACTGAAATGAATGGCAAAGCTCCTGGTGACATAAGGGATGCTCGATTTAAAAAAAAAAAAAGTCAACCTAAGCCTTGCTTTTTGTTTTGTTTTCTCTTTTCTGTATAATTCCAAAATAGCCCTAGGAAGTAGAAGAAACATGACTCAAAGACAGACTTTTCCTCTTAAGACTCAACTTCCTTCCTTGAACAGTTTGGAGAAATTTCAGTTACACATCTCTCTCAGCAAGGGCTTTATTTGAAGCTCTCCTATTGTTAGGAAAACCCCACCAAAAAGCCTGTGGCCTCTACAACAGACATCCTGAGTCAGGCAGGTCAGGCACAGAGCTCAGGATTTTGTTCTTTTAGGATGCTATTGTATCCAAGAAAGCAGGATGTGAGATTTACCGTGGCCTTTTGCTCTTAAGCAAGAGGCAGGGACTCTGCAAGATGATATTCTGGCACAGGCAGTGAGTTCAGACACAAAACCCAGCACAGGCAGTGTCTTCTGGCACAGCCTGTGTCGTTTGGGCTGCCAGACAGGGCAGCCTGAGCCTTGCTGAGTGAGGCTGCCCTGCAGCAGGCACAGCCAGACTGCACCTGAAATGAGAGAGGGCAGAAACATCCCCAGCTGGGCGTGAGCATCCTCCGGGGGTGTATAAACAGCTTCAGACAGATCCACTGAAGGAAAAAACCCAGAGCAGGATTTTGAAACAGAATTTGAGATTTCAAGATTGAACGAGTTCAAGAGTTTCTAATAGACCTGGTTTGGGGGGATGACTTTTTTTGGCAGGAAGGCTTAAACCATTTCTGAATTATTACTAGACTATCTTCTACTGCTAAGGATGACATTTTTGTACTGAAAAATGAGATTTAGGCGATGTAGAAATGTTGGAAGCCCTTAGACAGTGTCTTGGAGCTCAGATGAAGACAAGGATAGCATTTCAGCAGGCGAGCAGGGCTTCAGAGATTGCAGGGGTTTCCCATTCCTCCTCCAGACAACTCACTTTTTTCTCTATTTATTACTTCTGGTGTCAATTCGTGCTCCTAGTCAGGCCAGAAGGCACACCACAGGGGAGCTGGAGCTGCTCTGAAGGAGCAGCAGCTGGGGGCCGTGGCTGACTCATCTCCTCACAGGGAATCCCCAGCATTTACATCTCTGAGGCTGAGCAGACGTTAATTTCCACAGGCAGGTTAAATTCTCCAGAAGTTAAAAAGACAAGTAATATACTGTCTCGAGGGCTCTAATTCACCTGGAAGTGTGAGACCAAGCAGAATTACACCAGTCAAATACAAAGTGCTGTTTCAGTTTTTGCCCAGCAATTCTGGTCCTTTTCTCGTTTTATCTCTGTTCTTGTGGGTTTCTCAACTCCACCAGATGGCAAAATTTTATCCTTTAAAGGATAAAACCCAGTTGGCAGAATCCAGTGTTTGTAGGAATAGCAAGATTAAAGTCAGGTAAGCAGTACTTCCTGGAAGGGTACAGAAATCAGGAAAACCTCACGTTTTTCAAGCCATAGCTTACACTAGCCTGCTAGGTTATGTGTCCCTCTACTCAAGATCATAGCCAAGCATAAGGATGCTGTAAATAAAATATCACATTGTTCAGGCTTAAAAAGCCTCTTGATGCCATTCCCAGCCAGCAATGGTCATTACAGGCTTCCAGAAAAGCTGGATCATCATAAAATGTGCCCAGAAGATGCAATAAAAGGCTTAGCAAAGGACACCAGAGAGAACCTTAAGTCTTACTTTCCTGAAGTTGAGAAATCCCTAGGAGAATGTGCAGCCACGCTATTACCCCAAACAATCCCAAATCACTTGCCTAATGCTGGAAATTACTGTGCCTTTTGATTTATAAGGTATCTCACAGGCTGTGACAGGTCAAGGTCACTTTGGGGTGAGAACGCGCTCTTAATTGCAGCAGCTTGTCACTTCCTGAGGAGGAGCAGAGGTGAGCTCGGGATGAGGAAATCCCCCCAAATTCTGGTGTTTGTGCCTCTTGAAGGTGCCATCTGTCTGTCAGCAGAGCTGTGTGCAGCCACTGCACATCCCCTTCCACCAGCATCGAGGTGTGGGCACTTGGCAGATGCCCACAGGTCCCTGTGCTGCCGTGCAGCTCCTGGGATGCTCAGTGCTCCAGGAGCACCTACACAAGGTGTCACTTGGATGGGAACAGACATCGTGCAGTGCTGAATCTCCAGAGGCCCCCTCTGCCACTCTCACTTTACTTTAACATAACATCTCTGCCTCTTTTTGTGTCCCTTTGGTACAAAGGGAGTTGGAAATTGAGAGTCAGATCCAGTCTTGTACCACATGCCTTTCCTGCACATCCCAGACTGGATGCCACCTCTAAGAATAACAACTCAGGCAAGGTCTTTGGCCCTTGGTCCCTGCTGCCCTGGAGAGTTTGGATGCCCTGAGTAATCAGTTAACACACAAATTAAAGGAACAAAAAGCTTTAAGACCAGGGCGGCAATCAACTGAATTTAATTTTTTAGCATCAAGGGTATAGTTTACTGTGAAATCAGGGAAATATGGAGATATCACAGCAATTAATCTGTCAGTCCTTCCCTCAATCTGTATCAGGAGAAGTGGGTTCCTTCTTCCTCAAAACTGGGGCTTTTGGCTTTGTTCCCTGTGGCAGATCCCTTCTCCCTGCTGTGGAACACAAGCATAGATCCAGAACAACTCAGGGGCTCCAAGAACAACTCCAAAGGGTTAAGAAAGCTTTGGTACAAAGATAAGACACCATGATATTGCTGAGGTACTGAACAAGCAAGCAGTGGGATTTTTCCTTTTCACATCACTTTTCTAATGCCTTTTTTTTTTTCCCTTCCTAGAAATACATTGCAAAAAAGAACAAACATACCATTCTCACAGCTGAGGTGCCAGTCCTCAACCCTGTTATTTAGAGCTAATTTGGTTTCATTTTCATAAAATTTGATGAAAGGTACTTGCAAGCTTTGAACAAGAAGTATTTGGGGAAAAAAGCATTTATTTTTCAGTTCACAGCAATTTCTTTTCCAAAAACTCACTTCTGTTTTGCAGTTGTCCTGGTGTCACGCTGAAGAAATGTGAACATTGATTGCAAAGAACAATTATCTGAGCTTTCCACAGCAAGGCAAATCTAATGCTGAGTGTAGGATTTTGTATCTGTACAATAGTTCAACTTACACCATATCTCCTTGTAATGCTGTACAGAGTGCTCAAAAACTTCCTTCTGGGTGGGTAGAGAAACTGAGTAATGCAAAATAATTGCTATTTAACTCTGTATTCAGCAAGGCATTTAATGAGATGCTTAAGCCATTCTGTTTAATAAAGCATTTAAGATGTCCTGTATGGCATAAGCCATCAAATTGTCAGTTGAAGAAGGTATTTTCCAAAGCAGTGAGCACTTGGGAAGCTCCAATTGAAGTCAAGTGTGGCCTTTAAGATAAATGTCATCTTTTTATTTCCAGCCTTGTATTTCCACTGTAGTGAGGTGAATAGGTGAAAGCATGGTAAGCCTAGCAGGGTTTACCCAAAGTTTGAGGGCAGGGAAGAGCACCACCACGAGAGTTCCAAATTAAGCTGTAGAAAGTCTCCTATCCATGTAAACACAAAGGGCTTTTTCCGATCTGAATGGTGACATGAACCTAGAATCGTAGCATATCCTGAGCTGGAAGGGTCCCACAGGGATCAAAGCACAACTCCTGCCCCTGCACAGGACAGCCTCAAAACAGGAAAGAGAAAGGAAAAGCAAAACTCCTTTTTACCAGGCTTTAAACCTGGAAAGTTCACTCCAGTTTTTCCCTTATCCTGTCAAGTCTAGCAGAGCCTAATTCGGAAGTTACATCTTTCAGCAATCTCCTATTTCCTTAATAAACACCACAGGGTAATGCACCTGTATAGAGTAATATTTTCTCCAAGATAACTCTGCAACTAAGCACAGCCTATATCTTCTTCAAAATGTCAGGTGGGTAAAATACCCCCCAAATTGTATTTGTCACTATCAAACAAGACAGTGTTTGCACACTTGGGAATCAACTGAAGGCAATTAACTTCTCATATACTTGAGAAGATGTTCCACTGCCACCTGATTACTTTATCTTCATTATTTTTAGCTGTAGAATTATGTAAATAGCAATTTAGGGAGCCCAGAGGATTCTGAAGATTCAGTTTAATGACTTGTAATTGTTTAATTGGACTGTAAACTGGCCCCTGCAGGGAGTTGAGCACAGGTACAAGTGTTACTTCATGTCCCTACCAAAATTTGCTAATTGCCAGCTTTTGTGTAAGCAACAGCTTCTAAGTTCTCCCAGCAGCACAGCAGTTCAGCACTGCTGAGGATTGAAGCTGCATGAAGTTCATCTGGGGAATGGATTGCAGAGCCTATAGCTGCAGCCTGGATATGCAGGAATTCACAGAATCCAACCACAGCCTGCATACTGTGAGCAGAGGGCAGCATGTGAGGGGAAAATGCTGTTATTAGCGAGAAAGGAAGAGGTTGAGCTCAATTATATCACAAGCTCCATTGCGTAGAAACAGCACACAGTTATTTAAGAAAGGAGGAGCACGCTAAACAAGTTCCTGGGAGATGCACCCAGTGCTTTGGAGATGTGCTATGACAAATCAAAAGAGAACTGGAAAGATTTCCTAGATGCTGGCCAAGAGCCCCCTAAAAGAGAAATCTTGAGGTTCCCCACAGAAGGAGCAGGATCTCAAACCACAATGAAAACAGGGGCAGGGCTTGGCTCTGAGCTGAGGCAAGTTCAGAGGCAGCACGGAGCTTGCCTCTGAGAACAAGAGGACAGCCCAAACCATCTTCTCTGCTCTCCCAGAAAGGAGGAATGGGGCAAGGAGATAAATCACTGCAAAAGGGCAGCAGATGTCCAGAGAAAAAAAAACGCAGAGAACCTGAGATTATTCCTGCAGCAAGACTAACTGGCTTGACAAATGAAACATAATGGAAAATGCCGACTCTGCTCCACTCTCAGTCCACCTCTCTCCTGGTCATTTCATTTGCCCTTCTTCCTCTCAACAAAATAAAATGAAATACATATTTTACTGTAAGCTTCTTTACAGTGCAGGCTGCAAGAGGCTTGAGGACTTCCCTAGGGGGAATGAGCTACCCAGAGATTGCTTCATCCTTTAATTCCAAAGGCCAGGGACTTTCATTTTCAATTTCCTTTTATCCAGGGTTTCTTATTATGTTCAGGTTGCTCCTCCACATCCTTTACTGAGTGACAAGCATGTGCTGGAAGGTGACAGACAGACAACCCCATGTGTGGCCAGTGGCAGAATGAAACATCTCAAAAGCTGCCTTGCAAACGGAAAGATCTTGATGAGTTTCTGGATCGTCTGATAAGGTTTGTGCTTTTTGAGCCATGCAGCTGGGCATCTCACTGTCCAATGTGATTAAAAATATCACTCAAAAGCATCAAGGGTAGCAAGAGGTCAGGTGGGGGGTTATCAATACCCTGTAACTGGTTTTTATTAAACAGGAAACAGAGCTGGTGGTTATGTTGCTGATGGGCTTCCTGGGCCTTTATGACCCCGCTACTTCCATCACCTGGCTAGATAGGACAGGGCAAGGGAAATATGTCACAGGGATATAGGATTCAATCCTTGCATATCTGCTTCTCCAGAGTGTTGGGGAAGATGAAACAGGGAAGCCTTATTGCCTGGCAAAAGATGCTGAGAACATGGAAACTATAGGTGAAATTGAAATGAAGGCATACTTTGAGATACCAGGCCTCAGTTACTGAACAACTGGAAAACAATGGTGTAGCTGGCTGAAGATAATCCCCTCTTATTGAACAATACCTTCTGCTAGCAGACAGGTCCAAGGGTCAGAGCAAACCCTGCTAGCTTGGCAGAAAAGATCCAAAGAGTGGTTTTTAGGGTTTAAAATGTAACACAGTATGGTAATGCAATGATTCTTATAGGCTGTATTTAAATGCTATAGGATTTGTATCTTGTACTTGATTGGTCGATGAAAATTAGAATATTCAACACAGAAGAAGATTTATTGTATTGTAAAGGAGAACCTCGCTCTCTTAGACCTCTCTTGCTCTCTCAGACCTCTCTTACATCTCGTAGCCCTCTTACATATCTTACCTCTTAGCTCTCTTAGATCTCTTACTCTCTTGTGCTTCCTGCTTTTCTGGCCTGCTTCTAGCTGCAGCTGGCAGCTCCAAGCAGGTCCTCTATACTTAAGCCTTTAGCAATAAACCTCATGCTCTAAAACCAGACTTCAGAGGTCTCTCATCACCATCCGTCCCGACCGTCCATACCGAGACAGCTACCACACCAGAGCATCACCCTTTTCAAACTACCCGTCTTTGCAAAGCATACATTGTCCCAAAGTACATAACATTAGCTCCTGGTGCAGCCTGGCTGAGGCACTTCAGACCCTCACAAAGGAGGCTGCAGAATCCCTTCCCAGCAGGGACCAGCTTCCTTCCTTACTGTAGGAAGCAGTGTTATAATTTACATAAAAGGGAAACAACCATAATTAATACCATTCAGTGTACCTATCCTTAAATCCATTATTGGCCAAACCTGAGGATACTGTATTTTACTCAGACAACTGGGAAGTTTCCCTCCGTAAATTCCTGTGACAGACTTCTGGCTCTGAGCTGAGGTGTTGACAGAAAACCATCACCCACTGCAATGCCATAAGATGTCACACATGCACAAGCATCACCTTCCTTTGTCAGTCCTGACTGCCAACACCTTCTCTTATCAGGTGGGTTAATCATCAGTTAACCTCTAACTAGAGATTGGTCTTTTTCCTCCCTTTAACATATCAGAGATCTTCTTAATTTATTTCACTCAAGAGTAATATTCTCAGGATTATTTTGAAGTGGCAAAAGAGATTATTAGAAATGCTTGACTGTCAGACAACACTCTGCTGAGATGCAAGTTCTGGGGTAGAACCACTTGAGAACCAGCACTGGACACAGTGTTAATTTAAAAGGACAATGTAGTCCAATCCTGCACAACAATTATATACTACATATAAATGCATGTACATTTATATATATATACACACACACAATGAAAGTGTAATCTTGTGGGGGTAATTGTGTTTTTCTGTTGGCTTGAGTTAAGCAGGGGTCAGCATCATGTGCTGTCTCCAGAAGCTCACAGGCATGGCATAAGGATGCAGAGGGGAGTTCTTATTGAATGTTCCTTTCATAATTAATTCTCAAAAATTTTTTGTTGCCTGATCATCATGCAATTATTTGTAAGACAAAAAAGGAAGCTACAATCAAATTATATTTCCATGAATTGAAGATACATTGTATCTATTAGTTTATGTTTAAACAGTAATTGAATATGTGAAGAAACAATCATTGTGATACTGAAAACATCTGCAGCCCAAAAACTGAAATGCTTTGTGTTTTAGTTCAGAGAAGCTTGGACTTCCCCTATATGTGGGAAGTGTTTTTTAAATTCCTTTTGGTTCCCCCTTTAAACATGTTGTACTTATAAACATATTGGCTTGTTATGAGTTTTAGGGAAATGACAATTTAGGGAAGTCCAGAAGATTTTGCTTCAGATTTTCAGGCCTTTAAGTATTTCAGTCAGAATATTGGAAAGCCCATGAAAACCCTGAGCTTTTTTCAGCCTTCACTAACACACTCCAGCCCAATGCTCAGTGTCACTGAAGAGACTTTAAGCAGCAAGGGCAAAGGAAGGACACCATCCACTAAATATGTAGAAATGTGTTCTGCCTTCCAGCTCTGCTCTCTCCCATGGCTCTGGATCTGTTAGATACAGCTGAAGAGCCAAACTTAGCTGGAGCCCACCTGGCTCAGCCTGGATTAACGCCACAACCAAGCCAGGAACATTTTCCCTCCAGATTCCTTTCAAGACAGTGAAAACATTGTGCAAATAAAGAGACCAGAAGTGAAGCTGTTTGATGGCCAAGCTCACTGCATTTGCTTTCAGCTCTCAATTACAAGCATCACATCCAAGAGCCAAGTAGCAGGGAATACAAAAGCAGCCAGCCAAACCCTGCCACCCATTTTCAGAGTGTAAATCCTAAACGAGTCAATAGATTTATACCAGTATAACCCCTCTGTGAATGATCAAAATAGGAAAAAAAGGCTGAACTCTTCCATCCATTTCATCACTAAATCAGGAAAAAATGGGGTGCTCCACATTAATGCAGCAGAGGATCTGCTCCACTTTCAGAGTCCCAAGCTCTGTGACACCCACAAAGTCCTCACTGCCTATTCTGAGCTGAGCCTGCCAGGGTCACTGGCAAGACTCACAGAGAAGCCATTTAAATGAAATTATTCTGGTTTCACTGAGTGAAGGAGGAAGAAATGGACAGACTGTGCAGCCATGCCCTGCCTCACCTGTGCAAGCCTTTCAGTTTTTAGCACCATTTCCTGATCTGTTATTGAGCTCCTGGCCCAGCAGAAGCTGCACTACAGCGGGAAAGCGCTGCCCTAAGAGCATTAGCATTAAGTACTACAGGGACTGCAGTCACCAAGATCCTCACTCTTCAGCAATGGAGTGTAACTGATAATTCCTCAAGGTTTTGTGGCTGCACATGTGCTCTGATTTCTTATAATACGCCAGCGCAGCTGCATTTCAGAGAGCAATAAGCTGAGAAGTAATGAGGGTTATTCCATTTTTCCAGCTCAGACCAAATCCTTGATCATTCTAGCTTAGGACAAAACTGGCTCACTGATGCAGACTCTTGGTATTTTTGGTCAAACACCCATGATGCACCATCTTGCAGTGTTTACACAGAAGCAGGCCTGCATAGCAAGGCAGTTCCCTGAAGCATAAGATTTGATTAACCTCGTTAGCTTGCCTTGCAGAGCTGCAAATGTTGTTAGACATCATGAAATTATCCAGCCCCGTTTAAAACCCAACCAGAGTATTTGGCCTGCTGACCTCCCCCAGCAACAAATTCCACAAGTAAAATTAACCACAGCTTTCACAGCCCAGAGTGGCTCAATCCCTGATCCCAGCCAGGAGCATCTCTTTGAGCTTCACCCACGGGAGATCAGGGTTTCCCCTGCTACTTTACCTTTCCCCACTGAGCCCCCAGACAGCCTCCATTTCAGTCCTTAAAAGCTAAGTCAGTCCAGACTATCATTAAAATTATTAAAGACAATAAGCAGCACCATTAAAATGATCACAAACTGCACATGCTTGAAAGGTAAAAATGGAAGAATTAAACGCATTATTCTCTGAACCCTCTCTCAAGGGTTATCCAGGATTGTTGGGGCTGATGTTAAAAATGTTATCTGCACTGGCAGCCAGAGAAATACAAACAAGACCAGGTCGCCTGGTAATACAAGCAGTCATATGTGCATTGACTTAACTGGTCTATAATAACAAATTCACTACTGACAAACTTCAGTTCTGTTCTAGGTGGAGACCCAAGCAGGTTCTTCACAAGGCAGAGCAGGAACCTTGCCTGACAGCTGGAGTGTTTCCAACCTAAAGAGCAATCCTAGAAGTCATAGGAAGTTCACAGCTGGGCTTGATCTTAAGGGTCTTTTCCAACCTAAATTATTGTACAAAAACAGTGATAGAGGATTGCAGGCACTAAAAACACTCACAGCTGGACACTTCCACATAACTCAGAGCCAGTTACTCCCCATCTCGCTGATTTTCATTCCACAACTTCCCCACTGATTTCCCCTGGATGCTCCTTGGGCCCTTTCAGAGCTGCCTGTTGCTTTCCCTGACTCACAAAAACAATAAGCATTCAAAGCCTTTCTGCTGGAGGAACACACTCTGTCAATTACAGCAACATCATCCTCCTTAATCAAGGTTAATTTCAGTGGGTAATATTTTTCTCTGTTGGAATATTGTCAGGTGGTTTTAGATCTCCAATTTTATATAAATTTAGCCTCTGAATTCTCCAGGAGAGAGTTGCTAAGGTAACCAGAGCCAGCCATATTGCTGTGTGTTCTCCCCATGGAGCTTCATTAGGGCCAATCAGTCATTTCCAGGGTAATAGAATATGTTGCTTTCAGAGATAAGGATACAGCTTTTTATAGTGTCAGGGTATTTTTATTAAGCATGTTAACCCCTTGCCCTTTTAAGAATCAGGCACTGGCCCTTTCCTTAGAACTGTAATACCCAAGAAATGAGATTCAGGGAGACTAATTGCTGACAGTTGAGCACCTACGGCCAGATCAGAGGAAGTCAGCATGCCTGGAGTATGTTGCCTTGTGATAAGAAGGCCAGGGGTGGTTGGGGATTGTTTTCTGCTGGCAGGGAGCCAGCTCAGCTTTATATCCCAGTAGCCAGGCACAAAGCCTGCTTCTGAAATAGATCTGACCTGCATGAACCAAGGGGTTTGGTGTATATATATTTCTTGTTCCAGTCTAGACATACGGACTACCTGCAATGTTTGGTCTCTCATGTCAGCATCATCATCTTTCACATCTAAGAGGTACTTTACACCTGTTCACGGAATTTATTAGCAGCTACTTTGGAAGACTGCTTAGAAAAAAACACTGGTATCAGATCTATTCTTAGACATGAGACTTAGGTCTACTTCCCCAGAACCTAGAAACCTCCCAAGTTTCAGCTAGCTGAAAACAGCACAGCCAGGGTCTGCACCTTCTTCAGAGTCAAAAAGACTCTGCCTTTTGTTCTAATTGTCCCTGCACCATTCATTAACTATTAAGACCAACTTCAGAACACACATACTCTCATTCCATATGCATGCTGGCTTCAAAAATTCATTTTCTCGAAGACTTTCCAGTCAATACTAAGGAAACCCCACTGTACCAGAACAGCTGATGTTTGTGTGAGTCACACCTGCTGATCCATCTCTTCAGTCTGTACCTCCAGCACGAAGCTACTCCAAGGTTATTTCTTCAACTCTAAGTAATAACACATTTATCCCTGTGCTTCTTGCTCATCAATAGTATCAAGAACACCTGAGCTGAGCATGACTTGACCTGACTTTTGCATTAAAAAATTGAAAAAAGTAGCACTGGGAAAGAAAACACATTTGCTGCCAAGGAGGTGAAATAAACACAGCTTGCTAGCAGCTTTGTGCATCTTAGTGTTCATCCAGGAGGACTCCTCCAGAGTCCTGTCTGCAGACCAAAAGCTGCAGTCACAAGACACCAGAAACCCAGAGGAAAAATCCTCCCCTCCTTCCTCCTCCATCAATCTCTTTGGAGGTTCCTCCTGGTGCAGGAAGGTACAGTTACACCTCATCGCTCCCGCTCTCCTGAACATCGTGTCCATCTTATTGAATAATGGATATAACACTGCAGTCAGGAAGGACAGCATCTGTCAGCTGATACCATGTTTATTGTTTTCCCTTGAAAGAGTCCATTATTGTAGTCCTGTAGCAGGTTCACTTACAGACAAACAGAAGCTTTACTTAAAAGAGGCAGGATCTTTTGTGCTGGAGAGGTAGAGACAGCTGGGCACTGGTATATTTTTGTCATCTCATGATTTTTTTCTTGCTGTTATACACTCACTAATAGGATAGGAAAAGCTAATTATGTGGAACTTGAATAAAATTAATGAGATAATGGCAATAATCTCAAAAAGATGCCTGAAAAACCACAGCACTTGAAGCACAGAGGTATTTAATAATAATTTGAGTAAAAACTCCACTTGTCCCAACATGAATTCACAGTTGATACAAGCACATGGAAACGAATGAAATTCAGAGCAATCACCACACTTACATCTGGTTTGAATTTGTTTCTTTGGAATAGAAGTGTAGGCCATGAACACACATTTGAATACAAAAACGGCAGCAGTGATGGATGACACCCAGACAAAAAAACAAAATGGGCAAGGTGTTTTATTTTGGTAATTCTTTCCTTTTTTTTTTTCATTCTTCCTTATGATATTGTCTCACTTTCCTCCTAAAAATGGAATGTGCCCCTGTAACAGACTACAAAGACCCTACAAGAGTGGACCTAAAACATTATTCCAAGGGTCTTAGGAGTCCACTTACCTGTGCATAGTTGTCACTGCAATGGAGAGCAGGGGTTGTGTATCCATTTGCAAGGGAAGGATTGGCTCCTCACCCCTCTTCTGACTCCCCCTGAGGTGAGACCTGCAGCCTGCATGGGGTGTGCAGTCAGGAGGGTGAAGATGAACACCCTTCACGTGGTTGCTGCATCCCACCACAAAGTGTGAATCAGGGCTGGCAAGATGTGGATGCACGTTCAGTACCATCCCTATTTCAGTTTTCCAGAGAAGAAACCCACAAGCCAAGAAAAGCTGAGGCATCTTCCTCATCAACATTACCCACACTAATGAGAGTGTTTAGCTTGCAAAGCTTGGCTGCAGCTGTATAACACAGAGCTCAACTCAAACAGAAAACACCCAGCAAGCTGCAGGGAAGGTGCTCCCAGCCCAGGCTCCAAGGGAATACCTCTCCATTAGTAATCATCAGGCACTGGAGGGGGAAATCAGAAACAGAACCCATTCTGCTTTAGTCATCGGTGCTCAACTCCCTGATACAATGACTACCCAGGTTCTCTTTAGCTTCCTTTCATCAGTACTCCACTAATCTCCAGGCGGGCATGGAAATCCCAGGCAGGCTGCAGCTGCTGGTGGGGAGCAGTTTTGTGAAGCCACCACTCCCCAGGACTGTCCCCTTCAATAGCAGGTGATGGCTTTTCTGCTTTGCAAATCAAAACACCTTTCTAGCAAAGGGAAAAAAGAAAGCAATAAGAAGGTAAATTAACCCCCTGCAGGAAAAATCTGTGTTCCTGGGCCTGAACATCTGCCTTGGATACTTTGTGAAGCAGCCAAGTACTATTATGAGCATAATCAGCCTCAGAAGCTTTGTAGGGTGAAGCTGCTTGACTTGAACTTGAATCCCCCATGAAGCTCTCAAAACTCACATTTGAACCCTTTTTGAACCTGTTACTGTCTCTTCAAAACTTGCTTCCCAACCACCAGCACTTCCTATTTGCCTTTTACCGAGGGCTCAGTTCAGTGCCCACCTGAGCCCATTCCCCCCCCAGGACTGTTGCCTCCCAGCCTTAGACATCCCACACCACATCGTGGCCACCTGTTAAAGCCCCTTTGGAGCAAGCATTCCAGGCACCTAGAGCTCCCTTCCCTGCAAAGCCACCTCACCTCTAGGCTGCCTGCTGCTAAACTGCATCTCTGCAGATTTCCCCATCAGCTATAATAACTGTTCTTCATAAGAAAAGAACTCAGGATAAATATAAACTAAAAAGTACCACTTCAATAAAAAATGCAGCACCCCCCTCCCCTCATTTCTACTCAACCAATCCATCACAAAACCCCTTGGGACAGCAAGACGTTCTTTACAGCTTGATGCTGTGGAACAGGTAGCAAAGCTCACAGTAATGATGTGATTGACGTCAGCTATCTTGGGGAGAATACCCATTAAAAGGGTTTTTTTCAACCCCTGGTTCAGCACAAAAACAAGTCATCTCTAATTGCAGTTATGCCTGTACCAGCTCAGAGAAGTGTACAAAATCTCACTGCTTTGCCATGTGAAGATGATTTATCTCATGAGGCCTGAAAAGTGAGGTAACAGAGATAATAGCCAAATACAGGCAGAGGAGAAGACAGAAGTGTTTTGAGGAAGTTTAATTCATTGGAGACAAAGAAGAGAAAGTAAACTACTCTATTACGCTTCCTCTTTTCCAGATGTGGAAGTAAAAAACCATCCCTTTTTTTGGAGCTCTGCATATCACAAATGCAGCTTCTTAGGCACTGTTACTCAGCTGGAGGTTAGGAACAACTCAACAGCTGTTTAGGATTTTGAGCATCCTTCATTCCTGCTGGAGTTAACAGCATGCTGATAAGCACCAAGAAAGTTTGAAAGCTTATGCAAAACTTGCCCAAGTAAACTATCTAAACTCCTTTGATCTGCAAGCCACAGCAGGAAAACCACAGTGAAATCAGTTTTTCCTATATACCAGCACTCGTGCTTCTGGCTGGAATTAGAAAAATGCATATAAACAGAGCTTTTTCTGGCCTCGAAATATGATACTTGTCAGAACAAGTGCCACCTTAGGCCACCCTCTTGTGGCCAGGGAAAATTTTGCAGCCACCTTTTCCTGCTTTTCCCTCTCCATCACACTGATGGCTCCCACTCCCTCTGCATGGGGGGTTACTGAACCCATGCTTTGAGTTCCTTCACAGGTTCAAAGTGAGGAGATGCATCAATTCCAGCAAGGAATTGGATATTGTTAATGCCCGTGCTTGGGACATCAGATTCCCCTGGGGGAAGGTGAGTAGTAAATGCTGGGAGCAAGGGGAATCTGTGCTTCCTTCCAAGCACATCCCTGCATCCTGATCCAAGCCTCACCACGCTGCCCCTGTTAGCTCCAGAGAAGCCAACCTGCTCCCTCCTCGGCTGGTGCTTACTGTGAGCAACCTGCTCCAGCTCAGGCTGTCTCATGCCTCTCAGCACACATTCCACCCTGCAGCAGGGCGTTAGGCTGGGTGAGGCAGAGCTGCTCCTCTAAAGGCTCTTCAGCATTGCAGGGCGTGCAGCCCCTGAGTCAGAGTCAGTTCAGTGAGCTGATCTGACAGGAGGAGGAAGAAAAAAATGAAAGAAGTCTTCCAGGAGATCAGTTTCTTGCTCTAATTTGCACTGAGTGAATGGAAGAGAAGCAGGGGGAGGGTGATGCTGAGAGCTGGTAGAGAAAGGTGATGGCTGCACTTTTCTGTAGCAGGGTCCTGGTTAGATGTAGCATCAGGTCACATCCTAAACCCCTGCCCATGTCTATTTTCATGTCTGGATAGCATAACTAATGCATACCCACACTGTCACCACACCATAAATATGTGCCTTTAGCCAAAGCAAATTAGAATTTAGGATAAACGGCCCTTATTTTTATTTAAACCTGTTTATGTACTTTTGTAGAGCAATAGCAACGCTTCAGTACTCTGCACAAAATATTTATTAATAGCAGCAAAACCAAGTAAAAAAGACAGGAGAAAGAACCAGGGTATTTTATTGCATCTAATCCTCCTTTTGCATCATTCATATTTATACAGGCCAGAGACTGATTCTCTTGGTCTGCCAAGCGTGGCTGATGGATACACTGCAAACACAGAACAGACCCTTGCTCACAGCCGGGTTTTTCTGTGTCTCACTAGAGTGATTTTGTATTCTCTCTCTCTGCACCTTTGCGGTAAGACAAAAGATTACAGCTCAGATGGGTGGGCAATTGTTAGAGGAAGGAGAACAAAATAAGCACTGAGGCCAATCTGAGAGAAGGCAGAGCTAAGGCACACAGACATCTCTACTGGATTTAGGCACTAAGGACCAGGTAAAGCATTTAGGCACTAGCAGCCACTGGAACAGGGAATTAATGCTCAACTCCCTTTGAAAAATATTAAACCTTTGCAAAAATAAAGGAGGAGAGAAAGGAAAAGCTTTGTGCTGATGGTACAAAGATGATGTTGCATGATTCAAGGCAGTAGCTTTTTGCT
The DNA here is from genome assembly GCA_013397845.1 of Melanocharis versteri. NCBI lineage: Eukaryota > Metazoa > Chordata > Aves > Passeriformes > Melanocharitidae > Melanocharis > Melanocharis versteri. The sequence continues at coordinate 619,039 of VZTG01001729.1, forward strand.
CTCTCGTCCTCTTTGCACCTAAGGGGAATTCTGGACCAGGGCCCTGCAAGTGGCCAGAACTGCATAAGAGCCACCCCAGTCAGAAATGGTACATCAGTGTGGTGGGCATGCAACTGGGACCTCCTCTAGTCCATCCAGCAGCAAGGTCTGAACTGGTATCTAAATTCATGCTGCCTTTTTCTCAGTTTGCAGTTATTCACCAAGCTGAGATGCTCTCCCAGAAAGCCTTAAAGTAACGTGGTTTTTTTTCCCCCAGAAGCAGTAATCCTACCTTCTTTTCACCTTTTACAGCATATCCTTATGTTCTCAAGGCACACACAGCTTTTAAATACTGAGTCTTTAGGAATCTGACCAGCAAAAAGCAAAACCCTCATCAGAGATGTGTAACTCAAGACGGTTTCTTGTTTTTCTCTGTGTATTATTTAAGCCCCTCCCCAGACAACACAAAGTGAGCTGCCTGGTGCTGCAGAGATGGATAGATCTGTTTGTACAGGACTTGGACAATTGCTCAGATATAATCTTTGTCAATACTCTCTATTGTCACATCCACCTTGCACGCACAAATAAATCCTCTCTCACTGGCCCATCTTTCCCTTTGCTATTATATCTGGTGTAAGGATAGAGCAACACATGCTTTAAAAGAGCCTACTGCCACAAATTTACACTGCCAAAACTCAATTCTCTGAGAGAGGGAGAGAAAAAAGCTAAGCAAAAAATATCTGATGCTTTACACCTCCTCAGTGCCCTCTCGAGAGCCCCCAACACCAGTGGAAATTGCACACATGGAGCAGAACTCCTGGCTCTCCTGTCAGGAGACCAACCACACCAAGCAATAACTCTGAGGGCAGCATGCCTTCAGAGGAACAGATCCAGGATTTTCCTGGTCCAGGGGCAGCAGGGCCATCGTACAGCAGGCTGACAGGATGCTCTGCAGAACAGAAGTAAACCTGTGTTACACCATTCTTCCTCTAGACTTCATTACTCGGAATAGAAAATGGGGTCACTTTTCCTGATGTGAAACACAGCTGATTATGCTGGCACTGTGTCAACTCCACATGTAGGGCAAGCAAAGCACAGGATCTGCTCTCTGCTCTGTCAGGATCACCTCTTTGATGGCTGAAGACTCAGTCTTGGGGAGCAAGCAAATCTCCAAGGGCATAATAGGAAGGAACCACCCAGCAGAGAAGTTGTTCAGGCCTAGATTTAACACAGAAATATATTTCCTATCTCTTCCATCTCAAGTGCCCAGAAAGCAAACAGGCAGCATATCAGTTACCAACCAGCCCCAGGAGGATCCTGCCTTCCTGTCTCTGTCCTCAGGGAAGTGCAGCTTCTTAAGAGGAAAGAAATATTGATGCTCAAGAGCTACAGCACAAAAATAACTTGGGCAAAGGTCTCTCATTTTCCCTCAAATTAGGTATTTCTCATCACACTGATTTATCCCTTTTGCCAAGTCTCACATTCTCATTTTTCTTAATTATTCCTAACAAGCCAAAAGAGCTATGAGGGCTTCCATAAAGAAATCTAAAAGAGCTTTCTCACACTGAAGAAAACAGGTGAAGTCCGGCAGGCCTGCAGGCTTCAGTGCTAGGAAGGCAGGGAGGCCAAAAGGGAGGGGAAAGATGCATTTCTGCATTGCCTTGTGGCACCAGGCACACACCATGGACATGAGATCTGAGCCCAGTTCTTTAGAGCATTATGATACACGAGGAGAAAATAAAAACATGGCCCTGGCACCAGGTCGTGGCTCATTCCTACTCACAGGAAGGACAAGAAGGTAGTGACAGTCAAAATGGCCTCACCAAAAATCTGCCTCAATAGCATGACAGCCCTGAGTGGCACAGAAGTCCCCTTCCCAATCCCTGGCTCTCCAGTCTAAAAATATCCATTCTCTGGAGCTCCTCTGGTCTAATTTGCCAGGGGCAAGCTGCACCCAGCAGCTTCAGGGGGGACTGAGCACACCACTCAATCTGTCCTGGGCTTGTTAACAGGGCAGGCAGCACACACAAATCAATAGCCAAGGTCTGAAGTTTCACAGCAGGTCATCGTTTGATCTGGTAATAAATCTTCTATGGTTTATTACTGGGGACAACAGAAGTAGAGGGAAAACAGTTTTCACCCTAGCCGTGACCAATGGGTTACAGGGAAGGAATGGCCAGAGAGAAGGACTGAGTTATTTCATTAGGGCACACATTAAACACTGATTTCGTTCTCTGCGGGAGGGATGCTTTCCAATGAAAATGTCAAAACACAGCAAAATGACTTCAAGAAATAAAACAGCCTGGAAATAGGGAAAAGGATCCTAAACTAGCATTGTTAGAACACTCTTTGGGATTGGTACCATCCTTGTCCCTCTTTCTTGTCCTCTTTGAATTGTAGGGAGAAGAGGTAAGCTGTCCAACCCTCTAACCTTACAGCTTCAGTGGAAAGAAAGGGTTTTTAGCCCCCTCATTTTCCATGCAGGTACTTGCATTAAATTGGAGACATGGCTGTGCAGTTTTTCCCCTTTGGTACCCCAGAGGGTTTTGGTTTAAGGTTTAAGTCACCCATGTATCAGCATCCCTCCCAGCAGCAGCTTACCTGGCACAGTGTATCCAGCCCCTAGAGCTGAGCACGGGATTCCAACCCCACTGAAGCCCTTAACACCATGAGCCCCTCAGTGCTGTTGCAGTTGAGGGCTGATAGGAGTCAGATACAATTTACACCTCAGCACATTGACCAAAACCCTCTCACATCTCATTTCAGGTGTTGTTAATACTCTTCCTACAGGCTCTCGCTCAGGAGCACACACAAACCCCCGCAAGGCAGGGCCCTCCAGCAGCACCAGTGCTCACACAGTAACAGCACATAAATGCTCAGCTGCAGGGTGACTGCTGCTGTCCCCGAATTAGCCCAGGACTAGCTCCACCTTGAGCTGAGAACAATCCTTCTTTTACTCTTTTAGCCTTTCCTCAGTGCAGATTTGTCACAATGTGGACACAGCCTGGGGAGAAAAGAAACAGCCAAACTCAGGAGTAACAGGATAGAAATGCCTTTATTTATTTATATACAGATGGGTTTTATACCCTAGGTTGTTGGAATGGTAGAAAAGTCATTGGATCATTAGCCAACCACCCCCGAGGTTTATTGGCTAGATCCTAGAACACCAATTTCCTAAACAATCTTTCAGAGTAATAATAACAAGGTGCAAAACATCTCAGAAGTGCAAGATAGAAGAATTATTTTAAAAAGCTCTCTAGCTGTTTTTCAGCTAGTGTCATGAGAAAGTAAAAATGCACACTGACAAGCAGAACACCAGAAAACTTCTTTGCTACCAAGCTTTCAGCATCCACACAGATTAAGGGACAGAACCAGATAGGGAGCACATAGTTCCCCCACTGATACCAAGAGGAAGAAAAGTACCAAGACAGCACCACTTGTTGGAAAAGCTTCCTAAAATAAATAGGAGCTACTCACCGAAGGTGTAATACAGCAGTCCTCTGCTCTCCCTGGCACCCTCCTCTCTGCTAATGCTTCACGGATCACAGCTCTTAGGTGGTTACAGGTGCCCTTAAAAGCGCTGTGGTGTGAGCTGGTTTCCTCCCTCTTTAACTGAAGAAGGCTGGGGCAGCACCTGAGGCCAGCCTGCAGCTGCTTCACAGAGCAGGTGGCTTCACTGGTCCTAAAAGAGCCAGTCAGGAGTGTACGCTTTCCAGTGAGGTTATGGGTGATATCCCTGAGAACAGCAGAGACAAGAAGTTATTTTCTTTCATATAACCTCCCCCCACCCAAAAAAAATATATATTTCTGAATACTATTCTTTTTTTTTGTTTTGATTTTCAACTACAAAATGCCTTATGGAAACCAGTGAGCTGGAGATAAAGAACTGAAATCTCTGTTTGTCCAATACCTCTCCCAAGCACATGGAAATCCCAGACGTTGCTGCCACAGCAAATCCCATGGACCCACTAAAGTGCACAAGCTAGATCTTACATGATTCTGGGAAATCTTGGGCACCATGGGAGAAATTTTGATCCAGTAACACCTGAATCACATGATTTAAATATTTTGTCTTACACTTCTCTTATAAATTGCCACAGCAAATAAAAATGTTATAAAGAAATTATCTTCCTTAAGTGTTTGCTCTGAGTTTAATGTAACTGCTCTCATTTGGAAGGTTTCCTGCCTATAAAAATATTTGCTAAGTCCTAACTCACAGTCTGTGGCTATTGCAAGCTGCTGACTGCCAGAAAAACATCCATCCCACCAGTGAATAACCCAGAACCCTCACTGAATCAGTTTTCATCTCCTCGTGTGGATGCAGTGAGATTTGTTGGGAACTGGCACCACACATATGAGAACACAGATGTCCCAATATTCCTCCCAACAGGTGTGGAGCAGTTGCACAGAATGCTGAAGACCTAGACATTATAACAGTATGAAATTAATGAGATATTTTTAATAACTAAAGTAGGGGCTTTCACTCAAAGCAACTCTGAAATGCCATACCCAGCTTGCGGTGAGAGAAAACACAATTAAATCTTTACGAGTTTTATTGTCCCTGGAAAAGAGTTTGTTGGACAAATCTGTGTGTGTGCATAAAGGTCCATTCCTTATTTAGCTCTTTAGGCAGCTTTTAGTGGGAGACACTTTACAACCTTGTTTGGATAAGAAAGGATATTGTGACCGGAGAGCTGGGCAAATACTTTACGTTGGGAAAACCCCAGCTGGCATTTCCTGCCTCCTCACTCCCCATAAGCAGGAAGTTTTCACAGGCTGGTTCTCCATCTCCAGCCTTGCACTGCTCATACAGAGCTGCAGAGGAGCTGCAGACCCACGTGCACTACAGGGTTAACCAAAAGCCAGGCTGTAAAAGCAATTCCAGCCCTGGATAATCCCGTCCACTGAGCTGTGAGTCTGTTCCCAAGCTTTCCCAGCACAGTTCATTGCTGCATGTGCCTTTACATTACAGCAGAGCGCTTTATCTTTAGGCTGAATTTTTGTAGGGCTGTTTAATATTGTGATGTTTCAAGCTGCTCTGTCCAGATAAAGGACCGGGGCTGGACTCCTTGGAAATGCAGGATTTGTGTCCCCAGTCAGAGTGTTTTTCCTTCTGGCATGTGCTCAAAGTGCCCATAAACCGGGAGAGAAAAAAAAAAAAAGTTTCCAGAGTAGGATCCCCTGGATTTTATCATCACAGCTTGATCTGTGTGGTGCTCTTTCTGTTGCTGACAGCAATATAATCTCAGGTGTTTAGACGTGGTCCTTTCTCTTCTCGGTTCACTCCCCTGGGACTTCTCTGAACTTCTCACAGTTCTCTTGGAGTCTCCCTGACTCACGTGCCTTCTGGACATAATCTCTGCTTGTCACACGTGGGAGCCTCCTCGGGGTAGATGTCCTCTGGGAACCTTGTACTGGTGCAACTGGAATAACCATGCTGAGGATGCTGGTGGTCAGACTGATCTGTAACTGGGAAATACTTAAGGACCCAGGAAAGCAGTGTGAGAGGAGAACAAGCGAAGGCTGATGAATGTCTCTCAACCAGTTGATCTGGATGCTGAGGACCCAGATTGACTCAGAAAGCTCCCAAAACACTTTTTCCATCTTCTTATTCCCATACCCCTGATTGGATCTTAGTCATGGCTGTAAATGCTGGCTTGCTTTCCTCCCCAAATATTCCATTTACTCTAACAAGACATGCATTGCACTTAATTGTTTATCTGAACTGAGCCTGTAAACTGTTTAAATGATTCATCCGTTAATATTCAAGGCTGCTTTCACACGTTGTACTGTGCGGAAAAACAAGAGATGCACATGTTATTTTAATGAATCAATAATTACTGCTCATAAAATGTTATGAAGATAGGGCACACCACTGTTTATTAGATAGTTATTTTAGGTTGTTTCACTTAATTTGGTTGGAATTCACTTAAAAGGCTGGCATTTATCTGTGAAAGGAAGGTGCTTCTCCCCAGACCATTGTGAGTTTGTTTCTGGTACCTCCACAGGGAGGATGCACTGGAGCATTGTTAGGAGAGGCAAGATGCCAGCCCTCAGTAGTGATATGCAGACCAGCATTTTGCTAGCACAGCCTGCAAATAACTTTGTTCAGACCCAGTAGTTTCTGGAAAAAAAAAAAAAGAAAAGGGAAAAGCAACCCTGATTGCTTGCTCAGGCGCAGTGCAGGGCAGCTGGACAGAACCTGTCTCTCTTGGCAGAGCATCTTGTTTCAGCCCCGCTCACCCCTTCCCTTCCCTTGTGTGCTCACTCCACACACTCGGCAATGGGACCCCTCTGTGTCCTGAGCAAGGATCAATTCATCATGTGGAATAGGAAGGCGTCAAGCCCACTCCCAGGAGTAATTGCTGGGAACATGGGGATTGAATGGCTGAAGCCCCGTTTAAGTGACAGGATTTCTGCCTTTCATTTCAGTGTGGCCAGGATTTACTCGCAAGAAAAGAGGGGAAAGTTCCTAAGATTTCTTCCAATTTGGATAAGTACCAACAGTTTGTTTGGTTATCCCAGAGCCTTTTATCTGCAGTAAATACAAAAAGAAAAGGCCTTTCAGAAGACAGATTGAGAGGGTGTTAAATAAGTTGTTACCCTTTCCTTGTTCTGAGTGCAAGTAGCCAGTTTTCATGGATAGAGGCTCTAGAAGGCTGCCTACATACGATCAAGAAGTAAATTGTATTTAAGACTTTAATGATGGAAATTTAACTTGCTGCTTCTGGCTTACTCTGGCCACGCCAGTGGATCAATGCATGAGGCTCATGCATTATTTTAGCTGAAGTACTGTTGACAAATGATGATGAGTTTGCAGAAAATTATTGAGAGACATAAGCAGCTACAGGCAAGGAGTGTTTTTCCTTTATCAGAACTTGCCAAAATGTGATTCTGAGAAGCCGGTGCTTCAGTGAAACTTTGTCTCCCGACTTCTCACCTCCAAAAGTCTCCAGTTTTTGCCCAGAATGGAACTTTTGTGATGCAGACAGTGGTCTGGTTTCAGTGTAATTCTTCCCTGCTCTGGTGCCAGAGAGGTTTGGTAACAGCCGTGAGACTGAATCAATATTTTTAACAATTGCAAAGGAACTTTACCTTCAAGCCTTCTGAGTTCAGCTGGCTTTTAAATTTGTCAGAAATAATTCTCCACCATCTCCTTGCAGGTTTTAGCAGTAGACCTGAACATACAGTCGTGCTGAATAGGCAGACGGTCCAATCCCAGCTACCTGTGCAAAGGTGACTCTGGGTTTGCATGATGTCACTTTAAAAAAGAAGTACAGGACTTTAGAGAAGCTCAGACACATCTACACAATATCATTTCAGTCAGGTGCTCTGAGCAACAAATATTTTCATACAGCTAATTTATTCTCCTTAAAAAATATCCTATGGGAAAAGATATCATATGGTTTATTGTTCATGAACATTTAAAGAGTTTCCTGTCTGGCAATTATTTCTCCTCCTGACAGAATATCAATCCAGCCATTCTGTCAGCTCCTATACTTTAGTTTAGTTACCACCACAGTTACTGCTACAGCAGTAAAATTTATTGATCAGACATTCTTGCTTTACAAGGTAGAAATGGAGGGCTGTGACTGCTCATTCCCCCACAGCATGCAGTAACTGTCTTTGGAGGTGAAAAGCTTTGAGCGTTTATGGAGCTGCAGACTGTATTTTCCAAACTGGATGCTAGGAATGACAACCAAAAAAAGAATCATTGAACAAGTGGGAAAGGAAAAAAAAATAATGTTTGGCCTCTCAGTAACCACTGTTCGCTTCTGGCTGTAGATATCATTGTCTGCTCCTGACTAGAGTAGAACTGGCAGGGAGCTCCATGGGATTCTCCCTTTCCCCCCATGCTTCAGCTCATTCTCTCCCTGGAAAGTGCTGCACAAGCCCTGCGAGGCAGCTGGAAAAACCCATTTGTGTGAAGCAGCACAGCTGCAGAGCAGAGCCATTGGGGTGAAAGCCTGTTCTGCTCCCGAGGCCAGGGGACTGCTTTGCATCCTGACCCACAGCACCACCACCATCCCCAGCTTTGCTGCCGTGCTCCTGCTGCCGGCACGCAGAGCGGGAGGGAACGAGTGGCACTGCTGGTGTTTGGCAGCTGTCGTGTCATTAGTTCTCCATTAACTACCAGGAACAACATGTGACGCATTCCTACACCCCTCTAGCTGTCAAAGGTATTAAAATGGCCAGTGCCATCTGACTGGGAATGTGGAAGGCAGTGGTGGAAAGGCAGGACGCATTAAGTAACTCAGAAACCGAGGGGCCAGCTGGTGTCTTAAGAGGGTGTCATTTGTAAGGCACAAACGGGTGTAAGTGAGCACAAGGGAGGCTCCGGCCCTGAGCACTGAAGCACGTACTTCTCTTTAAGCAGTTAGTAGCTCCACTAAACTCATTTGCGACAATATTTTTGACCAACTCTTTTCTGTGTCTAATGTTCCCTAGATAAAAAATAGAAGTGATAATATCAGCTTGCCAGTTGTTGAGGCTTACAGGCTAAATGTGTGCAGAGTGCTTTGAGATAGGAACCTAGGAAACAGGCCCGAAGGGAACTCCAAGGATACCAAATCTCATAGGCACATCCAACACTTAATATCTTTGATAAATTTAGCAAGCTCCATCCTGAAACATGTTAAATTTCTCACCCAAAGTATTTTGGCTAGCAAACTATTCACAAATATTACCTTTCTGAGGATTAGAAGCAGGGCCGTTAGTGTGGGCAAATGATGAAAAGAGAAGAAAAGCATTTAGGAAAAGATTATCAGCTGTGTTATGAGCCAAAAGGAACAAGTGTGCTCTGAACAGTCCATTTGCTCCCTGCCTGCTCTGGGCACTGTTCCCCTGTCCTCTTCCACAGTTTATGTCACTGTTCTCCTCCAGCCATTACTGGCCCATTACTCCTTTCTGTTGTCTGCAGACACTGCTCCCTCCCCACCTTCTTCCTACTGGTTTTTGAATCCTCTCCTCCTTCACCACCTGAATTTGGACATTAGAAATCCAGTGTCCCCAACAATCTAGGAACATGGGCATTTCCCCTTTTGCACTGAGCTCCTGGAACCCTGTCAGCATTCAGCCACATCCCAGGCTGGGGTCAGGAAAGCCTCTGGCTGCAGAGAAGACCCTCTGCGTACCAGGAGATAGCATTTCTTCCCTTCGTGCTGGCTGATGGAATGATCTGTGTGGGGAAAACGGAGATCCTGATGGAGAAGTGTGGGAAGAGTGGCTGTACCAGCACCCCGCAGGCTGTCAATAACCATCAGGATGATGGTGACTGAGCCAGTGTTGGGAACCACAAAAGCAGGAAGGAGCCAAACATGCAGCAATGGAACATTATTTTTCTTCTCTTTTCAGTAATTATTTCCTAGGATGAGAATTTGCTTTTGCTCAGCATTTTAAAATTGAGGCCACTGTCTGTGTAGCAGTCACAATCTGCCCGACATTCACATCCGACAGTGGGGACAGGACCTGGTTTTGGATATCATCCATCAACGACAGATCCACACCACCGTGTGATGGAGGGCAAGGCAGGGAGGAAGGAGAGGGGGAATGGGAGGTGCAGAGGTCTGGTAAACAGCAGGCAGAAATCTCATTTTCGGTTGCCAGCTCAAAAACAACCCCAGCTTGCTGTGGCCCAAAGCCATTTCCTGTTGAGTGTAATGACTTTGGTACTTGCTCTGCACTTATTAGACAGGCAACCAAAAGAAAACAACAGCAAAAATCTATCTTTGAAAATGAAGCAGGCATTGCTAACAGCAGCTATCCATCTTAGTCTCCATTTCCCCCTGGAAACAGATCCCAGCAATTAGCAGGACACCTGCATCTTTCATGGAAATAAAAAAAAAAAAAAAGTTAAATTAACTCCAAATCTGCTTCTGTCTCTCTGTGAACATCAACAGAGGGAGTGAAGGGACCCTTTGAGCCTGTGTAGTCCAGCCCCTCTGCAGTGAGCAGGGACATCTTAAGATTGATCAAGTTGCTTAGAGCCCCATCCAACCTGGCCTTGAATGTTCCAGGGATGGCATGGGTCAGCCCATGCCAGTGTTTCACTACCCTCACTGAAAAAAAACTTCTTCCTTGCATTTAATCTAAATTGACCCCTTTCAGTGTAAAACCATTTCCTCTTGTCCTATCACAACAGCTCCTGTAAGAAGCTTTTCCCCACAAATACAGGTTTGTGCCCAGATGCTGAGTTCACAACCAACCTGCTGGCACCCCAAAGAGACAATTTTCCCCTTGGCAAAAACGCTGTGACCACCCTGGTGTGGAGCCCTCTCGCAGCAGCTGGCAGGAGAATTGCAGTCCCACAGCCGTCCCCTTCCTGTGTGAGCTGGGATCAGGGCAGTGAACCAAACACCCTTAATCCTGACCTGCAGCGTTCGGAGTCACTGTGCATCTGTGCTGTTTTACACACAACACCTTTACTTTTTCTCCACCTGATGAGCTCCAAACTGGCAGCCAAGAGTGACAGCCTCGTCAAACAGCTGTGCTGGCAGTGCCGATGAATGTTGCAGGGTAACTAACATCCTCCTCATCTCAGATTCCTCTGCACCTCTTAGCCTGTTCATGTGGAAATGGCTTAGCCCTGTTTAGGATTTAAACAGCACTTCTTCTGCAGACTCACTTTGCCTAGTATTTGTCCGTGTTATGGCATGTATCCATGTGAAAGAAAAAGTATGTTGAGGGTAATGGAGCAGAAGGACAGAGGGTCATCATTATTTTTTAAGCTGCTTCGAGGATTCCAAAGAAACTACTTCCAACTGACAATTATGTAGGCATTTTGATGTGGCTGCCCTGCGGGAGGAAGTTTGGCTCCACCACACCTTCCCCTCAATCAGATTGCTTTCACCTGAATTTTAATGATCTGAAAGACCCTTCAGACTTGAGAAAGATAAAATCAATAAAATGTTTAATGTGGAGAGATGGCACAGGGTGACCCTGAGTGCTGTTCTTTCTGGATGAAAAATGCCTCATTTAAAGTTTTTCAGTTTGTGGATCTCCCCCAGCAATAAATTTGATTTCCTGCCTTTTGCATTCGCTTTTGATTTCAGTAGAAATTGGCTCCCACAATCAGGGCAGGGCAGGGAGATGATTCTGGACTACTGACTTTGTGCACAGACACTTCACAATCACCCAAGAGAGGTGTAGTTGGTGGAGTTTTCCAGCAGAACAGATCGGCTTCTCCATGAATAGGAGAGCTGGCATGATGAATACTGAAGCTTTCATCACTACCAAAACATCCACAATAGTCCTTAATTCCTTCCTAGCTGAAGAGGTGGTGTGTAATGGACTGGAGCTCTTCAAGAGATGAAAAGATATTTTGTCCCCAGCAGAAAGCAGCTGATAATGAAATAGAAAAGCACAGCCCACACCATGCTGAACATCTGCATTTGGATTTTAATTCTCCATCCCCTTAGAATACTGTCTTATTATTATCCAAAGGGAGATAAAAAATTATGCCTTCTTTTATTATGTCTGTGAGTTTTTGGCAGCAAGGCGAGCCTATATCTGATGTTCTCTCTGATGTGAGGAGTTTGGCTCTTTGGGCTCTTGTAACTGCATTTGCTTTTGGCCCAGAAGAGGCAAGAGCATGAGAAAAGAACTCACCTTGCTGTTTCAGGTAGCTGGGAGCCAATCAAAGAGGCTGGGACCCCGCCCAGATCTTTTCATGGGGACTCTGCCCACACAGGGCTTGGTGCTGACCTGTTCCGTCAGAGGGAGGATCTCTAGCACATGATTCCAAACCACTTGAAATAACCTCTCTGGATCTCTTACAACGAAGGTCTTTCCCATCTTTTTATACATTGAAATACCCTGGAATAGTATTGCAAAACCTGCATCCTGGGGGAAAATCATGGAAATAGAGATTTTTCTTCACTGCTGAAGAGAGTGAGACTCACTGACTCTTATGATATGTCATGTTTTTCTCAGCACTGAATCTCCTGCAGATGCATGATTAGATAGAAATCTCAGCTACAGGATTCCACAGAAAAGCTTGAATTCAATCCCAGGGTTTAGGAAGCAGAAGGTGCACTAAAAAAAAGTTAAAATATCACGCTTTCTTGGAATCTGACTCACGCGTTACGGATGGTAGATTCTGGAAATGGTTAATTAGTAAAAACACTTGGGATATTCTCAGCTAGAAAATCATCTGTGCCAGGATCACAAAGGGCTAGGGTTTAATCTGATACACAGCAGCAGTGGGAATTACTCTCCCTGCTGTATTTCAATATCCAGTGAGCCGTTGCTTGGGTGTGTTTGGGTACCTCCATAGCCTTGCACTTATGAAGCACAAGGGGATTTACATTTCTCTAAACCTGATTAATCAGTACCTGTGGAAGGCACAAAGGATTTCAATACATTTTGTTAATATACTAAGGGTCTTTTCTTGTTTGTTTGTTTTTTACTAATTTTTGAGCAAATGAGTACCCTCAATATTCACTGGATTTAGTGAATTGTGGTTCCTACTTACAGAGGAATCACACAAGTGCTGAGCACCGGACCATCAGTTCTTGGGTGTCCTGCACCAGAATGTCCCTCCTCACCAAAGGATTGTCCATCTGTTGTTGAGAGTGATGGTTAAAGATCAAAAGACATACACTAAACCTTATTTCTATTTTCTCAGGAGAAATTCTGCGTGAATAATCAACAATCTGCAAATGCAAGAGACTCATATAAGAGCCTGAGTGACTCCCAGAGCTTTGGATCAATTAAAAATGTAACCAAATCAATAAAGAATGGGTAAAAGAATTCTACTCTTTTCTATATAATATCAGTCTAAAACTTAACTGGAGCAAATGAAATAGGAAACAAAATCCTTGACAGTTCATTCCAGAGCTACCCTTATGAAACATGAATCCTGTCATTTATTTGCCTTGTCCTTGATAAATACACACAAAAGAAGGGAAGATTTTACAGCAGAAAATATCAATAATGTCTTAAGAGAGTCAGGCAAAATTGGTTTTTCTATTTACAAATCAATACATAAAACCTTCCATAAAGCTGGTACTTATTTGACTTTGATGCCTGAGCATTACTGATGGTGTCCAGGGTTGTTCTCTGTGCCGTGTAATGGCACAGAGAGGCAAAGCTGTCGTGTTGTGTTTTTTTTCTGGTTTCCCACATGTGTTCTTGTGCCAGCACAAGCCAAGAGGCTGCATGGGGTCAGGGGCTGTGGAGGTGTGCTGAGCATTGCTCCTGGTGGGAATCCCACAGGGATATTCTTCATCTGCCCTCCCTGCCCCTCCCTGCTGCCCCGATCACTGCACTCAGAAGTGAAACAGAAGAGCTCAGGCCCTCCTGGCGTCAGCATTTCCTGGAGTATCAGCAGGATTTTGTAGAATGCTGTTTTCTCCTCTGCTGTATTCCCTGGGGCCTGGAAATGATAGGAAAAGGCTATGCAGGCTCAACTGGGACAAGTGGGGTGGGTCAAGACATTTACACCAAAACACAGGGAAGATATTAAACTCTGCTTCCACTTCCCTCGGGGAAGGCCCAGACCTGTCCCTGGAAAAGGGCTGCTTTTGTATCCGTGCAAGACTTTAACTGGGAAAAGATGCCCAGAAAGCCCAAGGGCATCCCTCCTGCGATAACCAGGACTCGGAAATGTTTCCCAGGAAAGGAGTGAGTGAAGATGCAGAGGGAGAGATGATACCTTTCATTAAATCAACGGAACAGATCAGTTGTGGAGCAGCAGAGGAATGGCAATAGGCAGGCAGCCCTTCTGCAGGGCTGAGCCAGCGATGGCAAACCAGATAACACAGTCACTAAACACAGCCAAGACCCCAAGCATCAATCTAAATGCTACAATTACGAAAATATTGCCCTTAACAATTCGAAAATGTCACTTGCAGGATGTACAATTAACCCTAAGAAATCAGTGAGAAAAAAGCTGATTGGGTAGAAATTCCATAAAATGGGGGTCAACACCTTTTCTGTTTTCTCCATCAGGATTTAAAAAGACATAACATCAGGGATATAAAGGCCAGCAGCAAGAAATAAGACTTTTTTTTTTTTTCTCAGCCAGCAGTAAACAACACACATCTTTCAGAAAATGAGACATGTCCCAAGGAATTTGAAATGGATCATTGCCTTTTATGAAACATTAGATGTGTCTGGAAGTTAACACTGAAAATTAGAATGCAGAGAATAGACAGACCACAGAAAAACATCATTAAGTGCAACGTATTAACTTTCCTTTCACAGTGGGGATAAGAGCATTACTGTTTAGGTAAGTGAATGGGAATTCAAATGGGAGACCAGACCAAATCTATGTAGTTTTAGTTTGGTTTTTTTTTTTACAAGATGAAATTTCCTGCAATGTCCTGTGTTACTGTATTATGCATTACTGCCTGGAGGGAAGTTTCTCTCTAAACAAATAGATGAAAATATTTTGAGAGAGATCACAAAGGAGCTTAGAGCAATGAGCAAAAACCAAATAGGCAGTGTAGGCATGATTAATTTGTTTCTGCCTGCTCCTCCATTCAGAGAGGGATGAGCTGGGGAAAACATGGTTTGTTTGCAAAAGGAACAGATTCCTATCACGAAGAGAATGGGGGCAAAACTGCTTTGAATAATTTTTGTTGTCTTTTATGCAACAAATTCTCTGACACAAAGATGTAAAACTTAAATCTCCCACGTGCTGGAATGCTCTCACATTGCTATTTCCAGCAGTGGGCTGTGCTCAGATGCCTTTGTTCTCCATATCTCCCTTCCCCTCTTTGTGTGCTCTCTATTTATGGTCTTCTACCCGTTGGTAAACAAATTACTGTGCTACATGACGGGGAAAGACTGGATCTCTGATAAAGAGCTTCGATGAGCAGAGATAGTGCTGCTGGCTTGTTCTACAAGGTGCTTCCTAAACAGTTTGTGCCACAACAGGAACAGCCTCAGGTTAACAGCCTTTTTTTGAGTCTCAGACATTGCAGTGAATGGTGCAAAGGTTAGGGAGATGAGGTTGGAAGGTGAAGGCTGTCACCACTCTGCCCTGCTGGCACAGCTGAACGGGTGGTGGGTGGTGGTGAGAGGTCAGGGACCGACTGCAGTGGTGCCACTTCTCGACCTGGTTTTGCTGCTGAACTGGAGGTGCAAGAACCATGCCCTGAATGCAGGAGCAGGAGCTCAGTGGTTTTAGGCGCCCTACTTTCCACCCAGCCCTGTTGTCATGAAGAGAGAGCTGCGGTGTCTGACCTGGACAAATTTTGTGTACAGGCTGGCTGTGGCAGGAGTTTTCCTGAATCCAACCCTTGCTTTTGCTGTGCTGCTGTTCCTGGGTGAGCAGTGGAGACGCTGCTGCTCCTTCTGCTGCCCAGTGAGGCCCTGGGCTTCCATCTCCCGGTTCCTCAGGAGGGACCTGACCTCATCTCTGTCCCAGCACAGGTCCTCCCAGGTTGTCACTGTCTCCTCTGTGCTTTTCTATCCAGGTTTGTGATAACCTGGCATTTGTACTGACACTGAGCACTGAAAATACATGCGTGCTTTGGATTTCATAGGGATTCAGTGTCATTTTGGTCTCTTTTAGAGCTTTGTCACTTTTTTGTCCCTGAGAATAAGTCCTGACTGTGCTGGTGATAAGTCCAGCAAAGGCAGCTCCCAGATGCGTGGGAAGACATGTAAACACCAAAGATTTGGAGGAAGGCAATAGATTTTTCTCAAGGTTTGTGTGCTTTTATGAAGTGCAGAATGCCAGTAAAAATTTTATTTTAAACTATAGTTAACCTGTATGGAGTGAGATGAAAAGAGGTTGAATGCAGTAGCCACGGGACTCTAGGTTGTGGCATTTTTGTTCTTCAGATCACAATATAACCAGCTCTAAAGAAAACAGAAACACTGAAAGCAGTTTTCTGGGGACACAGTGCATTGCTTATTGCTTGGCTGTGGTTTAGAAGTTTGCTCCCTTTTCCTTCCCCCATTCATTGCTAAGTTATGTCTTCCCTCCTGGTAATTCACAATAAACACCTCAGGGATGGAGGGAATGATTGAAAAAACATGAAAACATTTGAAAGCTTTGACTCACTGCCAGCAAACCACCTTCCACTGCAGTTAAATATCTGTTTGCATTTGAATATTTGATGGAATCTGGTTGAACTCAAATGAAATGGTTGCTGGGAGAGAGATAATGCTACGGCAATCTATAGTAATGATCTGAAGTGGTGCCATTTGCAGCAATGGCCCTGCTATGGCTGCTGCATTGTTAATGAGACCACGGAAACACACAGAGCCCATCAATGACAGGAAAAGCCTGCGGGGAGCTGGGCACCCGCAGCTCCAGGAGACCCTCAGCTCCCATCCTCTGTGCCAGATGTGGTAATTCCCACTCAGGAGACCCTCAGCTCCCATCCTCTGTGCCAGATGTGGAAATTTCCACTCAGCCCCCGACACGCAGGGATTGCTACCCCCTCACACCTCCCAGCTGAGGAGCTCATGGGAACCCTCCCTAACCCATTTCAGTGGGCACAGACTGGGATTACTGAAACCCTGGACCTTCTGCAAGGGGCACACCAAGGAAGAAGTGGAAAGGCAGGATTTCCTCTCTCCTCTGATGGCTTCTGCAATGAGTTTGCCTGCAAACCACTAATCCCTGTGCTACTAAACAGTTTCACTCTCCCACACTGAGATGGTTTTCCCTCCTGCTTTTCTCAAACAGCTACCACAGTCAAGGATGGATCAGTTATAGACTCCCTCACAAATCATAAAACCCTATACAAAATGAAAAAATCACTTGAGTTAGTGGAAGATTCTAAGATTAAACCTGGAGCTAAAGCCGACCCAGAGGTCATTTCTGAACTCCTGCATTGGCTAAAGACGTGCATCCTTCACTCCTAAGCTGGGTGAGATGCTACAGAGGTCACTGAACTGGGGGAAAGCACAACTGGTGTGGTGACAAACGGCGCCAAAATTCTTCATCAAAGAAAAGAGGAGCCAAAGGAGAAGGGTAATCACATCTTTTGAGCAGCTGGCTTCACGCCGAGGGAAAAAGAGATGTTAGGCTGTCACCACTTCCTGCAGCACTGCTGAAGGGGTATTGGCAGGGAGAAGAAAGCAGGCATTGCCTCACAAGCTCACCTTGATCTTCTGAGTAATTGCATTTCCATGAAGTGTCACTTCCTGCCGGCTCACAGGTGTTCCCATCTGTGTTTGCTGCCTGAGCACTCAATTCCACCTCAAAGGGGGTGGTTCTGGAGGCCCTTTCATTGAGCTATTGCCAGGCTTAATGGAAAAATTCTCATTTTCCCATCTTTTCTCCCTGCTTCCATTGCATGTATGGCACCACCAGTTAAATTGCTGGGAAGAGCTGGGACAGGAGGCTCTTCCCATTTGGTTTTTGTTATTGGCACTGTAAACAGATGTGGGGAGTTTTCCACTCCAGCTTTCCCTGGATGCAGGAGAGGATGGAACCAGCACAACAAGTGCCTGGAGGGAGAAGCTCTTACCCCACATGGCAGAGAGCTGATACTGTACCTGGAGAGAGAATCCATGAGAAGGTCACTTACAGATCTGCTCCTTGAGAGGCTTCCCTGTGTCTTCTGAATTACCAGGCTCTGCCCCTCACCTGGCAGGGGATCTGAGATGCGACAGGTCCTGGTCTAAGCTGATCTGGCCATTTGGGCACGGGTTTCCTGCAGCTGGGACCTGCCATCAGAACCAAAGAATGACATTTCTTTCAGCAGTGACCACTTAAACCCAAATTATTTATTCAGGTAATTCATTTATTTAAAGAAGAAATTGTCAGTGGATCAGATTCTGAGGAATAACGTTCACTCAGGACTTGCAATACTGATCTCAGCCTTGTGCTGGCATGTGGGGTGTTTATTTAAGCTTGGCCCTTGAAAAGGGTCACCAAGCCCCTGTCCCAGGGTATTTCTCTTTGCTTTCAATTGCAAATGAACATTGTATAAGGACTTAATCTCCAGTTTGCCTTGTAGAAATTGATTTATCACTTAATAACACCCTTGCTGTGATGGGGCGAGAGCAGGCAGAGCCTGAGCAATAGCTCTATTGTGCTGTCAGTATAAATTAGAGCTAAAGATGTTACTCTTTAAGCAAAAGCTTTGGGGTTTCTGTGTTTTTTTACAAGTGCAATTTTCAGCTGACAAAAGGCTTCTTGCACAACAGATTCTTTCCTGTTTAGGGCTTCATCCCAGAGAGTTTTCACAGCCTTGCTGCCCTCTGAATCTCCTGCAGGCAGCAGCATGCAGAGGAGAGGGGATCAAACTACAGGAAAGGCAGAGTCTGCTTTCTGCACTGGAATTGTAGTGTACAGCTATTGACGATAATTATAGGGAAAAGGCTCATTGATTTACACTCTACTTTCTGAAAAACTGAGGTTTCGATAGAAGCAGGGAAAGGAAAAAGTAATAAAATAAGAACTGCTCTACTTTATCTGTTATTAGAGAGGATAGATCTGGCTTCAGGTGTCTGAGAGAGTCGTGTTAAGCTCCAAGGCAGAGTTAAGTCTGAAGAAGGAGCTTTACTTCTAAAGTACAGACTGGCTTATTTTTACTAGGATCTTACCCCAGGCTGAGTAGCTGAAATCTGGAATAAGAGTGCACCAGCCCTGTAGACATGGCCTTGTCCTGAAACAAAGGTTCAGATGGAGCCAGGAGCATGAGCAGGGTGCAGGGACCATGTCTGGGTTTCATCATTTGGGAACAGCCTGAACGTGCTGTTGATCTCTTCCTCTGTAAGGAGGCTAAAAAGATGATACAGTGAGTAATGCTCAGTCAGTGAAACTGAAATGCCAGATATAGATAGCTGGAGTGGTATCAGCTCTATCTAAAGCTGAGAGCTCTTGCTCTCCTGCCTGACTGCAGATGGAAGGATCCTGCTGTAGCTGTTGGTACAGGTTGGACATCCAAGGGAACAGGGAGTGTCACACTGGCAGCCTGGTGTTTTCATGCAGAGGAGCTGAATTAATATGAGTGCTGGCTACAAATCAAGGAGGCCAGGTCTGTCTCAGGGGTTTTCCACGTCTGAAGACTCCTGTCTCTTTTTAATCCCGCAGCTTGTTAACATCAGTTTTGTCTTTTTACTTCAGCTTCTGAGAAGCTCCCAAGAATTGTAGATTCCATAATCCCTGATTTCACCCAGCCCAGGACTTAGGGGTGGCATCAACCAGCCTGTAATTCCCTTTGCATAAACAGAAATTCTATAAAATAATATTAACCAGGGCTTATGGGGTTAACTTACTACAGCATAAAGACTCATAGAGGAGAGGAAGATTTATTTATAGGTTAACATTTTTATATACACACATGCATATATATATATTCATTAACTTTCCAGAATGTATATTGGTAGCATTTAATACATTCTTCAACAGCTGAGAAATTTCTGCTCAGCTCACAAATTCATCATCACAGTGAGTGATAATGAGCCTTTTGCTGTAGGATGCAAATCCTACAGCATCCCTGCATCCCTGGTGAAGGAGGGACAAGAAATCCAGGCTCTTCCTGATATTAAGATTAGACTGAGAATGGAAAAAATAAATTAACCCTTGTCATTTTTGCTAAGTGTGTTTATAATGAATCATATTAAATTTGAAAGGTAAAAGTATTTTAAACAGAAACTAAAATGTGGACCTGATGTACTTAATTACTGCTAATCAAAGAAGAACTAGGACTAATCAAAGGTTTTCTAACATTTTGTTAAATCTTTCATACTCACAGTCTCTTTGGTCTGGACGGACAGAGAACAAAATGTTGGGAATATCTTCCAAGTCAATTTCTTCTAGAAAACAAATAATTGAATTTGCATATTTATTTGCCATTATTTCACAGTACTTTTGGGATATCTTATTTCACTCCTTAGTCAATTCATTTGTAGCAACATCTTTTCTTTATTCTTATAATGATTCACATCACAGTGATCTTGGAAATATTTTTCCAGATCACTTCGGTTGTCTTAGTCATGACTTACCAAAACTTTTGCACTCAGTGCGTATTCTAATCTACAAGTTAACATTTAAGAAGCATTCAAGGTCTTTTATACAAATAAAAAATAAAAATGGGAGGGTGGAGAGTTTGTCTGTCAAAAGTAACTTGCTTTGCATGGAGGAAAGAAGAAGGCAGAGAGAGCTGCCCAGAGAAGCAGCCTCCCAGCAGCACCATCTCTTGCTGTTATGACCACTAGTAACCAAGATCCTCCAAAATCACACCTCTCCTCCTGTCTTATTTTTCAAACAAAATGCAAATCTGTTCTTTTAAAGATGGTTTTACTGGTTTCTATGACCTTTCCCTCTTCTTCCATTTATTTTGAAAGGAAAACACTATTTCTTAATAATAATAAAAAAATTAATTCTATCGTAGAAATATAGATTTGTGTGCCAGTGAACATTTTGGTATTCTGAACAAGGAAACACTGACCATATTCAATTTTTTTGGCCCTATAGGTGAAAGAGATCTTTTCTTTTTTGAAGTTCCCCATTGCCTTAAGAATACTTAACAGAATATTTCCCTCCTGGCACTAATAGGACAGACATTCCAAATCTATCAAGCTGAAGGGGAAGCTGCAATCTTTCATTAGCTGCTGAAGAATGCACCACACCATCCAACTTCAAACATTCTGTCAAAAATATAATTAAGCCATCTTCTAAGTAATAGTAATGATGCCTTGTATTTTCCCAGATGCTTTCACCCCTGCAAAGAATATATTTCAGAATCCACAGACCTCCTCCTGTCTCTTTTAATGAAAATAAATTTTAAAAAATGCCATAGCTACTTTGATGAGATATTTATTTATTTATTTATTTATTTATTTATTTATGTATCTCAGTGTTTATCAATGAGATCATTTTAGTAAAGAATACGTGGCTGGGTCATGTGCATGTATATTCATGAACATGAGTCAGGGCTGGAATTTCTTTCTCGAATCCTTGAAGTGCATCGGTCTCTTAATGTCACCCTGCAACTTTGCAGAACAATTTTAACCCAAGGAACTGGGGGCTCCTTTGTTCAGCTGAAATTCAAAATGTGCTTCACACCCTCCAAGTACTGCGAAAGTATCCAAAACCCCTCCGAACCAGCAACAATATTTTTTCTATTTCTTCTTTTAATACTGGAGGACTCCCGTTTTTTGAATTAACGCCTCTTTGGGGACAGGGCCGTGAGTGCTCAGCAGAGAGACCTGAGTGGACAGGAATTTCCAGCAGGAGCCCCACGAGGCGTGGGCAGCACCGGGAGCGTCGCCGCAGCCACGCTCGGGGTTGGTGCCCAGCCCACGCGCCCGTGGCATCTGCTCATCTCCTCATCTCAGCTCCTCTCTCCCTGCAGCCCCTGGGAGAACGATGCCTTCATGCAGGCAGAGCAGGAAAATCAATAGAAAGTATGCCCCCTTATATTTCATTTATTTATTTATTTATTTGCTTTTATCTTTTTTAAGGGAAGTTAAAAAAAACCAAAAAAACCCTTGTCCCTTATGAGGGGTTTTAAGGTAATCTTTCATCAGCTTGCCTTACCACCATAGGAAAAAATCTCCCTCTCTTGCATTCTTACTTCAGGCAACTGAAGCATGAAATGGGAAATCTCATCTGCAGTGGAGAGCAAATGTGCCACCTTATTTATTAATTTCATGATCAGCTGAAGACTTTGATTTATAGGACAAGCCCAGCCAGAGTGTTTTTGAGTAAAAGCAAGAATGAAGACCAGCTCTGGAGAAGATTGTTGAATATTTTCTTTTGATTATTTACACAGAGATGTAATGAGAAATGTTGTTTAAAATCAAAAACAAAAACACAACAAAACACTACAAACCCAGAATCCCTTATGTATTTTTCGGTCCTGTGGGAAGTTTTTCTCCCTTTTTCTTTTCCAAGTCTCTCATCACGGCCTTGGTCACATCACATTCCAGCCCATGCCTCTACTGCAGATTGTGGAGTGCTGTACCTTGGATCTGTTTGATTTAGCTAAACTTGGCTGCCAACATGATGGGTTGAGACCCTGGAGTCCCGGCTTCAAGGTGCCATTGGCAAAATGAGCAGAATTTAAAATATTTGCTAAGTGCTCACATAGTCCTGTGAGCTCTCAGGCACTCTGGAAGTGCCTGGTATTTTCTTTGCAAATGGGATTTGTGTGTATCTGAATATTTAAAATCTTGCAAGAAAAGGTGAAGTCACCACAGGAGGCAGGAGACAGATTAAGAACCTCACATTTATTTCACTGCATTTGGGAAGCAGGACACATAAGCACTATCTTTCAAAAATCTACATTTTCCTCTTTTATACAACAAACATACACTGAACCAGTTTCATATAAATTGTCTTTAAACTTGCAAAAATAGTAATATATCCAGGAGAATGGCAAAGGAGCTCCCTATGCAATGCTGGATCCTGAGGTCTCAGGTATAAAATCAGGAGAGCAGTAAAAGCAGAGAGATGGACCAGGCATGGACGTTGGCTCGGGCAGGTGCGTGTCCCAGAATGATGTTCCTGCTTCATTTCCTCAGGGCTGTTAGTGGATTATCTACTGATAGATAGGTTTTAATTACAAGTGGACATGTTTTCCAACGTCTGATCTTCATCCAGATGTTAATTCAGAGAAATATTCTGGTCTGGTTTATGCAGGGGGGTTGGCTAAGATCATCCTGACAGCCCCTTGTGGCACTGTAATCCATAAGCCTTGCCAATAAATCACACCACTGCTCCAGTCTTCTCCATGGAATCACACATGCAAAGGATGTGATGAAGAGGATCGAATCTAGCCCTGATCCTTGTTCAAAGCTCCCTTTTTAAGAGGAAATGCATATAATGAGTGATTCACCCACCCCACCTGACCCACCATTTAATCAATTAGGGGGGAAATACAGACCCTCCTTACGGATGTGCACATATGCAAATCTCCTGTTTTATGCCTGTAAGGCAATTAAGCTCATAGGTATAAAACAATTATGCTGTAAAGTTTGCTGTTTCCTTAAGGGGAAGCCTGTGGCATTTAAAAATGCACATTTAGAATCTTAAAGACATGGTTTTTGGTGATGTTTAAGAGATGTGGGGCCGGAGGGTTAACTGAGTTAGATGGCTTTTCAGTCAGCATCAAAAAGAGCAGGAATGAGTCCCCGTTTGACAGCTTGGAGATAAACTGTAAATGTGAGACATAATTTATATGTATTTTAAAAATTCAACAACAACAGCAAATAATTCAAGGGACTCTAGCCAGCTGGTCTTCCTTCTAAAACTGGATACAGCAAGCGGGGAGTCTTTGCACAGCGATGATGACATGCAGAAGCCTTCTATATAAATTTACACATTTATCAAGCCTTTGTGGAATAATAAACTACAATCTAGCCAGCCCGGGGCAGTCTGCTGTAATTGTTATGATTTGTTTTCCAGATACAGTACAAATTCCTTGGTAATCTTTCCTGAATTTTAATAAGGGGAAGGGAAGACTTAATTAAAGAATCCTTTGTGCCTTCTATGGTAACAGCCATCTGCGAGTGCTTCGTTCTGGGTCTTATCTCCATCGTACAGCCCCCAGCTCTGCCTTTGTGCAGGGTGCTGCTAACTTAGACTCAAGGAGGGAAATAACCACGCTGAGTGGGTTTTGGGAAGCCACTTTGGCATCTTCAGTGGAGAGGCAAGGACAAGAGCCCTTTGATCAGCCCTGCTGCATTAGAGGCTGCTTAATGGCATTTATTTCAAGACAAATTAGGGAATTCCCAATTTACATACAAAATAATCACAAAACTTTTTTTATTTTTTTTTAAGGAGTATGTATAACATAATTGACTTCTTCTAAGAGTAGTCTCTGGTCTCAGTAGGGTCTTTTGTATGTTGATATAAATGGGTTTTTATTTTTACAATGAAATAAGGAAATGTATCTACCCATAGAAGCTGTCAATAAAGAGGTGAGCTTCTCAGATGCAGCTCTGTACAGGCAAAATTGATAATTTATTTGGAAATAAATCCTCCCCACCCACAGTTTCGAGAATAAACAACGTTTATTATAGGAGTTTGTAATTAAGGCTGGGTGCCCCAGCTTACAAGGTCCTGAAAATCCAAATAATATGACGGATTTCTTCGCAAGTATGACCCAGAAACTGGCTGGGATTTCAGAGCAGGATGTGTCTGACCACAGGCAAAAAGAATTCTAGAAACTAACTCTCCTTGACTTAATGCAGAAAGAGCAAACTCCAGAGGCATCTTACGGAGCCCTTGTTTCCTCCTTGCAAGTATATATATCCTTATGTACCTTTCGCTGCAAGAAATTAAAAGTTTGGCCAACATCTCATTCTTTCTGTTCTGTTAAATGATGCCTGGTATAGTTGTGAAAGCTCTACTAATTTCCTCTATTTGTTACATTCCTACTCCCTTCTTTCCTATCCATCTATCCTACATGCCTGTGGTCTGGGAAGCTGCTTTGGTATGGCAATCCTCAGCACCGAGTTCTTTCCTTCCATGTTAATCCCCCTTAGGAGCAGCCAGGATGTAATTATTAATCAGTCACTGGAGACTCAGGAATGTAATCTCTAGATGACATCCATCCAACTTAAGCCTGCCCTTAACACGAGTTTTTTGGAGAAGTGTCTTGGGACTTTGTGCCTTCTGTTACAGCTTGATATGATCACACAGGAATCCTCAAGGGAGAGGAGAAAAACACTGGCAGACCTGATAGCCAGGGTTTCATTTCTTCCTGTCTGGCTGCACACGTGGTGTGAGGCCATTGCTTTAGCTGATGGGTGTGTGAAAGCCTGAACTGTGGACAGAGGGTTTAATTTGTTAAAAGAAAAATTAATGCCCTTTGTCTTTTCCCTCACCTCTTTTTATCCATTTGCATCAAAAGTCTATCATGCAAACAGCTTTCCTCTACATCTGGAAAAATTCAGTTTGTATTTTATTTCTATTACACTTTTGTGTCCTTCCAGCTCTGCTGGGTAGATCAAAACAATCTAGGAGCATATGTTCCGATCAGATTTAATGTGTAAACTTTCCTAAATCTCTCAAAAGACCTTTCAGATCTAAACCTACATTTAAGTAAGCAATTAATTATTGCATAGCTCTTCCAATGAAAACACAACTTGTTTTCAATTTAAACTGCAATTCTGGCTCTTTTGAAGTTTCCTGTCTGTTCATTCCAAGCTAGGGATTGTGCAAATTTGATCTCAGGCAGTACCTGTCAAATCATCAAAAGGCATTGGGGAGCCTCCATGTGTCAGGAAGAATTTCCAGTTCTTCACTTACCCCTGCAGAATTTAGGGACCAGCAAATTCAGTCAAACACATCAGTGTGTGCAAACCACTGAACTAAAACCTTTCTCTAAAACACTTAAAACACAGTATCTTGCCTAAAAGGACACAGCCTTCCTATAAAAACAGGGGGAGAGCATTTAATTAATCCGATGACACTGTGAAATGTCAGGCAGGAGGGTGTCCTTGGGGAGGGAGAGGATTTGGGAGTGAAGTGTTTCTTGTCCTGGTTCATGAGTCAGGCACAAAAGCCGGGAGCGATTTTCTGAAGAGAGGAGGTATCTGTGATTCAGCTGTCACATTGTCAACTGCTGCTGGAGACCCAGTGCCCTGACAGGGCAGGGAATACTTCCCACCAGAGCTCAGGGAGAAATATGTCTTTCTACTGGACAACTCCGTGTGGTACCACAGCTTGTCATGCAGTAAATCGAGTTCACCGTGCGGAGCATCACCTGCTGCCAACCCAACAGAAGGCACCAGAGCCAGGCACAGAACCCCCATAAATACACAGAAAGAGCAGAGGATTAACGTAGGGCTTGATGTGTTGGTTTTTGAAGGACGGTGTATAATTCATCACTTGGGGGTAATCACCAGAGGGATGTTTGAATTCCTCAGAGAGCACAGAGCTTATAAATAATAATGAACAGAATAAAATGCAAATGGCCTGGAAGGAATCAATAGTCATGAATGAAATCAGCCCTCAGATCCTAATTGAAATGAAAATGAGATGCATATTCAATATGTGCTTAATAGAATATACATAATAAGAGCATCCTGAGCTAATGAACAAGATCTTTCCATCATGCAGATACACATGGGCAGGCCCCCCTCCTAGGAGGAGAATGCCAATAGATGCACCCAGCCTCACCATACCTCCGTGAATTGCTATGTATATATACATATATATTGAGGATAATGGAAACAATGAACTTTTAACCTCTGTTAGGTCTCAACCACAAACAGCCACAAAAAGAGCAGCTGTTGTTTCTGAATATCCATGGAACTGTGATAGGTATTTTGCATATTGCTCCAAAATTAATTGAAGCTTTTGTTTGTGTCAGAAATAGCGTGTGCCGAGGCTTTCTTCTCCTTTGCATTTCAGGCCATTTTGCAGTAGCTGATTAGGTGCCCATGTGCTAATTGCTCTGGATCCTTGGTAGCCCTTCCTGGGACCTCCCTCACTGACCCACGCAGAAGAGTGGGAGCTGCTGCCCTTTGAATCTAATTACAAGCAATTGAATTATTTCCTGATACAAGGCTGAGCTGGGCATCTCATGTTATCTCAGCAGAAAGCAGATGTGCACTTCTGTGGGGATGACTTGCCCCAGTATGCTAAAGACTAGCACACTCCCTTGCAGCAAGAAAAGAGCTCCCTGTTTAAAACCAGATTTCTGGTGGTTGTGTCTTGGAAGAACGAGCAGCAGAGACAGGAACATCAGTGTCACGTGCAGGAGGGTCTTGGCTAGGGCTGCACACATCAGCTGTCATCAGCACAGCACTGATGAGACAGGAGATGGTCCATAGCCCTGGGACCCAAGGAATCCTGATAGCTGGGTAGGTGTAGCCACCATGGCTCATGCAGGATCACCTCCCTGAGGTCCCACTCCTCTTGTGTTGGAGAACACAAGCTAAAAGATGCCCAGCTTGCTGCTGAAATACTGATTACCCTTTGCCATGCTGGGTGCTTCACCCAGCAAAACAGAATTAGACATTCTGCTCTTGGGATAAAGCCCCAAAAGCCAAGAGTCCTAATTGGAATTCTGCCACAGTTCAACCTCTCTGCTTCCAATTCCTCATCTCCACCCCACATCTGTCCTGGGGGTTGAGTGTTTAACATTGCAATGTTTTGAAAATGTTCTAAATGTTCTGTGCTAAATCCTATCTGAAAGTACCTAACTGTTAAACAGATGGAGCTTATTTTATTGCTTTGCAAAGCAAATGTCATCTGTATTGAATTTCTTGCCTTGTCTGCTAACAGAATTCTTCTCTCTGATTTTATTTTTCCATTCCTGTGGAGACAGGGTTGTTGGGGAGGGAGCTGAACACAATAATTGAAGGGCTAAAAATCTCTTTCTTGCTTTAGTATCCAGCATTAATGTTACTGCCTCATCACCACTGAGCCAGAATCCCGACTGGATATCAGACTGATGAGGTCTTTATCCCAGACCCATTACTGGATGGAAACACATTCTTCTGAATCTGCACTCTATGACTGGATGGGGGCACTCACTGACAGGGAAGAAAGTGTGTTCTAAGAGTAGCAGAAAGCTGAAGTAAAACCATCCCTCCCTTAACACAGCACAACAGCTCTCCTGACACAGTGAACACTTTGCTAAGGGCCACTCAGCTAAGCTAAGGCCCATTAAGCTGCCATAGAAATCTCTGTGAGTTTTCCTCATGGGAAAAACGGCTGAAAATTATCACGGGTGTAAACTAGGAGGGTGCAGCTTGTGCTCTTGCCCCTTGCTGACAGCTTAGCACAGGAGAACGCCTGCAGGGAGCAGTGCAGCGCTCCTGGCTGTGCTGCCAGGGGGGATTGCTCTCCACCACCGTGCTCTGTCCCCCTGCCCTGTCTCAGCATCTCTATCCTCAGACGTGAACACAGCAGTTTGGGAGGGCCTTTGAACAAAAGCTATTCTCGCAGCCAGCTGAGTAATTCTTCCTGTTGTATTCCTTTCTCTTCCAGCAGATGGTTGTCTGTAGCTGCTCCTTTGTAATTTTTCTCCTTATTTACTGGCTCCAGGCAGTGGAAAGCCAAGAAAAGGGAGAACAGTGAGATGATGGACCTGTCTTCATCACCTGGCCTGCATCCTGTCACCCTGCTTCCCAGAACTGGTGCCCTGGGTTCCATTCCTTCCTCCCTGAGACCCTACAGCCTCTGCACCTTCAGGAGTGTGGCTTTGAGTCATAAGCAACAAGCCTGGAAGGACTTGAATCGATTCTAGGCTGCTGCTGCCAGGTACAGCAGATGCTATCTGTTAGATTTTATGTTCCCAGAAATTCTTCTGATTCATAAAACATTCAGGATTGTGGACCCCTATTTTGTCAACTCTTTCTTTCCTGCTGTGTAGCTTTTGGCAGTGGAAATGTGTATGAATGACTGCAGAGCTGGTCTTCTTTATTAACATCTTGGTTGGCCAGAACATTGCTGGATAACCCATGGATAGTCCTGGGGAGACTGCAAGGCATCAGGAAGTGATTTTCCGGATGAGAAGTAGAAAGAAATAAGGAAAAAGCTGTTTTGAGCTATACACACAAATTCCCATGGATGCAAACAAACAAAATGGAGAAGAATGAATCCAATTAAAGAGCATTCAAGTTTAAGCCTTGTTTTAGGATTTTTTTAAAGTGATAAGTCATGTAGCTACACTGCATTGGAGCTTCCTTGGACTTTTTTTCTTTGTATTTCTTTTTCCCAAGTAAGACAATCCCTCAGTTAAAAGGATCAGAACACTCTGAAATAATCATTGAGAAGTAATTCCTCTTGCTGTTCTCCCTGGGGAGCAGCACTCCAGGGTGGATGCTGGTCCCAAAGCAGCTGGAGACACCTCAGCTCTCAGGATGTGGCTCTCAGCACATCCCTTAGTGCAGGGATGAAGGAGAGGAGTACACGGATTGGTCTGGAGCACGTGTTGTTGGTGCTGACCCTGGCAGGGGCAAACGTGAGCCCAGGCTGAGTGCTGGCAGCTGGCAGTGCCACAGCTCGCAGGGAAGCCACATTCCTGACATTCCTGTCTGGAGGGGACACATGGCAGTGCAGCCTGACAACCTAACCCCACACCTCCCCTACCAAAGGGCCACTGCTGCCACTGCTGCCACTGCCAGAGGGCACCAAGAGCAAAGCGAGGGATGGGAGAATGGCTTTGCAGGAAATACATCGACCCCTTAGCTGGAATTTCCATCCTTCTTGGCATATCAGATATTCACATATGATACACACTGAAAAGATGCATCTCTTTCTAAATCCACCCCATGCTATGTAGAATAGGGGCAGGAGTCATTCACGTTATACAGAGAGGTTGATGGAAGGGGAATTCTGGGAGTTTCAGGGAAAATTCTTACAATAAAACCTGATCTAGGGTCAGTAAAACATTCATCATTGTCACCCCGTCCCCACTAGTGGCCCTCATCTTCTGTTTCTACACTCTGTGTGAGGATTATCAACTTTTCTCTTCCCTACACCAATGTCACCCTCATCTTTTGGAAGACTTTTGTTGCAGTGACAGTATCAAAATCAGTTTAGCACTTGTTATGCTGGTTTCAGATTTTTTTTAAGCACAAAAAAAAATTATTTTAAACAGTAAAATTACCAGATGGGAAGCTAATTTAATAAGTTGATAATATCTTTTCATTTTAATTAGAAGACTGCACATAAAGCTGTCTTTTTGAAATACAACCTGACACAACTGCAATATTCCTAAACTGCCAGATCAGATTTTGTTTTCCAAGTAGGAACTTAAGAGTACTTTAATTTCTTTAAAAGTACATTGGAGAGGATAACATTTCATTTACAAGGGCATTCTTTGAGGAAGACTGACTCAGGAACTCTGAGACATAGAAAGTGAAAAAGATAAAAACAACTGAGTTGAAAAACAGTTATGGCCATCAAATGAAATAAGCAAATAAAAGCTGCAAAGGAACAGCCCAGTTTTGCAACCTAAACCTTTGTTATATTTCTACAAGCCATGGGTAGACTGCAATCCACAATACAGAGCTAATTTTAATATTCTGCTCTGTCTACACATATTCCATGGTTGGGAGAACTGGGCTCTATTCAATATTATCAAGGTCTTTCCATCTTAAAAATGGTGTACAAAAACCAGACTGACTGGAACTGAATACAGTATTCACGGAGAGAACAAATACCCACAAAATTTCACCAGTGTCTCATGAAAATCAAGATGTATCCTCTGGAGAAAGATTATGTAGACCTCCCCCATTCATAAGTGAATATTCTATTTTTACATGTACCTGCTTCCTAACTCTGTTTCCACTGAAGGAAAAAATAAATTATTTTTTAAATTCCATTTTTATCCATGTGGCAATCTCAGAAACTTATTAATGGACAGGAAATGTTGGCCGATAGTAATATGGTTAAGAAGCACATTACTTTATAATCTTTTTACCTGGGTTCAGATTAAGATTTTTAAGTCACAGAAGAAATTATTTCTCACTCTTTTCTTGTCAGAGATCGAGTACTTAGAACAATTCGGGGGGAGATACTGCTTGCTGTGTTTTACATAGGGAAAATGTGGTAGAACATTTCACTGGGAAGTTTTTTGTGAAGTTGCATCTATTTTTTTATGGTGGAGAGAAAGAAAGGTCCCCACCTCCGGATATGTTTGAGTTACAGGGACAGCAGTGATTTTATCAAGAGGAAATGGGAGCTAGGGAAATATTCCTTGTTTCTAAATAAAAACATCATTTTTTTCCCCCACCTCCTTATGAATGGGATGTAGTCAATATGAAATATTGTTCTTCAGCAGCCTCAGCATGCATGTCTGCTACACCAGCACGTTCCCAGCTTGATTTCATTTCAAAGCCCATGCAGACTCTGTTCTCCCCGTGCTATAGTTCTGTAACTGATTTAGGTTTCAAGTAATACTTTGCTGCTTTCCCTCAAGAGTAAAAATCAGAGCTGGCTCCTGTGGGCAGTAGCTGATTTTCACATGAGCTAGCGGCAAACCGTAGGGCTCATTCCACACAAACACTTTTGTAAGTGTGTCTGGCTTGATTGAAACATGCAAAAAAGCATCAACTACACCTGTCATCAGCACGGCACTTATCTAGGAAAAAAGGCCTGCAGATGAAAATGATCCTGGGAATAATTGCAAATCCAAGATGAAAAAAATCAAGCGGCCTCCTTTTAAATACCATAGAAACATTTTGGCAAACCTTTACCATTAGACTGGAAAATAAATATCCATCCACTCATGGTCAAATTTCAAATGAACACGATCTAACTAACCAATTTTTGTTTACTTAGCATGCTCTAACTACTCAAGTAAATCTAAATTAATGGCACGAGTAATTGGATTCATTTAAGACCTTGCATTTCCTTTCCTTATGCTCTGATGCTTGCTGCTGCTTAAATGGGAGCAGCCAAACCATTTTCTTCTGTAGGCCACACAGACAATATACTGATCACCAGAATTTGGGTCCCAGATGCCCTTTTCAGAATTATCCTCTCACATGTGGCAGAGCCAATGGTTAAACCTGCCAGATAGCTTAGAGCTCCAGAACAATTCAAACCCGAGATTTCCAGCAAAGAAAAGATCATGTGTACAGAAGAGAAACTACCCAGTGTTATTCCCACAAGTGGGAGAGGGAAGAGGATAGTTTGAGGTTAACGAGAAGATTTTGGAGGCCTTGGCATGTGGTGTAAATGTCTTCTGGCACACAGCTGAGCCTCTGGGCTGTACCTCAGCCTAAGTGGGACGTGATGTGTCCTCCTGTCTCTGCTGGAATTCATGGAGTGAGACATTGCTTCCTGGGGATTGCACTGGAGCCCAGGTATGCATGGGATGGATTTTATAGAGGTTGAAGTTGATAGCGGTTTGTACCTCAGGGCCTGTGATCCCTTCTTCAATAATCAAGTCTGCTTTCCTGCAGGCCTCCTTCCTCCTCCCAACACATAAAACTCCTCATGCCTGTCCCGTGCCATGAATCCACGAGCAGTGATGGTTCTCCACATGCACAGTGCATATCTACTCCACTCTTTGCTGGGAATATGGTTCTGCAACAACATTGGCAACACTGGGTGACTACAGCAGCTTTCTTTGCTGTACAGCAGGCAATTTGTGTCAGCCTTTGTCTTAGGAGCCTGGAGCTTCACATGCTCAGAGCAGGTTTGCTTGGCAGGGATTTAAAATATTTCTCATGTCTTGAAGGAGTTTTTCTGCTTACAGTTTGCTAAAGTGGGGTCTAAGGAAAGAATGACTCCATTTTGACTACTCTTGTTTAAACTGAAGAGGCCTTGTAAGTCAGCCCATTCCTGTCAATCCTTTTCTGCCACACCCGTGGAAGAGATCCTAAAGCTCACCTTCCACCAGTGGCCTCCTCTCCTGACACACCCTGCAGCCCTTTACACTCGTCTCATCCAGCAGCTTCTTCAAAAAGCAACAGGGAGCCTCCACAATCTGCTTTCTACAGCTGCTCTGTCCCCTTTCTAAGCCAAAACCACACAGACTCCAGGCATTCAGCAGAACACATCTCCTTGCCTTTTCATGCTGCTGCTCTAACCAACCTGTTGTAATTTAGGTCCAGGCCAGCTCTTCCCTGCTGCTCCTCTCTTCTTCAAGCTCTCCGGGTGGTTTCAGTCCAGCCCGGAATCATCTTCACCGCCATTCCTAGGAAAATGCCTTGGTGCACTGACAGGAGTTCATGACCAGGCCTAGCGTGGTTTGCAAGCTACATCCATCCTCTGCTGTGGGAGGGAGAATGTCTGCCCAGAGGAGCTGGCTCTAAATACACAGTGGCATCACTTCCAGAGTCTTGACTGCAGAAATTAACTTCTTTCTCCCTTGAGTCCTCGCTGCCAATGCTCATGCACAGAACTGCTGAAAACTGGGGTCCTTTCTTTTCTGGAGGTGAGGAGAGAGAGGCGATCTGCTCCAGAGCACCTAGGCATCATTTAACCCAGCCCTGGGGTTCCTGGTGCCCCTGTAATTCAGTTATTCAATTAGTAACCAAGAACAACTGCATTCTTCTTTCATCCCATGGTAAAGAAGGCTGGTGCTGCCTGTTGCAGCTCTATTTATAGCTTCCCTACACCCCCTGCTCTCTCTCACAGGCAAACCAAAGAACAAGCTGGGGGCTGCTGCATGGAGAAAGGGAGTTCTTTAGGTAGGGGCTGGGATGTGGGGTTTTGGTAATGCTGTGCCACTACCCAGAGAATATCTCTTAGAGCCTGCCTCTTCTCTCTCAATGGGCTTTTTTGATAGACTAGGCTTTTTTATGGAAACAGAACACTTTTCACCTAAAATGTTGAGGCTTTTGCAAGGCAAAGTTGGATCCAAAAGGGAAAGAAAAAAAAATGTTACTTTTACCAGAGTATTTCTGGGAGAGAACAATCACCTTCTGGGCCTTCTCAGCAGTTCTGTCCTCTCTGTGTTTTGGTTAAAATTGCTCACAGTGATGCGAATTCCTGGGGCCTGGACCCCTTAGCCCAGATGAAAATGGTGTGAAGCGCTTGAGGGGGAACAGGCAGGAGAGCATGAAAAGGCAAAGGAGTTTTGGACCAGGAGCAGACTGAGTTGTTAAAATGATATATTTTCTAACTAGCAGCTGAACTGCTGACTCTGGTTTAGATTATTGTTCCCTGCCTTCCATGAGCACTAATAGGCTATAAATAAACCCACAAAACCTTACTGCCAGGGAAAGTTAATTTCTGTTGCATTTACTGACGTTTAGGGCTTTCTTTTCACAGCAGATGAAATCACTGCAATGTTTGCTGTGATTTGGTGTATAGTAGCTTAAATCAGAGCTTTGCTTGGCCCAGCTCCCAGCACTCCCTTTGTTGTTGGACCAGCGATCCTAGCGTGAATTTGCAGGGGGCCAAAAGAATTAAGTGCCCACGCTGACTTATTTTGGTCATTGGGATGCCCACATTTGCCTTACAAATGCAAACTTTGAAAAAGTACACCCTGTTTTCAACAAGAAACCTGCTGAACAGACTTCTAAACCAGGGAGATTTTTTCATTGGTCTCTTACTTGAAATCTTCCTTTGGCTTTTGGTCCGTGCAGCAGCAGAGAGCTGCCAGTGTTGAGAACACCTGAAAAGCAATTAAAGGCAGCAGCTGCTGAGGGACTGCTTCTTTATTGCCCTCCACAGGAAAGGTTCATGGAAAACTATTTGCTTTCCCTGAGCTGCTGAAGAAAATGTTAGACAAGTTGTAGCTCCGTGCAGAGGTTTGTGCTGCTCTAACCTTTTGCATCCATGCAATATCTGCAAATCTATTGACAAATTATTTCCTATCTGCTTTTCACACTTGCTAGATTCCTGGGATGAGAGAGGTTTTATTTCTTTGCAGGGCTGAACTACAGCCAACTAGATTAGAAAATGTTACTTTCTGATAGGTTTTCTTCCCTTTTAGCTGCCTTCGGAATGCTATACCGAGGTGCACCAAAAAAAAAAAAATAAATTCCACACCAGAGATATGATTTTTCTATTAACCTTCTCACCCCAAACTTCTTCAGAGACGTTCATTTTTTTCCCCCTGGATTTCTATAGAATTTTTCCATAAGAGCTGAAGAAGCTTGCAGAGATCAGCCATTCTTAAGAGAATTTCTTCATGCTCATATATTTGTACACTGCTTTTAAATCATATTCCTTGTAAATATACAATTCTATTATAGGTGAGGCCTCGTGAGGCTCAATGGATACATTACAGGGCCCTTCATTACCAGGCTTTGGTGAAACCCAACCCTGATGTGTTACTGCAAGCTGCAGGGAAAGGCATCCAGGAGCTGGTATCACATGTTGCTCTCTGCAGAAACCTGGTGTTTGACAAGGACTGGAATGGCAAAGGAAATGGTGCTTTGGGGCCTGGGGCTTCACCAGCCCATGTGGAGTGAGTCTGCAGCAATTCTTGGCCAAGTTCTTGGCCAGCAAACGAGTCTTCCTGTGAAACACCACCACTGGTACGAGCAGGGATGTGAAGGCAGGCACAATTAATCAAGCTTTTTGAAATATGGAAAAAATCCATTTCATATGCAGCTGAAGACAGCCCTGCAGAGGAGTTCATGCACATTCCAAAGGGAGAGTTCCCACATTTTGATTGCATGAGTACTTGAAGAACAATATGCAGAGAGCTGCCATCAGAGAGGCAATCAAACACAGCCTAATGCAATCCTGTCTCTTGGGGTTTTTGTAGGTTTTTTTTCCTTCCCTGATATTTGCTCTTTCTCTCGCTCTTCCTTTGTGGTTTATTGTGTCCTTTCAAGCATTAATTTCACCATGGATAAGTAAAATTTCCTACTGACTGGGGTGCAATGACAGCCAGGCCAGGATTTACACTTCCAGTTTAATAAAACCAGTGAGAATGATTTGTTAAATCAATGCAAGGAAAATGCAGGAGGGGAATTGCAAGGATCTCTGAGTTCATGGGCATGATTGCATAAGATGGAAGTAATAGCTTTGATTTCTTCTGATATGAGCAGTGTTCTCATAACCCTCACACAGTATCAGTGGTCCTACATTCCTTCTTTATAATGGATTGATGTTTACTGCCTAGGATTTGGGATTTTTATCCTGAAATCTGGAGAACTATTAATTTCAAGTTAACTTATGGCTACACATAAATCTAATGATTCAAGACAGCTTTCAGTAAACGGCCAATACGGTAATGACTCCCTTGAATTCTGGCTATGAATTTGAGCAGGCTGACTTATTTCTGTTCTGCAGGCACCCAACAAATTTATTAATCTTACTGCAACAGTTAGGCATCAATGCTTTGTGTTGTTAACTATATTAGAAAATTGGGGATTCAGAAATCTCTCTAATTGTTAGTGGTTGCTGTGGAGAATGAACTAGACCATGATTTTTACCAAGGCAGATGTGTTTGACTTCACACCACTTTCCTTCTCCCTGGTGTGTTATTGATGGTGCTCTGTTGCACTCATTCTTTGGGGGAAAAAAGGATTCACCAAATAAAACAGTTTTCACCCATCCACTTTTCATTGTGTTGTAATGCTGTTATTTTTCCCCTAAATTTTATCCATCCTTTGTCTAGTATAAAGAGGATAAGCACAGCAATAAAAAAAGGATACTCTGAAGACTCTCCAGTCTTCCTTAGTTATAACAAAGAGCAGAACTGCATGTAGGGGCTGTAAGGAGGTGTGTAAAAGGGATCATGATTTGGCAGACAGATGTCTTGATCAATTTTCTTATTCCTGTGCTATTTAAAAACTTATTCCCTTTAAATATATCCCACACCCCATCCCAGGGCAGCTCAGGATACAGGGGCAGACACACACAGACTCTGTTACCAAGGCAGCAGCAACATACAGACACCCTGCTGCTACCATGACAGCAAATGTTGTATGGGTTTTATATACATATTTGTTTGTGTGCACACATCTGTCCTGGCTTTAGGCCTAAATCCCCCAAGACAATGCCAGAAGCTGCAGTGATTTAAGACCATGGAGTTAGGCTGGATGTGGTGAAAGCTAAGCACGTGCTTAAACTTGCTTCTTGATGGGAAGCTTCTTATCCAAGTAAAACTGGGAGGACAAGGACAGTCAGAAAGCCAGGAGCAGTCAGATCATCCAGGGAAAATGAGTACAGGTTGTCACCCTCCATCACAGCTTCCCAGGCAAACAGGGACAAGTCCCTGGAGCTGCTGTGTCCTCCAAGGAGTCTCCCAAGTCAGGCTTTTCCTTGGCCATCTCCAAGTAATACCCAACAGACAGTGGCAATACTTTTAAATTTTGCCCACAATCCAGAAGGCTTGTTGCATTATGTTTTTGTCCAAATAGACACAAATATTGCCCCTCATTATCCATAACCCCTGAAATTTTGTGGGTTTTGATTTTTTTCTACAAATAATTAAGCCTGTTTTCTGTTGGCAGCCATCACGTTTGCCGACGCGAGGCCAAGTCTTTCCAAGTTTATTAGATTTATTATTTCCAAGAAAGAGCTTTCATAACCAGAGGTGCCCATTAGTTCTCCAGCTATTTCCTGTCTTATCCCCAGGTTGTTGCCCGTGCCAGATTCCCATGCAAGGGTGGTCTCATGCTACAGAAGGAGCCTCCTTCTCTCTGGAGGACACCAACTTCTCTGACCCCACACAGAGATAATGATGACTTTAAAGCACAGAGCACAGCAATTACCCATGCATGTGTCACAAACCAGGTCCACAGAATTATTTACTGTCTCTGCTTTTAATTTTGTCCTTGTTCTACATCCTATAAAGGTCCCTGTCATGCTGCCAGCATTTTGGTGTATGTTATTTATTTTATTTACTGTTCATAAATGAAAATATGTGTAAATCCATAAATAGCTAATAGAAGAAATATTGCTTCTGTGACATAAGTCTGAGTCTTTCATGGCTCTTGCATCAAATGAATGGTCCAATGGGTCAGGCAGCTTCAGCCAATCTCCCAGCACCCCCTGACATTTAAATATAATTTAGTTTTCAGGGTTAGGGGGGAAGAGGGGAGGGGAAACTGAATGAGTTATAAAAATACAAATTAAACTACACTACTATTGCTTTACAACAGCCTGTGCCATGTTAAACAGCTGACGTGTCTGTTCCAAGACCTTGTCTTGTTACTTTTACATTTATGTAAACTTACTTCAGTTAAAAAGAGAGGACGAAAAGAAAAATCAATTGAAACAGAAGACAGAGATTTAATTTAGCTGGGGGGAAATCAGATCAAGGAAGGCAAATGATGAAGATAAAAGTAACCCCTGTCCCAATGCAGAGAGTGGATGTCTGATGTTCATTAGAATTAATTAACAGCATTCTGCTCCTCTGGGACCCAGGAGGCTGAGGAGGGTGGGATTTGCTGCTGCTCCAAGAATGAACTAGAAACACAGACCAAAGGAAAAGGGAGCCAGGGGTTCTCACTCTTTAAGAGTACAATGGGTTGGTAGATCTAGATGTGGATGGACAGAAGTGAGGTGGTTTAAAAACAGCCCTTCCTTGCCACAGCTGTGGTGGAAAAAGGCAGTGACTGATGGATTATTGTGTTGACAGTGTACCTGGGAAAATGAGGTTTATGTGATCCACACTGTGTATGCAGCTGTCTGCCTCTGCCTCTGCAAAAATCATAATGTCCACTGGCTGATTTGAATGAGATACCTGAATACTCTGAAAGATACTAAGTTCCCAGAAGGGAATAGGCCAGCAGGTAGAAAAGCATCTGTATCTGTGTTCAGGCTGATACTAGGAATGAGCACACATTCCTGATGAGACACTAGAGAATCAGCACTAGACAGAGCTATTATTAACATCCCAGCACTGCCAAGCCCACCACTAACCCATGTCCCCAGGTGCCACATCTACACCTCAACACCTGCAGGGCTGGTGACTCCAGCACTTCCCTGAGCAGCCTGTTCCACTGCTTGAAAACCTTTGGTGAAGAAATTTTTCCTCGCGTCCAATCTAAACCTCCCCTGGCACCAAATGAAGCTATTTCTTCTTGTCCCATCCCTCGTTACTTGGGAGGAGAGCTTGACCCCCACCTGGCTACACCCTCCATTCAGGGAGTTGTAGAGAGCAATAAGGTCACTCCAGAGCCTCCTTTTCTCCAGGCTGAACCCCTCCAGCTCCCTCAGCTGCTCCTCATCAGACTCGTGCTCCAGTTCCTTCTCCAGCTCCATTTTCCCTGGAGACACTCCAGGCCCTCAATGTCCTTCTTGCAGTGAGGGGCCCAGAACCAACCCCAGGATTCGAGGTACAGCGTCACCAGTGCCAAGTACAGAGGAACAATCACTGCTCTTGTCCTGCTGGCCACACTGTTGCTGACACAAGCCAGCATGCTGTCAGCCTTTTTGGCCACCTGGGCACACTGCCAGCTCATATTCGGCTGCGATCCGGACGATTAAACCTGGGATAATCCAAATACCAGACGCAAAATGGCAGGAAAGAGGTTTCATAAATCCATGTGGGTTTTTTCCCCTCATCTCTCACCTAGAAGTCCTGCCAGGAAGCCAGTTCATGCCAGCCCTGAAGATCCTGTGCCTGCACTCGGCGCGTGCTGGAGGAGAGGCAGCCAGTCCAGGAGTGCGAGCAAACCAACAGACCTGCTTCCAAGAACACGGGAGGCAGCTGAGTGTGGAAGGACACAAACTTTGTTTGTTTTGGATTGAAAAGGAAGGCTTGTTTTAAGCTTCACAGGATTTTTTGAGGGATGGAAGAAATCAGCCTTTACCAAATGCAGGGAAAAACTGACTTTTCAAAACCTGGAGGGGATCAGGGCTTAAACAAACAGAGTCTCTGAAATTAAACCATGCAAATGTACTTGACAGATTCCCTCTTCAGCAAATGGTGCCCAAGAACAAATAGTTCTTTGGCTGTTGAAATGTTACAGGATATTGGCAGCCTAAAGAAAGGAAAATAACCCCCTGAACCAAGACATTCTGCATCCCCTGAGCTGCTGTGCTCCTGCCCTGTGGCCAAGGGGTGAGCACTCTCAAGATGATGATGACTGAATGATTTATGAAGTCCCCTTTTCAAAGAATGCCCTGATGGGTACATCTGTATAGCTGATCCCAGCCAGCCATGGCATCGGTCTCTGAAGACTGTTCCATGTGATGTCTGTTCATTACATAAA
Source organism: Melanocharis versteri (assembly GCA_013397845.1). Taxonomy (NCBI): domain Eukaryota; kingdom Metazoa; phylum Chordata; class Aves; order Passeriformes; family Melanocharitidae; genus Melanocharis; species Melanocharis versteri. The sequence goes on from VZTG01001729.1 coordinate 658,474, forward strand.
AGCAGAGTGTGGGCCACTGGAATCTCCATTTACTGCTCCTCCCAGCAGTTTAGAGAGCAGACAAATGTGAACAAGGTACATGTGCTGCTCAGTTCAGCACTCAAGAACAAAGCAAAGACCAAGGGGATAGGGACAAAGCAGAAAATCGTGTTGATGCCCTGCTTAGATCTATCCCTCCAAACCTGCTGCAACCTCAAGCCTCCAGAGCTGATCCTTCCAGGTGAGCAAGCTGATTCCATCAGACCAGGAAGATATTGTTGGGAAGAAAAGGCCTCTTCATTAGGATCATTTGACCATGGAACAACATGCATAAAAAATTCGTTAGCTGGACACTGACTCGAAAAGCAGGAAAAGGAGGGGAAGGAGCAAGAATCCTCTTGGACTGCACTCTGACAATCTGAAAATTCACCAGGCATTTCGACTATCAAGCTACCTCAAAACATATGAGCAGTATGAAGCATGAAAGTAGAGCAAGATCTGAATCTGATGGATCAATCTCTCAGTGATTTGATTGCACTAAATTCAATCTTTAGTTCAGAGAGGTGACACAGAGCTGAAAATTGAAGCTCAGCTACAGAAATTGAGTCTCAGGAAGGACAGAAAGCATCAAGGCATAAAGGGAAAAAAAAATAATTTCTGAAATAACTTCCCTTTCGATTCCTCTAGCTAAAGCCAGTGTTTGCCAAGAGATAATCCATGCACAGCTTTGCCTCCTGTGCTTTGGAAAGGGAGTCACTGAGGGCCAGACTCTGAAACCCCAGCACCCAGCAGCCAAGTATGAGCTATATTGCTGAGGAATTTCTTTCATGACTAATCCTGCTGGCTGTTCTGGTAGGAAGGGGAGCCCTTCCCTCCTTGGGGGAAAGGAAACTCAGTCTGGGCCATGATTGGCACACATCAGAGATCCTGAGGGCAACGGTCAGTGCGTGGTAGTTTGATGCCACCGAGATGTTCACCTGCCAGGAGCAGGTGCTCAGTTATCACTGGGGCTAAAGAGAGAATGGATGGAAGATAAACAGCTCTCAGTGTGCTGGCAGAGACCCCAGCCAAACTGGAGATCTCTACAGGCTGCTTTAATTTCCAGGCCTGTCACCTACCTTGGAACAGTTGCTGTTCTCCAGGAGCCAAGGCCATGGGTCTGTGTGGTCCTTGGAGCCAGTTCATGTCTCTGTATGAAGAGTTCTGTTTTGTCCTATGAAGACATAGAAGTTTGGTCTTTTCTGCACTCAAAAATATTCAAACAAGAGAAAGTCTGAATACACCCTTCTGCAGGAGCTTTGGGATTTCCTCTGTTCCCAGCCTGGGAAAGCTCTTGCAGGCATGGTAGAGATGATCAGTAGTAGTTACAACAGTATTTATGCATTGTATTTTAAAACATTTTGCTTGAAGCGTTCTGCAAAGAACCAATATTACAATAATAAGCAACAATTTAGAAATGATCATCAAAGTGGAAAACCAAGATAGATATAATGTAAAGAGCCAAAGGGCATCATTAGGAGGAGGGGGAGGCTTCCCTTTGGAATACAGCCATGATGCAGAAAATGCCTATTCAGAGCTAACTTTCACCTGATCCTTCTTCCCTTCGAGAAAAATGTGCATTAGAATTTAATGTTGCAATTTCTATGTTAGAATTCAAAAAGCAAACACAGCCATGAGCTTCTGCTTGTTTTGAGAGCTCGTTCGCCCTACTTCTCTCCTCTTAGATCTTATACATCTTTTACAGGTTGTAAAGGAGAACAGAGCTCTCTTCACTGCACCAGGGGTCAAAAATGTTTTCTGCTCTTGCTTAAGTGAAAGATCAGGGTTTTCATGGACTTGGGCCACAAGCTGTACTGTGTATGACCACATAGTCCAACAGCAGTGACACAAACAGAGAAGAAGAATAGCTTTAAAGTATTATAGACACAATTCACCATGCTTCTTATGTTACTGTGGCTGTACGGATTCTTACAAGGTTTTTCATTAAAGCCCATTTCTAAGAGAACATTTGTTTTCACTGGAGGGAAAAATGTTAAAGACATATCTGTTTTCCTTGAAGTCTGGGCATACTATAAAAAATAGTTGGAGTACTAAAGGAGAATATTTTAATTTTCAGCTGGAAAATACTGGCCAAAATTCCAAAATCTCAGCTTCACACAGAATAAGAAAAAGAAATTAAAATGTTTGGTGAAGTGATTTCCTCTGGGTCATCTTTACCAGGTCACTGCTACAAGGTACGTTCCTTTTCTTCTCTTCCTTGACTACTCCAGGACATCCCTTCCCAATCCTGCTCTTTCCCTGGAATTTCCCACCTCTGCAATTTTAATTCCACAGTCCCTTGATGCAGCAGGAGCCTGGCAAAGCCCCAGAGGCCGCTGATTTGGGGCAGCAACTCTGTTGTGCTGCCAGCTGAGAATCCTCCCACCAGTGCTGAACTCTTTCTAAGGCAGCTTTTACATCAGTTTGTACATGAAGGTGTCCTTCACTCTGCTACTTACGGAGTTCAAGGATAAAAGATTTAATATTCTCATCAAACTTCTCATTTCAGACTTCTCTAAGCTTCATCCAGTTAAGCTGAACTGGGCTTACAAACCATTCAGCTTATGTGAAACTTCTGATAGAACATCAAGTTTTGTTTTAAAGAACATGGAACAAGGGACAACCGTGACACTAAATTGTTTTGCTCCTTAAGCATTCTTTCTGTTTAAATATTTCGATCTTGTGTTCAGATCGAATTTTTTTAGTATTTTGGCATTTATTTTTCAATGTTTTCCCCAAAACAACAAACAAATCTAATGGCCATCTGTATTGTAAATCTTCCTTTTGGCCCTAATATATTTTAAAATTTCTGAGTTCTGCCAGCTGTGGCTTTTTTTCCTTTGGTCTTTTCATTCTCACAGAAGATTTTCACAGTTCTTGATGGGACGGTTGATCACACCTCTTATTTTCCACATGTAACACTGTCTGTGTACATATAACATGCATATATATATCCTACATGTTTATTTTCTGGCAGCTGGCTGCCAGTAAGATGCCCTTAGCTGAGGCTGTTGGGTGGTGGCTCTGGCCTCAGCTGTTTGAGACAGCAGGAGCTCCCCAGTTTCAGGACCCTATTTACCTCTACTGAACTGTGTCTGGTACTTCTGGTGATTGTACTGGTCATTGAGAGATAATTTCAAAGTCATTGGCAAAATATCTTCTGGAGGTACCAGGACTGATCCTTTGTGAGGCAGCAAAGGCACCTCCGAGTGCATCAAGGGCTGTCTTTCCTCCTCATCCAAGTGGCTGAGCACATCTCTGCCTTTAGGAGCTCGATGTGGGAGGCAGCTGGGCTGGCAGGCAGAGCCAGCGCTGTCACGGGCCACTGGAGAGCTCTGACCAACAAGCCACAGGTTCCCCCGTGCCACATTGTCAAAAGCCATGTTCCCATTTAGTCACTCGCACTCACTGTCTTTCAAGCCTCATTAAACTCCAACAGGGGTGAAAAAGTCTCTGCGACCAGCGTGATCTTCATCTGCAGCATAGAGACGTTTGGAGGATGTCGCTGCCATCGCTCTGGCTGGGGGTAAGGCTGAAAGAACTCCTGTCAACCCCATGATGAAAACAGGACGGAGGAACACTGCTAACAACAGGCAGCCGTCAACACTTCCAAAACTCTCCTCTGAAATAAGGCCACTGGGCTGTCTCTAAATCTTGCTGTGGGTGTGCGTGGTGCTGTGAGCTGCGGGTCTCGGGGTATTAGGGGCTGTCTGGAGCAGTGAGGGGCCCTGCAGCTGCCAGACCCCAGCCAAGGGTGACAGCTGCAGAGGCATCATTACTGCCCACCTCCCACTGCTCCTGCTCCCAGCTACAGCCACCGCCTTGCTTCAGTTTAGTTTATGTGTGACATAATTTCCCCATAAAGGAGAGCTGATTGTAAATCCAGATGGAAATGGATTTGCATGAAATGCACTTTAATTAATGAGCTAAATGTTTGCAAAGTGCTTTGAAGATGTAAAACTCCATACAAGTGTTCAACGATTCTAATAATAAAATAACAATAATTAATTTCCCCAGGAAGCGTGTGTACAGCATGTGCTCAGAATATTCCTATCCAAGAACATAAAAAAAATAACCCCACTTTACCTCTGACATTTTATTGAGGACTGAGTACTGCAATAAAATAAATTAATTCATTTATTCATCCATGGAGACTTCAGTTTGGCTCTAGTTTAAAAAAGAAAATAGCAGCCATAGTGCCCATTAGTCACTGTGACAGAACAGAAGTATAATTTAGAGCAGTTAAGCAAGACAGGACTGTTTAGCAACGAGGAATCTGATAAAGGGACCAAGTATCTCTGCTTTCAGCTTTTCCATAAAAGCAGTATGGCCCTGCAAAAAGGTGGCCTGCAGAGGCTCAAAATCTGGATGTTATTCTGAGTACATTAACTATGGGGGAAGCAGGCAGAAACCCGGGCTGTTATGGATGCTTTTACACATTGCTCCTGAATCAGAAACTCTGCTCCCTTCTCTTGGAAGAGGCGTTCATTTTGGTGCTTGCATTCCCTTGGATTTGATTTCTGCAAACATTGGGTCAGACTTCCGCATGCAAGAGGTTAGTGAGAAAAAAAAGCCACTGCAAAAGTTCATGCAAATACGCATTTGCTGGAGGATTTGCTCCTCCAGCAAATGCTTCGAGCCTTTCAAGGTTGCCTTGAAGGCTCTGTGGTTTACAGCAAACCTTCAGCTCAAGAGTCAACCTTCCCTGTGCTGCACCACCAGGGTTGTGTTCGCTGAGGGAAACTGGGCTAGATCGTCCTCACTCTGAAGGAAGCAGGTGACAATGCAGTGCTCCTCCTTCAGCTTCCTGACAGGTTTTCACTGGAAATCACTCAGACTTGTTAATTTACCCGTGACATCCCACCAAACGCATCTGCTGGAGCAGGTCACCGCAGAGACTCAAGGGGAGGGCAGAAAGATCTGCAGATGGGCTGATTTCCCCCTGCATTTTTCATGCTTTATACAAGTGCAGAGATGAGTGGTGAAAGTTTGTGTCATTAATCAGTAGCTTATACCCAGAGCATCAGGGATTTTAAAGCTGAGAAGATAACGTGACAAATGAAAAAAATGATGTGAATTAGCAGAAAACTGACTTTTCCCCTCGATACTAATTCATTTCTATGGCAAGGGTGCACTTTCAGAGCACAATCAAATTCATTAAGAGGTTTTGATGGATATGGAGAGACAGGAAAACACCATTTATCACTTGGAAAAGCTTCACAAAGCACAAGAAGGGCCCCTTTATGGAGTCATAACTGCAGGAGATGTCATCAGTCAGGGAGCCTGCATGATGGCTCTCCCTCCCCAAGTGGGGATGTGCAGATTGCAAGTGAGGCTTTAAACTTCTCTCGAGAGCCTGAGTTCAGAAGTTTGTTTTTAGTGTATTTTAGAAATAAAACCAGAGGAGAAAAGTAGGAGAGTTGGGCTGCTTTCTGCAGAGGGACTCTGCCACCCAATTCAGCATGGAATTGTGTGAGATTCACCTGATTCATCAGTCTCAGAGCAGAATTTTATGGCAAAACCCATCTGTTTTGTTCCCAGTAGTTACATAGAGTATTATATAACAAGAAGCACTAAAATGAGACACTCAAACAAAAACAAGCCTGTACTTTATCTCCATGTCTATAAGCAAATTGAGTGAGAGCAAATGATTTTAGATGTATCTCTAACCTCCTTACCAAAGCAGAGGAGAGATTCATGCTCCACCAGAAGGAAACAGAAGCATTCAAAAGAATGGCTGAGGCCAGCCATTTTCCCTAAAGTAAATACTTAGCTGTTTGCCAAAAACTGGAAGAATATCTGACAGTCATCAGCATGAATTTCCTTGAAGAGGATGCCTGGAGTAAGTAGAAAGACCTGAAAGTTTTGAGTATGCAAAAATAATGTAACTTCACCCTGACTTTGAATTCGTCCTGCTTCTGGAGAGAAGCAATAGGGAATTTGAAATCTCCATACTACCTCAACGCCATGACTGAATAAAAAGAACATGATTCACCTGCTGAATTTGACCATTATGTTATTGAAAATTTCCCACCTATGGACTAAGGGATTTAGCCCTTGGAAATCCAACTTGTATTTGCAGAGCTGTTTCCTGACCTTTTCTGTAAGCCAATGTAGTCACGAGCAGTAAGATCAAAGGCCTGATGAATGTCTGATATGAAGAGAAAAGAAAAGGCTTCAGGCTCTTTCCCTTAGAGACTGATGAACACTCATTTCCGGTTAATTTAATAGGATATATGCTGAAAAAGGGACTCCTGTATACAGTACATTGAACACAATCTCTTATATTTTCTCTGCTTAAGTGGATGGTCTGTTCTAGTGAGCCTCTGTCCCAGCAGACACTGAATATTATGTTTGTCAGATGCATGTACCTCTTCAGGAGCTCCGTTTGCAGGCGCTGAGTGCACTTCAGACAGCGGATGTCGATTCGGAATGGATACAGAAACCCAGAACCCTGCCTGGTTTGGGACAAATGGAAGAGGTGACCCAAGCCTCCAGTGGGGTAAACCAGCCAAATTTAATTGATTTTGGTGCAGCAGCAGTGATTGTGGTCCCTGATGATCCAAATGTTGCTCCAGAGCAGTTGAATGTAGAACAATTAAAGCAAAGGGATGAAGGAAGAGCGTGTTCTAAGGCAGCAACACCAGCATCAGGCTTAAAGCTGACAAATGAAATTTAATAACACATTTCATGACACGTGAGCATTTTGTTCCTGAGCCATCACTGAGGACTGGTTTTTGGCATAGTAACTGAGCCACGCACCTCGAAGGAGCAGGAATGATCCCGAAGTGGGGACAGCTCAGTGGGACCAGCTCTCCCAGTCAGCACCGACTCCTGCGCATTTCACAGGAGAGAGGAACAAATATGTGTCCTCACTGGTAGTTCCTAGCCCAAACCTCTCTATACAAAAGCAAAACTCAGCTAAATTTGATAAAGACATCTCCAAAAAGCTTTTTGGCTGGTTCCTACCTGCGAAGTAATAATCCATCTCTGTAGAGAATTTGGGAGGGACATAATGAAAGAGAGGAGGGAAAGAGTTCACATTATTTAAGGAAATCCGTTTAGTGAAGCTAAGCATGTCATCTAGATCTTCATTTTGCAGGTGTCAAGTAAGTATAAGAAGATTGTATTTGCAGTAGGAAAGAGCCCATGCTCAAGCCCAGGTATCTACATTAATGTGACCCTAACGTGGCTTTAGGGTTTTCTTCACTGGGACATTATTAAAATCTAACCCTTTCAGCTGCTAATGTCCTGTGCTTTGCAGGATGGTGAGCAAGGTACAGGGAAGGGAGGAAGTTCTTAGAGGGGAATGGGACATTTTATTGCATTTTACTGCGGTAAGTAATTACAAATTTAATTATTTCATATACTTCTGCCTTTGATGGTTATCATCAACATACAAATACTCTGCAACAGCATAATTTCTCAGGCAGCAGCAAATAAAGAATCAAATGGTGATTGCAGCCATCAACTTTGTCATCTGTGTCTGTGCTTCTTTTGTCAAATTCCTTTGTGGAGCTCAAGTCTGTGTGGATCTCTCCCCTAAATCCACTGAGCAGAGTCAGGGCCACAAAGCAGACTGTTCTCTGTTCTTTTAGGAGCTAAATGAAGGCTGGAAGAATTATAGAATCATAGAATGTCCTGGCTTGGAAGGGATCCACAAGGAGCATTGCTAATCTATTTCATTGTATCTGGGGTGGTCAGGGCTGTAAAACGCTTCAGTGCTTAACTGCACTTTTATAACCCTCTACAGGAGACAGAGGGATGCCAGAAAGCCTCTGCATTTACCACTGCAGAGGAAGTGGAAGGAGACATGCTCCTAAAAGTGCAGTTTACCAAGATAAGCTGCAGCAGCTCTCTCTGTGCTAGCAATGAGATCTTCCCTCGAGTTCAGCCTGGGATTCACCCTCTCTTTTTCCTGAAACTCAGACAATTCCACGTTGGATCAAACACATGTGAGATGCTACCAGGCTGGATTCTGACAGCTGGAGCAGCTCCAAGAATGCTATAGACTGCTTCTGTTGTAGCATATCTGAATTGCATGAGGAGGAACTGAGAGTTTGCCATGATTACTCTCTGCAGATCAGGACTGAGAGGCTGCTCTGCAGATGTCCCCGCCCGTCCTGTTCACTGCTATCACTTCACTGTTTTCTTATCCTCCATTCTGTTTTCTCTTGATTCGATCTTCAGTCATGAGCACTTTCATGCCACCTTTCTTCTCCTTGAATCATGGTAGAATGTGGCCCCTGGTTTTAAATTGCCACCCTACCCCACAGGATACCTGCTGTGCCTCACAGACACTGTCCCCGTTAACCAGCTGGGACAAAACTTTGGCTCCAACCTGAGAAATGGAGGTGCCAGCAAAATGAGGAGCTGAAGTTCTTCTTCTCTCTAAACCCTTTTGTTGGTCTCAGTGGTAATAAATCAATGTTTAAAACACTTTAGCTTTTCATCATCCATTAGACTAAACATCCGCTACTCATCTATTTTCCTTCTGCAGTATCATTGCCTTCACGAGTCAGAATTAATTGATTTCTTTGTATTGGGTTGGGTCTCATAAGAAGACTAAATATTCCCAAGAGATGGAAACATGAACTGAGTGGTGTGTGTGTGTGTGCAAAATAGATTTCCATCTAGATAAGGGGGAAGTGAGAGTTCAATACAGAGTTACTGTTATAATCCTGGAGACACAGGAAAACCACAAAATTGTCGTATGTGCAACATGGGAAAGGGTTGCTCAGAGAAGCTGTGGCTGCTCCATCTTTGGAATTGTTCAAAATCAGGCTGGATGTCCCTGCCCATGGCAGAGGGTTTGGACTAGATGGTCTTTGAATGTCTCCTCCAACCCAAACCAGTCTGTGATTATATGGGGCCTCTTAGGTAGGTACAGAAATATCTATTTTATAGATAAAGTAGAAATCTATGATGGAAGTTAAATTGTTTGAGGGAGATCAAACAACAGACCAACTACATAATCCTTAAGAAAACTGAAGAATTTTGAATGTCACTCTTATGCTCTCCCTTCTGAACCGTGTTATCATCTGAATGTGTAAGAAAACAAAAACTGCATTAAAATAAGCTTCAATCATAAGTCAGTAAGCTGAGGGGGCAGCAGGTCTCTCAGTTTTTCCCTCTCAAAATCAAAACCCAAAAAGACAAGGAAAGTTCAATTTCTGTCCAGTAAAAAGCCATTATTGTGTCTGACAATGACAGGTTTTGCATACACAGGCACACGATGTGCATGCACATGCATACAAAGTTGTTCCATAATAACAGGTTTTCTGGCTTAGTCTCAAAGCTGACGTAAATGAGAAGATGGGGAGCTTCTCTTCTGCTATTTTATGGACTGTGAATAAGATTGCACTTGTCCTGCTGATCCTTCCATTTGGCCATCATTCACAACCATCAGACAGACTGCCCCTCACAAAGAAAGGACACTTCCATACCCAGGAGTCTGTCAGACAGAGTCAACATGTCACTCTAAACATACCCACAGTGACCCAACATATGTATTTCTCCCTTCCTTCTTTAATTTGAAATAGTTTTTCTCTTTCCTTTCCCTTTTCACCTGCTCCCTGGATGGAAATTGCACTGCTAGGAAGGCAGGGACATCAGCTGCTCTGTAACTCTCTTCCATTTATCTCTCCTATGTCCTGAATCAGCCAGGTGCTTCTGTGCATGCTGAACAATAAGCAACTGCTCGAATCCATCCTTGTTCAGTGAAATATTGAAAACTCATTGTAAGCCCCACTGACACCAAGCAGAGTTAAACACAGCTAATGCCATACTTAAAATTCAGCCTAGTTGTGTAGGGCTTTGCCAAATCATTATTTGGCACTGGATAGCAATGCAGGCCTAAGTGACCTCCAAAAGGCTGCTCATTACAGCTGTTCATAGCAGCTAGGGGCAAATACCTTAAGGTGCAGTTAAAGAAATGTACCCAACTTCAGATCTTTGCCACTCACAAGCAAAAGCTCAAGGAAGCTGAGAGGAGAAGGTTCAATTTGTTCTCCAAATTGCATATAAGCTCTGAGGAATAAATGCACAAAAATGCTGCTTTTAAAGTTTTGAGATTAGCAATCATTCACAGCTGCAGACAACTTCCACATACATAATTTTAGCTGCCTAAAAACTAAATTTACATGTTACAAAATCTGAAGGTAACTTAGGGATGTTCACTTGTAGCTGCCTACCTACAATTTCCAGCACTTGAAAATTCATCATCTAATAAAACTACTCGAGTGGAAACCATTCAGTGTCTCAGTTATGCTCCTGACTTGTCATGACCAACTGAGATAACTCCTGACTGACACAAACAGTCCATGTGCACATCAACAGCAGCAGAAACAGCCCCCTGGAGGATGTGCAGTGGGCTGCTTACGAGAGTGTTTACGCCAGAGCACAGGGAGTGAGGAGTCCAAAGCTGTACCTACACCATCCATATCCTCAAGAACATAAAGGCACTAAAACTGCCTGACTCTGGTCTACAGAAAATCTGTCTGAGCCATCTGTTCTCCAAGAGTTTGTTGACTAGTGCACAACTGGAGTGGCAATGCCTAATGGGAGATGTCTAATGGGCAGATGAAGAGAGCAAGCTAAAGAGCTCAGTCTCTGACTATTAAAAACTGGCTTTGGTTGGGTTGCCTGGCTGAAATGCCAATTATTCAGCTATTAGAGGGCTCAAGATGCTTATCTTAAAATAGATTTAGGGTTTTTTGTCAAATTTCAACACTTTGGTTCTTTCTAACCTGATATAAAATCTGCCTGATCTTTGGATCTGCCTGGAGCTCTGTGAAGATCAAACTAAGGCAATGACAGCCACGGAAAAACAATAGATTTAGTGATGGGAAGTATTTAAGGCTATCTTTTGTTTTCTCTTAGATGCAGCCCCCAGTACTGATATCACTGGAAACATCAAGTTCTTTCAAAGTGCAAGGAATCTCTCAGGTCAGGTATTAAATGGAAGAAGCAAGACCTCAGCACCAGCTATGCTGTCTGCAGGCAGAACCCCTCCGTGCCCCACTTCTTCCTGCTCTTGAAGGAGTCTTACTCCTTGAAAGAACTCCAGCGGAGCACAATTCCTCTGCCTAGCAGCACACTCACCATGAGCTCACCAGAGGTGACTCTGCACCACTTCCTCTGTTCAGAATATCTTCTGAGATGTTCATATTTGGCTCTGCCTGCGTGTGAAACCTCTCCTCAGCCAGGACCCTGTAAAGAGCTTTGCTGCAAAGCATTGGTGAAGCCCCAGACCGGTGAAATGAGCGGTGAGACAGGAGGCACAACCTCCACAGGAGGGAAATCATGACAACACAGCTTGCAAAGAGTAGCAGACGCCACCATGCTCACCCAGAGCTTGCCAAAGAGCTTGTTTGTTTGAGTTCCCTCCATTGCCTTTTTCCATGTACGCGATTGCTCACGCACACAAAGCCAATGAGCGACTGCATGGGGATAAACACACACATGCTCAAACCCAGCCACGCTGTGCTCCTTCTGCCAGCTGGAAAAGGAGGGCTGGAGTGTCTCTTGTTTTCCCTGTTTCTTACCCCCACTGAAAAGTCTGGGATACCAAACAACAGCCTGTATAGGGAAGATAGAGCAGTTTAAAATGGACAGAATACCTGAAACAATCTCATCTGCTTTGCCCAGGAGGAGCTGCTGTTTCACTTCAATGCCTGCTGAAGCTGTGGATGTCTCCCTTAGTCTCAGCAGCGATTTTCGTTCCTTAATTAATCAATTACACATGTAACTGTGGTCCATTAGCAAGGCAGATGACTGTCTTCAGACGATGATTACTGGTTTCGGAAGAGCCCAAAAATATTTCAGTAGGATGAATAAATTTCCTCTATGAGGTTTTAATGAGACCATTTAGCTTTTTTTTCCTTTTTTGAAAAACAAGGACTGAAATGGGCATAATAAACCAACTCCACCTACATGATGCACAGGGGAAAAACAACAGGCCCCAGTTTTAGACCCTGTCTGCATTTAATTGTGCTTGGAAGAGTATATAATGGAGGACTAATGGTACCTATGTGTTTAGCTCACTTAGCAGTGCAGAGGGGATGATTTCCTATACACAGTATAGCACTTTGGTTGGCTGTTTTATAAGATAATGATCAGGACACATACATTAGTAATAGACTGCCATGGCTAGCATGTCCTGAGTTATAAACCCCAGCTGGTCATGATCATAATTATTAATAATAACAGTAATCTGCATTTCTAAATCATATCTGACCCCAAGAGCTACCAGAGTCTTTTTATATAATATACACATTGCAGTAAGTCGAATTTCATCTGTGTATAAATATAGGGACATTTTTTTGGTGTGGGGGCACATTCTCAAAGAAGCAAAAATTCAGTTCTTAGAGCAACTCAGTCTACTGTGCTGCACACAAAAATACAGCGAGGATTTCAGTACTTAATTTTCTGACATCTTCCCATAGTATGCACATTGTGTCTGTTCATTTCTTTAATCTGTTATTGACAAGAAGAGCTCAGGACTTTGATTTTAAATCTCATCTGAGAGCCTGAAAGCCTCTCCTCTCCAGCAACTGATTGCCCCTGGGTCACTGCTACTATTATATGATGATTTATATTTACATACTCTGCTTGGAGGTTGCATTGTATTTGCTTTCTCCTGTTTTTCTTCCTGACAGTGAGGATAAAAACAGTAATCAACACGGGACATCGGCAAGGGCTCACAGCTGGCCCCGTCCCTGCTACCTCCAGCCTTTCTCAATGTTTCACTGATTATTTTCCAAACCAAAAGGCTTAAGCTGTGAAATTCCTGAAAAATTAGTTCTGAGCTCAAGTGCTAAAAATACACATTTCATGTAATGCTGGAAAGAGGACAGGGTGATCCCCACTCCACGTTTGCCAAAGCATCTCTGAAATCCAAATAAATTAAACTTCTTATTCAATCAGTGTTGCCGAGTGGATGGGTACAAGCAGCTCCAGTAGCGAGCAAGTAAATTGGCCATATTCTGGGATTTTTTCTGGTAGGCTTTTTACCAATAAGAGAGGCATCAGAGTCTTTTATTCCTGCTGGACCAGTGTCCTACATCCCTCCTGGACACATCTCCAGAACTCTTGGTGCTGCCCCAAGCTATGGAGTCAACTGGGCTTTTACTCCTCTTTCCTCTAAGGATATTTAAATTCCACTCAGGAGTCAGAAGTCAGGAATACATGGATAAAACATCCCCAAAGCTGGGATAAAGGCAGTAAGAAGCAATTTGCATTGTAAAGAAGTTTTATAAGTATGCAGCCTATTAATAACTGCCTCCACTTGTGACAAATGTCACTGGGCTGATTTGAGCTGCTTTGGAGGCGGAACAGATACAATTATCTATCACCCCGGAAGATACTCTCAACAAATTATTCACATTTGGAGGGTGTTGGGATGGTGTTTTCTTTTGTTTTGTTTACCTGATAAGCAATTTCAACCCAAAAGTCCTGGCTTTTAAAGGCTTCAGAGTCGGGGTCACCTCTGCAGGGCATTTGCATCTCCCCGACCCATCAGCCCTGTTGCACTTTGTGTTGCACAAACTTGAAAGCAAAACATGAAAAGAATTAGGAATCAATGGAGAAGATTTGGGCATTTGCATAACTCCAGAGCTGTGATGGCCAAGGAAAAGTTTGCTGTGGCACCTGGAAAAACAGGAGTCTGTGAGCCTTCTTCAGAAAAGCTTTGCAATTACCTGGCCCTCATCATAGTTTGGCACTTCTGAGCTATCTTCTATAGAAGTGCTCTTACTGAACCCAAGGCATTTGGAGGAGAAAACGAACTCTCACACAGGCAGAAAAAACACGGTAATTCACCTGGTGAATTTGCTCTTAGCAAAAAGCCCATGAAACAGATCCTATTACCCTGTCCTTGAGCTGGGAACGAGGGGAACAGAACTGGTCACTTCTCTGGATGTGACCGTACTCAGGAACGGTCAGTCCTTGAGACTGCATGAATCATGAAAGTCAGACAGCAAAATCAACACTTCAGCTCCCTCCATCTGTCCCTGCAGATGCACTGGAGAGCCACATCTCCGGCCACCTCCCAGAGGCTGACTCTCCACATCCCCGGACATGTCCTGCAGCAAGCTGAGATCTTGCTGAAATCAATGAACTTGGTTCTTTGCAGGACTTGGCTTCCAGCAGAAACAGTCACACGAGGTGTTGTGACAGGTGTCAGACCTCACACCTGCCCCAGTCCAAGCACTGGCTGCAGGCTTAGGCCATGTGAATGGTTTTGTGCCCAGGTACAAAGGCACCAGCTCCTCACTGTCACTCAGTCCTCCCCACCCCTCAGGCAGTTTAAGAGACAGTAATGGCACAGTTACCAACACCTTCACATTTTCTGTTTTGTTACCTCCAGTACAAATATCAATTACACAGTCTGACAAGGAGAAAATGAAATTGGAAAGTGTTAGGCTACAGGTATTTAGTTCAATGATTGGGGCTGTCTTTAAAACACTGTAATGACACCATCCTGGACGGATAAGAGAGAGATGGGGTATTGTGTGCATTCCTACACTTTGAATTTAAATTAAAATTTGCTGTGATTTAAGATGTTATCTCCTTTGAAGGTTTATATTTTCCTTGGAGAGAATAATTATTCTCAGCTAATAATGTGAGTTGCTAGGCTTGTGATTAGTATATTTGCAAGAGCGTAAATGTGCTTCCTATTGAGGAAGACTCAGGTGTATTATTTACTGTCTGATAATTTCAATCTGGAATTAATCTTTGGCTTGAAAGGATGCCTATTCTTTCAAGCTCATCATCCCCTTGCCCTGGCTTTGTTTATGCCTTCAGTTTCGAAGGTACATTTTTCTTCATGATTTGCAGAAGTCATTACCAAATGCTTGGAAGTCCATCAGCCGGGTTACCTTGATAATTTCTTTTATGAATAGTAATAACAACAATGTCAATAAATAAAGCAAAATCATGCCCAGAGGAAAATGAAGTAGTCACTTGTGAGTTGTGCCTGCAAAGATTGGTAGTAAGAAGGTAGCAAGGACAAAAAATAAGTAGGCACCATTATCCCCCATGTCTCATTCTGAAATAAAATTAATCAGGCCACCATGCAAGGACTTTATTCATAAATGTAATGCCAAGAAACAGATTCTTGTTACAGAGTCAAAGGGGAATACAAGAACTAATAGCTCAGGGCTATGACCACTGAGCAGCTCAGGACAGAAAATTTTAGTGCTTTATCCCTCAATCGGCTCAAGGGCAGACATCAAACAAGACCAGCATCCCTAAGTGGCAAACAGAAAGATCTAGATTGTCCTCCACATTGGCTTTAACGCTTTGTGCAGTTATTCAAGAGGCCTCTTGAGAGCAGGGCCATTGCACTGGAAATCTCTGAGGTACAAACATTCACCTTGTGCTCATTCCTTGTCATGTACGAGGAAGCCCTGGCTGAGTTACGCCTGGTGATTAGCTCAGCCCTCACTCCTTCCCTGCCATTATCTCACAGGCTGGGGGAATTCATTCTCAATGATTATCTTGCTGATAAGGGAATTCCCAGGACTACAGTGACTGAACATACTGGATTTACACAATCTCGTTTAAAAATCAGCATTTCATTTGCATCGTGTCACCAGATTCCAACTGCATCAAGCAAGGGTGGATACTTGGGGAAGTCATACCTGAAGAGAAAAAAAAAAGAGAGAAAAGGAGACAGAAGGCGATTTTCCCAGATTTTGCTGTGCCATGAGACACCTCAGAGATCTAGTTCAGAAAGTCTTCTTCTAAAGCAAGAAAGAACTGTCAGCTCTCCAGTGAGCCACACCACCACCCTAATTTTCATTCAGAGAACCTGCCACCCACACCTCCATGAGCCTGGGGCTTGCACACACAGCAGAGATCCGGGCTGAGGCCTCTGCCTTTGCACCTTGACCAGTGTGGTACTGGGAGAGGGCTGGATGGGGCTCTGAGCAACGTGCTCTAGGGGGAGGTACTCCTGTTTAAGATGAGATAATGGTCAGAAAAGGGCTTGGGAGTGAATTTGGGGCATTTTGTTTGGTTGGCTTTTAACATTTCCCTGCTTAATTTTCCCATCTGGATTTCCTCTTCTTTATGAAATCCTATCTCTAAAGCCTATCAAGGCAATATTTCATCCCCAGTGGACATGGGAAGGTTGCAGTAATCATGTTCATGATTTAGGGATATGCTTAACTTCAGCCTTGAACTCTTCTGTGGTTGATGTGGCATTCACCCAGGGTTACCTCTTTTTTTTCTCTTTAACCAGCGTTTCTTCCCACACATGTTATACTGAACCTTGACCTGAGGAGACAGGGAAACTGGTTATTTGGAATTAAATGTGCAGCATTTACAAGAAAAAGCTGCTTTAACTGACCTGGAGGAAGGACATTCTGCGATAGCAGAGATAAATGTCAGCAAGGTAATTGAATAATAACTGGCGCCCCAAATCCTACTGTATAAGTAGGATTATTATTTGTTTTTATTTTTTGAGGTATTTTTAGTGATGTAAAAGTTTGTAAAAGATGTTGATATATGTGGTTTTTTGGTTTTTTTGTATGTATAGAAGTAAAAATTGTATTGGAAAATGTATTTATTGATAGATGGATATTTTTATATTTTTTAAAAGATGGATATTTAGTAATATTTGTTTGTTATAATTGTAAATTTTGGAGTTTTTGGGGGTTAATTGTTTTTGTAGAAATAGGAGGTTGTATTAATTGATAATTTGGGTAAGTATTTATAATTGTTTTGGTTTGATTTTTAGAAAGGTGAAATATTTTTATAAAATATTTTTATAAAATTTTATAAAATTTTATAAAATATTTTTATAAAACCTCAGGAAATCTGTCTGAGAAGGTCTCTCGAGCCCCTAATGTAGGGGTGACTCCACAAAGAGCAAGAGATCTGCCCCAGAGACCAACACAAAGGTGACACTATTCCTGTCCTCTTCCAGGTGGGATGCAAAAGGGGACAAAGTAACTTAGCAGGGTCCCACAGCTGTGCCAAGCCAGGGCTCTTGGAACTCTTTATGGCCTCTTTGGGTAGGGTCAAAAGAGGGCTGTAAATAGTTGTTCTGAAATATTCATAGGCCTAAAGGCTCAGTATGAGGCTGCTTTCTTCAGAGCAGTTTGTTGTTCCGGGGTCTTAAGGGAAGGAACAGAGTTGCTGGGAAGATTTCAAAGCTCTTATCCTCAGCCTAAATAAGAAAGGATAAAAGAGCTGAGTTTATCATTTAAAGATGTATTTTGAAGGGCTGAGTACAATATTCTTTTCCCGCTCCGGAGCAGAAGATTCAAGGCTAAGAAAGGGCTCCCTCTGGAGAAATCTCACCGACTTCTTCTGAAACCCAGGACTGGAGTGGATCCTGCTCCTGTCCTGCCCATGGCACTCCACTGCTGGACAGGCTGCAGCCCTGGGGAGGTACATCCTCCCTGGAGTGTCTCGTTACTTCACCAGGGTAACAAAAGCAGGGAATGAAGCCACTTGAGATCTAGCTTTGGTCTCTTTGCAATTAGCTCTGTTTGTATTTACTGAGTAGCTCTTTTGTTCATTTTCTATAGCGAAGAAAAAGCTTTCCAGGGAATTTTAAACTCGTGGTTCTCAGAGAGAAAACATCAACGCAAAATCCACGGTGGACCTCTGCTGTATCCAGCTGTGGTGGGAGCAAGCTCATAAGGCCGTGGTAAAGCCCTGCTTAAGAGGATCACAAGCTCAGGCTGGGCTCTGTAGGTTCTGGAAGCAGTGGGCAGCACAGCTGCAATGTTGGTTTTAGTTGGTTCATTCCCAGCAGGATCAGGATTCTGATCTGAATCACCCACACAGGGAAAGCATTGAGGATTTGTGGCCTCAGGTTGTTTTGAGGTGATAAGCAAAGCACCTAGAAATACCTGTGTTGTCCCCTGACTTACATTCCTCATACAGAGACGTGGGAGGGGTTCACCAAACCACTCTGTGGTGAGATTTGTCCTTTTAATAGCCCGAATTTTACCCGCAGAAGGTTCTACCTCTGCTTGAGGCTGGAGAAGGAGGAACTCACGAGACAATGCTGGTGACATCTTGCCATGATTAGCTGGGCTGGGGACCTTGGTTACAAAGCCCATTCCCTACAGCATCTCAGCAGGCTGCCCCAGGAGGCACCACTCGTGCAGCCCTGCCCAGAGCCCTGCAGGTAAGGCACTGCCCAGTCCACAGTTCTTCTCCTCCAACTGCAGTCTCACCACATTATTACAAGGCATCTACATCTCCCCTGGAAAACACTCGGGATGTGCAGGCTGCGAAAGTTTGAAAACCATTGCACTAGCCTACTGAAGCAGAAATTCTTATTTTCTCCCCCATGATTACATTTGCTTTGCTTCAGGTTTGCACAACTTGCATTCCAAAAGCTTTGGCATTAGTCAGGGCTGTTTGTTCCCTAAACTTTCTAATCACTGGGGTTTTTTTACCCCCTTTTCCCTGACTTCGCTGGGATCAGAGCCCTGTGAGCTGTATCTGATGGCACTGCTGCAGCACCTTGTCTGTGTCTCATGGGGGTCTTGGGCACAGCTTCCAGCAGTTACTGGCGGGCAGGGACCAGTCAATGCTATGGACAACTGCTGCCATCTCCTGGTCTTCCAATCCCCAAAAAAGCTTGGGCATCATCAGTAAAGTCGAGTGCAATCATTTAGTTTTACATATAAATGCATACGTGCACATATATGTCTATGTACATATACACACACAGATTTTTAAAGGTGAAAAAAGAAGTGCTGAGCAATAAATTTAAACCTGACTTTTAGTATTTTCAAACAGTACTTTATGGGTTAGTGCAGTAATAACTCTGTACACTTAAAATGTTTAAAATTATATAATCTCCTGTTTGCATTATCATGGGCCAGGGCAACTGAAAGTTCTTCAGCTAATTCTCCTTGCTCACTGAGAACCGTAAGAAAAATCTTTTGATAGTTTTTTTCTGGTTTATAATCATCTGCTTACAAAAAACTTGTCTGAGAAGGACAGACTTACTTAATATCAGCCCCAAAATCATGCCAGTGTTTGTGAATTGGCAGGGTGCTCAGTCTCCAGCAATTTCTGCCCCAAGCTGGAAAAACAGGGCTCCATTTTCCATCCACAAGGGCCAGGCCAAGTTGTTGCTCTTCCCTTGTCTTTCCAACAAATGTGAACTCAAATTGCCAATTTTGGTCTCTACTTTTAAAGTCCTCAAACAAGGATCTGAGATACAGGAGAAGTGGTAAAATGATTTGCCATCTTACCATAACCTGACTCAAATCCCACTCCTAATAAGAAGTCAGTTCACAATTCAGAAGCATCACTCAGACCTATGGCTGGATTTTGTGGCTGCTAGGAATGCCATCATCCCCAGCCTTCTTCCTCCACCAGGTAACCTTCTGTGACAGCTTGGATGAACCTGCACATCCAGGGAATCTGGGTCATTTATTAGCAGCTACGAGAATCTGTGCCGGAAAATCCACATAACGAAAACGAGATGGTCAGGGCAGGAACATCAGTATGGAAAAGCAGGAACACAGATTTGCAAAGGTTTTCTTACCAACCAGCCCATCCTATGCGATCTCAGGCAGCCGCATCACATAATCCTGCTTTTAAATTCTGTGTGCCCTACTTTGAAATTAGTCAGGGGTTTTTATGCACTGTTTTTATCAGCAACCCTGTCTGAACATTCAAATATGGGATTTTTCTGCTTACTGAGACTTCAACCTTATGCAGAATGTCAACTAGCCTGGAGTAAGGACGACTCGAAAGCACCTCCAAGGCTTTCAGTGCAAATCTCTGACCTTTATCTAAAAACTCACTTTGTAGAAAATGCTTTCTGGTGCACGTTTTCCTACAGGCAGAACACACAGAAGGGGCTCAGGGAAGGTTGGCTGCGTAGCTCTGCACTCTGCAGCTGGACATGAGAATTGCAAAATTCACAGTTGGCAGCTCCCACCTGACACCAGTCCTTACCTGTTCCCACCTGAGACCAGTCTTTACTGATTCCCACCTGAGACCAGTCTTTACTGATTGCTACCTGAGACCAGTCCTTCCCCGTTCCCACCTGAGACCAGTCCTTACCTGTTCCCACCTGAGACCAGTCTTTACTGCTTCCCACCTGAGACCAGTCCTTACCTGTTCCCACCTGAGACCAGTCTTTACTGATTCCCACCTGAGACCAGTCCTTACCAACCCCAGACTGCTGCTGGCTCTGGTTTACCAGTGGGACTCCAGCTCTAACAGGTCCTATGGGACTGAGCTGAACCCAAGCTGAGCGAAAATGATGATTTACTCTCCTGATGATGGAAGTACCTCCATGGTTTCTTTATTATGTTTCCAATCTCTCTGGCTCTTTATCTCTCACTTTAGTATTACCTTTAGCATGTTGCCGTGGTTGTGATGAGAGGACTAATCACTGATTTACCCAACAACCTTTCAGCACTTAAATTTCTTACCAACAAGGCAGAGTGGACTCAAATCAAAACCCTTCAGCAGGTTTAGCACAAGTGGATCACTGCATTTTATGTTCTACATAAAGAAACTCATGCATAAGCCCCATAGTCTGGCAGCCAGCCCCCACTGCTTGTGCCATGAGCTCTTTTCCTCTACAGTTGCTGTCTGTATCATTGCTCTGAAAGTACAGCCTGGACAGTTAAATATATACAAAGAGCTGCAAATAAAAAGAAAGAGCTCACATCCTTAGAAATACACCCAAGAAGGGAGTATGCTGTGGTCAAATGGTGTGCCAAGCCTCAAAAGCAGTGCTTCTTCAGGGATGTATTCCTGTTACAAAGCAGAGTTTAGCTTTTTGGTCTTGCACAGCATTTAAAGATATTTTGTGCTTCCTCCTACCAGAAAATTTTTCAGGGTGAAGATTTTCTCATGTCCTGTATTTGGAAGTCCACGGTGTGAAAGGATTGTGATAGAAGGCAGACTTAATTGAGTTGAGATTGTTTGAGAGAGGAAGGATGAACAAGTAGCAAACATCAGAGAAAGCCCCCACAATGTCAGGGTACAAAGTTACCCAGTACAGCCTTTGTGAAAAGGCTCAAAATGTACATTAAACACAAACACTACAAGAGCCATTCTTTTTCTTCCAGCCTTTTAATGTGACAGAGAGAACAAAAACACAGTCCATTGGAACAGCTGCAATTTCCAGTGACGACCAGACACAGATCAAATAAAAAAAATAAAAGAAGGTTTTAAATGAAGAAAAGGAACCAAGGGGCTGGAATTGGCTATTTCACATAGAGAGTTGACAGAACATCTAAATGAAACTTTCCATTAAAGCACAACACCGGGTGTTATTTACAGTGGGACTTGCAGTGTGTGTACATTTATACAGCACTAGCATCACATACAGCAAATAAATGTATTTCATTTTGTTTCCTTCACAGTTCCCAGGCTTGATTCTTCCTAAAAGCAGCATTTGCTAATATAAGGGTGAGAAACTGAGGGAGAAACTTAATGCAAAATAAAATGCATAGGGCTCAAATCTACATAAACCTAAAAATATCCTCTCAGGTTTTGTGAGTCCTTTGGAAAGTCAAAGGACATAAGCAAGGAATATAAATGGACCTAGGGCCTCCTTAAGAGCATCAGAGTGTACTCTGCTGTTGGAGGTCTCAAAGCAGGACCTGGAAGGGACCTGGACATCTTCAGAAAGCTCAGCTGCATGCAGTCCTGCTCTGTGCCCTCGTGTGAGCCCAGCCTTGGGCTGGACTACTCCCAGGCTCAGGGAGCATTCCCCAGTGCCCCCCCAGTATCACCGAAGGACATCAGGATGCCTGAGCACTTCCCAATGTGCAGAACCTCTGGCACTGGATACGGGTTTTCCAAGACTGACCCTTTTCATAGTCCAAAAGATCCATACACCAGCATTTGTAAGTCCCACAGCATTTCAAGGAATTCCGAAGAGTGCCGTCCATATGGGCGAGGAGGGGATCACCCCACCTAGCACGAGCTGCAGCCAACACCACTATAGCAGACATAGCAGAGCCAAAGGCAGCAACAGGAGCTGTCCTGCACAACTGGAGTAAATAAATCACGATACCACAACCCCTTAAACCAACAGGGAATACAAGGAGGCAGAACTCTTATTGTAATACCACTGGTCTTTAATAATAGTGTCAACAGTGCTTGGTGTTCCTATAAATGCCTGTGTCTGCATGCTCAGAAATTCAGCAACGGACTCCTCCCATTACAGTGCTGTAGAGCTGAAGACACAAAGCCACAGCAGGCCAGTTTGGGTTCTCTAGACTCACCTTTCCCATGCCACAATGTCCCTGGTTAAGCGGCTGTACTGGTGTGCCACGCATGCAGGAAGAGATCCAGCTGTCCTCTAGAAGAGATCTTTGGGATTTAAGGCAAGTCCCCTGTCTTGGTCCTCTGTGTCCCTGTTGCAGTAAAGTTCATGAATCCGTGGATATAGTGCTGTGCAGAGATCATCAGGGGACCTGTGGTCAGCAGTTTTCTCCGTGGATGGTCCAGTGTGTCCAAGACAGAGACTGTTCACTGTGGCAGATGTGGGCAGGGGAACTGAGGGAGGAGATGTGCTGGCCCTTGAACAGCAGGGGCAATGCTGACTTTACAGCAGAAATTAAGCTGAGCCATCAGAGGGGGCGCCTGAGGAGAAATCTTCCCTTGCTTGGGGCTCAAGGATCAGTGGCTGAGGCTCAGCCTAGCAGGTGGCCAAGGCTTGAAACTGAGCCCGAAACAAACCATGGCCAGTGCAGGGGGGTCTGCACCCAGCAGCTGTTTTGCTCTGGAGAGCAGCAGTGTGACACCCATGCTGATTTACACCACGGCAAGGACAGCAAACAAACACATTGGGAATATTGACTAAGCCTGTCCCCCCTGAAATGGGTGGGAGATGTCAGCCCAGGTGTCACAAACGCAATGCCTGAGCTGGAGCTGTTGCCCTGGATCTCTGTGTCCCTGAAGAAGCAGAACTATCCAGGGCAAGCCATCTTCAGCTCGGCACAGGACCTGAGCAGAGTCCCATGCACTGCCTCTGCCTCTCAGCTGAGAATAATGGGAATCCATTCAATCCAATCCTAGCTGTCTCAGCTAGGTGATGTGAGTTCTCCTTAGCTCTTGCTTTCTTCCTTCTCTGCTCACTGCTGTCCTTTATCTCAGGCTCTCATGTGCCGGCTGTGGTGTGTTTGCTCTCTCCTTTTAGGTCACAAACTCCCTGGTCAAGCCAGGGGTAGGAGCCTTGTCCCAACACGTGCAATATCCCTTAGCCCTCAAGTGACTGACCCATGGATTTCAGGGGTGCAAAGAATTTCCAGGTGACATTGACAATGAGATCCTAGCGCTCTTTACCTTGTCCCAGCTAGTCTGTGAGGTGAGATTTAGCAGTCTGTGAAAGATCCTTCTGTAGAAGAAAGGTTTCTAAGACTGGATAATATTTCCTAATATTACCTTGCCATTTCTATCTCCTCAAGACTTCAGTTTCTTCCTTCTCTGAAAATTATCAGGGAAGTTTTGCAAAATAAATGATGTCAATAATGTCACCGCAAAATGTCAATGGAGAACATAAATAGTCAGGTTTGCTGTGAGCATTGGGTGATATGTAAATAAGAATGTTACGCAAAATAAATATTTAAACAAATAGGTTCTGGCTCCTCAGAGCAGCACAAGCAAATAGCCCAGAAAATGAAAGAAAATTTCGCCCCCCTGCCCAGCTGCAATGTGGTAATTGGCAAGCACAGCCCAACAAAATGGATGAAACCTAAAGGTCATGGTGATCTTTTGTGTTAAAAATACATATTTAAACTGCTTCTCATCATGCAAAAGGACCAGATATTCTTAGAGAAAAAACCCACGTTCCAGGCTGTGATTCTGAACAGAAGCTGTGAACTGCTGCCGAAGGACATAATTACATTCACTCCTACCTTAGAGAAGGAACCTTGCTGTTTTGAAGACAAATAAATTAAATAAATAAATAAATAAAAGCCCTAAGCTACACATAAAATGAAGAAATGAGGCATAATAAGCTCGGTTACTACAGCAGCTTGTGATTTTATCAATTTCACAAACCTCAGAATAAAGGTCAAAAATCCCAAGCAGCCCATTCGTTGTAGCCTAGCTGATCCTTGAGTGTTTATCCCTGATAGACACAAAATGATAAAAGTGATGCTCCTTAGAGGCTTTTGCCTCATTGGCAAGGATTTGCTGATCTAACCCTGCTGCGTGTCCTTCAGCTGCCCCTGCAGCAGCCCCATGCTGACTCCCACAGCTGCAGCCTGGGCTGGCCCCTGTGCCAGCCAGCCTGAGTGCAAGGGACTGTCCCTGTCCAGCCAAAGGCAGAGGTGTGAGACATCAGTCCTGCAGGATTTCAGCCCAGCCTTGCTTGGTTTTCTTAAAAAAAAAAAAAACAAAACAACAGCCAGAAAAACACCAAAAAAGCAAAACCAAACAAAAACCAACAAAGAAGATCCAGCAAAAGGTAAATGAGAAGATCATTGGCAAAAGTACAAAAGGACCCTTTATGTCCCAAAATATCCTGGTTCGACAAATTCCCTGCACTGTGTGGTGGTTTCAAATCAATTCTGGTCTATTGCTGAGCTTGTGGAAAGGATATCATTAGTGTTATCTCACCCAGTGTGAGCACTGGTGTGTAATTGAACAGGATGCTTTTCAGTCTGGTTTCCCAAGAAAACACACCCCAAAATACACAGCTCACTTTGCCTCTAGGTGCAACAGGACTGAAGTCGTATGATAAAAAAGGGCACATGAATTTCAGAAATCCTCTCCACAGGATATCAAACTAAACTGTGCTGCTTAATGGGGAATTTAATGTTCTGTACAGTGAAAGCTTGCTGTGTGCATTCCCTGTGTAACAAGTTAAATGGCTTTAAGTAACTGTGCTTACAGTGTTTCAATGAGACCCAAGTATATTAGAAAATCAAGCATCATATTCTTCAAATAATATGGCTAAAATGCTGGTAAATTCACAGTTGCCATACTCAAGGTATTAGGCAAAACCCCCCTATTTACACTGGATAATATGTACAGATTTGGTTTGTGGAATGCTCCAATATCATATCAATTTCTCCTCTGCGAAAGTTGTAGGAAAAAACCCTCTTAATCATCATAGAAATATATATTCCCAGCCACTAATACATTTAAATATTTGGTATCTGGATGTAAAGAATGAAGTGTCACTAAGTTGATCATGACTCCTGATAATCTTGAATTTCTGAGATTTGTTTTAAGTGTCACTCTTAAAACCCTCTTAAGGGTGCAGAAATTGAAAATCCTAAATTTTAATAGCTGATCACTTCAATGGGTGTATGTACATTTGCAAGTAGGTGTAAATACATACATATATATATTTATAATTATTTAGATATTTCTCTTCCACAGCAAGAAGGTGCCTAGTGATTCCCTGTGCCCAAGTGAAGACAGTAAAGGGCTTTGAAGCTCTGAGTCTTCTGAGAGAGCTGAGCACCCACCCTCACACCCTCGAGAAGTCAGGGCTCTCACTCCTCCAGGCGGGTGGAGTGGTCATCCCAAAATCAAGACAGCTGGGGCCCCTGGCCACATCTGTAACTCTTACCCCCGTTCCTGGAGCTCACCTACAGCAGGTTTGTCACCTGCCTCCCCCTGGGTGCTCTGCGTGTCTGAGCACAGCTGATGTGGATGGCCAAGGGGTGCTGGGCAGGGTGGGCAGGGTCTCAGAGCTGGGCAGAGGCAGGAGGGCCGGGGTCTGTCCTCCCGTGTCACACCCAGGCGGGCACACGCGTGCACGGAGCCGCTGCCTGCGCCCGGGGTCCTTGCAGGGGGATGGACAGCGACAGCGGCGGCTCCCAGCGCGGGCAGGGCGGAACCCAAGCTCTGCAAGGGGTGTGTGGGGGCTGCATGCACCAGTCGTGGCTGTAATAAGGTCAGAAACGATGGTTTTGTTCGTATCCCTGCGGGTTCTTCTTTGCCGTCTCGCTTTGAGGTATCGACAGAACAGTACCGAATGAACATTTTGGGTTTTCCAGACATGGCTCTTCTTTGTTCTTCTTCTACACCTGCCCCCCCAAGCCCTGTGGCCTCTGCTGCTCACATCAGGACCTGTTCTCGAGTCTCTGGCAGGCGCAAAGCGAGCAGGCCACCTCCAACCAGAGCGGAGGAGGCCAGAAGGATGGGAACCACTTTGGTTATCCCTACGAAGGAGGAAAAGATGGAGTTCCCCAGGATGGCACCAAACTTGCAAAGCCCATTGAGAATGCCAAAGGCTGTTGCCCTGGGGGGAGGAAAAGCAGAAAGCAATGGTTAGGGGGGAGGTTCTAGCACAACTACAGGTTTGGATGGGTAGTTTTGTGAATGCTCTTATGTTGCCCAGGCTACACTTCTAGCAAGGAAAACTGGGCAGAATAAATAAATAAAGAGATGCAACTGTTTTGCATGTCTGTGTGAATGAGGAGAATGTCTGTGTGTACTCATTTCTCCTTTTCATCTCACCTTCTCCCTACCCCTAGAGTGGCCCACTCTGTCAGCCTTTGCCTTCCCCAAAGACAGCAGGACGAAATCTGCTCTAGACCTCCTCAGAGCCCTTCCAGGGGCTGCCTGGAGTGGGTTGTCACCAGAGGAGCAAGCACAGCTCTCCTCTGAATCCTATTTCACCCAACAGCTAAAAGCACACTGCTTTCAACGTACAGTCCTTCTCCTTCATTTCTGGCTTCCCCCAACAGTCTGCAAAGGCAAAAAGGGGTTTATCATGATGTTGTAAGGAAAGATTTAGTCTGCAGGGCCTTGTCCCAAAGTCTCCTGTTCTTCCCCGTGTCCAAGATCACTCAGTGCACATGGTTGCCTCCGGGTTTTGGAGGGGAAGGCTGCCCCAGTGATGAGCTGTGACAAAAGGCTGGGGGGTGCTGTGTGAAAGGCCAGACCTCCACGCACATCCATGGAAATGGCAGAGCACATCTTTCATTTGGTGTCCCTGCCCATGGCAGGGGGTTTAGAACTAGTTGATCTTTAAGGTCCTTTCCAATCCAAACCACTCTGTGATACCATGATTCTATGATTCTTTGATTTATCAGCCCATAATTTCCATATGCCCACGTGACCCCTGTGTTCAACCTGCCATGCATGCAGAATTATGCTTGCAAAGGTCTGTGCTGATCCAGGGTTACACAGCCCAGAAAGACTGGTGAAAATAAAATAAATAAAAATATACAGCTCCCCCACCTGCATGTCTCTAGGGCGGCTTTTTCCGCTGGGAACTAAGAAGACAAAGTCAGAGAGTGAGACGGAAAAGAGAAACATTCCGAGCACCTTTTGTCCGTGGGGTAGAGCTCCACGGTGATGACATCCAGGGCGTTCCAGGCGGCGATGCTGGCCCCGCAGAAGAGGCACTGCCAGCCGATCATCGCCGACTCGCTGTTCCCGAAGAACAGGAAGAAGCAGCACACGGCTGAGATCAGCATCGAGCCGCCTGCGGGGGGAAACCAACAGAAGAACGCTGGCACAACCTTCCCCTGCCCACAGTTGAGCAAACGGGTTTTTTGACAAAGATGGCTTTCAAGTGATGGCATTTCATCCCAACAAGAATTAAATCTGTGAGAATCCAAAAACACCTTGATGCTGGCTATCTGCCGTTCTCTGACGCTGGAAACCGGCCTGGAAATGTTCTCAATGACCACCTGATCTCGCTGATAGTCCTGTTCTACAAAGACTGTCAAGACAGGCTTTTCCAGGCCGGCTTCCAGCATCTCAGACTTCCAGACAGATCCAGGAAGAGCAGAGGCAAGTAAACATGAAAGTCAATGAGGAGGAAGCATCATTGTGAAGGTTTTTCAACTTGAGTTCCGAGTGATAAGCTTGTGCATTTCATACCGTATTGAAGTCACTTGACACATTTCTAGTCCCAATTAGGATAATTTACAGTCACTTGTATGAAGCACTTGAGGTCTCTTTTAATTATAAGAACATCATTAGATTTCATGGCACATTTGCACAGGAGCCATAATTTTATGAACATCACCAAGGGAGAAAGTGAGAGCATTCATGCTCAGTTAGGCACAGTTCAGATACAGAAATATTAATAGCTACATCACTGCTTTCTACCCCATTGGGAATTTTCACCTGAAAGAAAAAATTTGTGAAAAATCAAACTATTTTTCCCCAGAATGTTCTGTTACCACTGAAATATCTCCATTTACTACCAGAAAAGCAAACAATTTTCTCTGTTGTTTGGTGTTTTTGGAGTCAATTCAGCGCCATCCAAAATAATTTGGATGCTGAAGTGAAACTAAAATGCTTCACTTTGGACATTATGTTGCCAATGCAGTGGCCTGCCTATGAAAAGCTGCTGTGCAGGGCTCCACGTCCACTTCTCCTCCATGATACGAGGCCAAACTACATCCCCACAGTGTGGAGTGGATATTCCCCCTGCTGCAAAAACACAGCCCAGCACTGGTCACCGTGAGGGCACCAAGAGATCTGCTGGTTTGTACAAGAGAAGGTTTGGCAGGACGTGATAAAAATGAACTGAAGCCCCAGCGAGGCACATAACACAAAGGAGAAATTCAGTTTTCCTGTTAAGCTGACCAGAAATAATATGTTCGACAGAGTGATACAGGTGGGACGCCAGAAGGCTCTTTCAATTGGAAATTCCACAGTGAAACATTTCAGCATGTCGTTACTAATTTTTGTCCTGTACTCTTCATTTTGCAGCAGAAATAAGCATTTAGGGCTCCAGCTGTCATCTCAATTCCAGATGAAAATGCTGAAATGCTGACATGTTTGCAGGATGGACAATCTGATTCTCATTCAGCTTCCCCTAATTTATTTCCCACAGACCCTCTGGTTTGTTTGGGTCTTTTCCAAATTCACCACATGAATGCTCATTTTCCCTCAGTGTACACTCCTGACACATCAGTGGGGTCATCTTGTTCTACTTTAACCTGTCTGAAGGTGAGGCTGAGCTAAACCTTCCCTCTGTTCTCAGAGGAGAGAGAAGAGCTCAAGAGAGCAATTCATCCCTTACCCCTGAGCCACATCCCTGATTTTATTAACTGCCTTTGGCTGTCCCTCAGGGCATGATTCCCATGGTACCTGGAGAGCAAGGTCTGAACCCTGGAGGCAGAAACACCAGAAATTCCCAAAGTATTCATAAAGCTGATAAGGTGATAACTCGATAACTTATTCCCATGGTGCTAAAGGGTGGCTCCTTGCTTGGCTGTGACATGGTCAGTTAATCCACCATATGGTCTCTGAAGCTGTTTGTGCAATCATTTGAGTATCAGATAAAAACCAAGAGAGGGAACTCCTGGGCTGTCAAGCTGCCACATCAAATAACCTTTGTGAATATTCATTGCTACAAGCAAAATGTTCATTTATTTATACAGAAGCTTTGGACTTCAGCAGCAACTCAACAGTACCAAGAGGTCCTTTTTTAGCTCTGACCCTGATGTGCTGGGAACTGGAAAAACATGCAGGATTTGACACAAAAGGCAAACTAAAAAAAAAAGAAGGATGTTACAGACATAAGGAAAAGCAGGGTGAGGAGGCGAGGAGTAGGTCACCCGCCCACTGCCATGGAGTAGATCACCTGCCTCACCCTCTAGTCTTTATCCTTCTGCTCCTTTTGTTCCGGGGATGCCTCATTCCCCCCAGAGCCATGCCAGTGTGCAGACACAGCGAGCCCTTCACACCGAGCAGGGCTCCTTGCAGTGCTCCCACCACGTCCTGCCCCATCACCCACCGTCCCCACTCACCGATCATCTTTATCCTCCCGATTTTGTCCATGAGCAATGCAGAGATGATGTTGCCTGGCAGCACGGACAGGCTGCCCAGGAAGCTGACCAGGTAGATCAGAAAATCATTGTCCTCCTCGAAGTCGATGTGGCAGCCTTCCTTCTCCTTCATGAACGTGCTGTTGATGAGCCTGCAGTTGATGAATTTGTGTTCGTAGAGGTCTGTGAGGGAAAGAGGCAAAGGCTTGACCCTGCATGGCTGAACTCCCTTCATACAGCAGCCAGGATCTAACCAAACCAAAGACCCCAGAAAAGTTTCTCATCCAATGGAAATGGCCAGGGAGTATTTATTGCAGTGGAAATTCATTAGAGTGGCAAACTCTAGCTGAGTCCTTGGCTCCTGGTAGATCAAAGCTCATATACTCCTTTTATTTGTGGAGTTACCTGGTCTGGTATCCCCATGCCACAAGGACAGGGCAATGCAGGCTTTGATTTTCATAGCATTATCATTTGTTCTTTATTAGAGTAGTAATTAAGAACTTTTTCAGTATAAATTAGTGACTATTTTACTGCTTATGATCTTCAACCACTACTGGCTCGAAATTATATTTTAAGCCAGTTTTACTGAGTAGAGCTGTAAAGTGCTGAGAATTTTGCCATTACTTTACCTGTCAAGGCCTGAGCACAGAATTTTGTATTTCCCACACAGCACCCAGTAACATGAGAAGCCATGGGGTTAAAATCACTGGTGGAGCAACCTGAGGTCTCCTTCCAAATGCATCACCCTCTTTTTCTCCAGCATCACTCTCCTTACCCTGCACACGCTCAAACACACAGATCCCTACCATCCTTTCCCCCAGAAAGCAGATAAAATAGTTCTAATAAAACAGTTTTCTGATAAAGTAGTTCCTAGTTACGGAGATGACACCGCAGCAGGAATCCCATTACCGGTGTTATAGAAGACAGTAGAGATGATGGTGCAGTTTTCAAAGAAGGTCTCACTGGATCTCACATCTTCAAAGTAGCAATCCTCGAATAATGAATCCTCAAATCTCACTTCCTTGAATTTCATGCCAATAAATCTGTGGGGCAGGAAACAGAACTTCACTCTGTGCTTTAAGGTATTTTCTACACTGTATAGTGTGCAGTGGCTGTTTCAAGAGACAGACCACTAATTCCAATTTCTAATGTCATTTACAGAAAAGCTTTTGCTTGAATGCATAACTCCTTCCAAGTCCTTCTGTGTTTTATTAGGAGAGAAGGGTCTGAAGAGGTTTTTTTTTTTTAAAGACATGTAGATCTTTTAGGATTTGGGCAGTTTTTCTATTCCTCAAAATAATCACATCTGAGAAAATGTGTTTCTGAAGCTGAGGGGACACAAATCCTCTCATGTTCAGTCCTAGTCTGTCTGAAGAAGACAGAATTTCACTCAATGCAGGGCATTTCCTTCATGAGCTGACCTTGCCGCCTTCCTTATTCTCCCCCTTCCTCTATCATAAATAAAACCAGACATTATCAGGAGCTTATTGAGCCATTTGGTGAAAGGTTTCTGACAGTTGTTTAAACTCAAAGTGATTTTTTAAGTGAAAATGCAGTAGGGTTTCTGGAGAGAGTGGGGAGATTATCTGAGTTCTGTTTGTAACCATCTCTGCTTGAGGTTTATTGCTTATCATGTAATGAAAACAGATTTCACTAAAAATAATAAAGAGTGTCAGGTGATTGATTTCTCCTCTGATGGGAAGCGTGACATGTCTGACCTGGCTGCCTGAAGGATGACACAATGTTGATTTACCTGTGAGATTTTGCAGGAACACTGAGAAGATGTATTAGGTAATGCACAGGCATGTTTAGAAGATGTAAAGAGCTATTAAGAACAAGCATTATTGCTCTAGTTAAAGAGGCCATGACTGTCACCAGATGAAAAAAAACCTTCTAACATATACTCTGCAGCTTAATTGAATTGAGCACTTTTAACACAGCGTAACGTGATGGTTGTTTACACCTTTAAATGAGCACTGCAGGGCTTCTTGACTGAGCCTACTAACAGAAATTATTAATGCACAAAATACCACAAGAAGATTATTCAAGTGTTTTGCTCCATGTAGAGGGTCTCACAGGTTACAGCAAAACCTAAGCTGTTCTGCACTTGCTCAGTGATGTATTTGCCTGTGATGTATTTACTCCCAAAGGCTGTGAAAAGCCTTTTTTCCCCCTGCAGTTTGCTTTCTTAACCCCCAGCTTCAGAAGAGTCAGATAGCAATGGCCTGGTGATCCATGGAGTTTTAGCTCACAGCCAAGGGCTGCAGGGAAAACACAGCTGTAAACCATCCTGAGATAAGGTCTGGGCATTACTGCAATTTAGCTTGATCAGCTCTTGAGTATTTGAAATGGAGAAGGCCAAGGCAGCAGAATAGTGATTTACATCACAGTTTTATGTCTTCATCCAGCAAGGTGCTGAGTATCCGTAAGTCTCAATGAAGTTAGTGAAAGTTCAGCACCTCGTCTAGGCACCAGGAAAATGTCCCCATTCCCTAAATCTGACCGACATCCACTTCTCACCACTTTCTTCTGGGGAACAGGAACTGTGGGGCTAGGTTTGTGTCATCAAGCACAGCTCCTTGCTGCAGGGAAGGTCTGTGGAAGGACCTGAGGACACATGTTGGGGTCCCCCACCAATGTCTATCAAATATATAACAAGGAAACAGAGATAAATAGTTTCTGAGGGGATTGGAACAACCTGGCTGGGCAATGAGATGTGGTTTCAGCAGTGAAGAGCAAAACAAAGAGCGTTTTGTGTAACATTGAACACCCAGTGAGACCTCCCCCCATGGGGAGGAGCTCCCTCCAGCAAGGCAGCTGGAGCAGCATCCTGTTAGATCTACCTGGGGCAATGAGATCACAGAAATTACACAGGGGTGTTTTTCCTTCTTATTGGAATTTTGAAAAGTAGTAATGGAACGCTTAGGATTTACATTGCTGTGGAACATAGAGTGGTTGGGGTCCAGGCTGGATGCAGAACAAAAAACTCCAAACCCAGCCCAAATAGGAGAAAAAAAAGGAGGGAAAGAAATTATGTTCTCCTGAAGCAAATTCAGTGACTTCAAAACACTAAACAGAAGGTGACACACTCATGTGTGGAGAGGTAGTGACTGCAGTGGGAGAACCACCCCCTATGGCCATGGCTCAGCTTGCACTAACGGGCTGCAGGATGGAGACTGGGGTAATTCATATCAAGGGCTTCAAGAAGAATTAGCTTTTTATTTTGGAGATACAGCAGCGATTTCATTACCAGTGGCTGCCCAAGCCCAGTAGATGTCAGTGTGGGCTAGGGAAAAAGAACTCGACTGTGCATCCAGGGCTGCCCAGCACAGCACAGGGGGACACCTGCTGTCCTGATCACAAAATGGGGCTGCTGGAAGCAGGACTCCTCACAGGCATCCCCTGGGTTCTGTAGAAGTCAGTGACAGAGGCAGAGCATGTCGAAAACCAGGATTAAAATGATATTTTGTCTGTCAAAAACTTCCTCTGGGACTTGAGAGATTTAGATTGAGTGTCCAAAAGAACAACAGAGAGGTTCAAGTTGATGGAAAATGGAAAAGAAAGAAAGAGCTTTCTAGAAATTTATTTCAGTTCAAATACATCAAAGCAAATTCTGTTCACTTACTTGTCATTCCTGTATTCCCCATTTCTATGGATCTGGTTTTCCAGGGTGAAATTAAAGGTGAAATGGGACACTTCTTCCTCATCAAAGATCTTCACTCGGGATTCGTAGGCCTCGTCTTGGAAATACCGGATCATGTCAGGGAACCAGACAATAAGGCCATAGTAACTGCAGCAGGATTGGGAGACACATCAGGGATACAAGATTCTTCCAACAATCTACTTCACAACTTGTAAACTTGTTAAACTCCAAACGTGAATGCACGTCTGACACAAATTCTTGCTCAGTTCTGACACAGGACTGAGCAAAGTGTTTCTCCACTCTAAGCACCCCGCTGATCTCAGAAGCATGTTGGTCCATTCCCCTTCACTTGAAGCAAGACAATTCATTTCAGTTCCCCTAGGCTGGGGAATAAAGAAACGTGCTAACCTTGCTACCCATTAAATTAGCAGAGCAGAAACAAATTTGGCTGATTTCTGCAAGTGTGCAGTTCACGTGAGAATTAAAAAAAATTTACCTGCAGTTTAGATTTAGGCTCCCCTGAGTGTTTTTGATCTAGACTAAGGAACAGGTGACAATCTGGTAGGGTTGTGTCTATTTTTTGCCTGCGTATGGACAAGTTCAAATGAAAGATCTAAAGGTGAGAGAGACAATATATTACTGTGCTACTGACCATTTCTCAAGTCCTGATTTGTTCAAAGCACCTTGTACTTCATATAAAGCAACCAGATTGATCAATATTTTTAGGACAGCAAGGCTTAGTTCACAAAGACTCTTTAAAATAGGAACAGGATTAATTTTGTAATAGTTTATTTACATGTGTAAATAACTATTCAGACTCTGAATAGTGCTTTAGTTTCCTGAAAAATAGAAACTTCCTTACCTTAAGGCCATTGTAAACCAAACCACAGCCAGCATCAGTGTGTTCATCCTGTACTGGGCTGTCAAACAATATAGCACGTTGTCCCAGACCTACAAATCCACAAGAAGGAATTAGCTGCCAGGACACCCCAGCAGACACTCGACAGCTTAATTTCTGAGTGCATCATAAACCTAATGTCAGAAAAATGGGTTCATTAGGGGAAGGTCAGATGCGTGGCTTATATTCAGTGTTTGTTCAAAATTATATTTATCAAGTAAATGGCTTACAAAAAATCACTTATTCAGCTCAGTGCCAGGGCACTTGATCTGAGCCCTCTGTAATGAGCTGGAGTGCATGACTAGGGCTGGGTATGATGCAGTGTCTCTCTCAGGTTATATCAGTAAACGTGGATGTGAGATTGTTCTCAGAGCCTCTGACAACTTTATCTTTTCAAATATATGTGTGGTGTCAGGAGTGCTTTCAAAGCGAGCTCCAGAGCTCTCTGAAGAGCAAAAGCCCAAACACAGCTGGCACTTTAGGAGGTATAAGATGGTATTAGGTAGGGATGAAGCCAAGCAGGAGGCAGACCAAGATCTGCTCTTGACTCATTGCAGAAAATGCTGCCAAGAACAGGAGGGGATGTAACACCTCAAGCTCTTAACTTGCCATACATATAGTAATAGTATAGCACCAGCATTCCTTTTAATTAAGAAGCACTTCCCGTTACTTTTATCTCATCCTTCAAGAACAGAAGTTCTAGCAAGGTTTTCCACAAAGTCCTGCACAGGCATTAGGGGAGAAGTGCAGCAGGTGTGAAAGCTTAAATTAGCATAGGAGACAATATAACAATCTTAGCAGCTTGGTCTCAGCAGGAACAAAGAGCAAACACTTTCAGCCTCCACTGCAGGTGGTAATTTCACTTAGGCTTGGGGAGAGAGAGTCAATATTTATGTGCTCAGGAGGAGAGCCAAGCACTTGAGGCTGTGGCTGGTCCTGGCAGCTCTGCGCTGCTGGATAACAGTGATGCTCCCAGGGGCATTTTGGGGCCTGGCTGGCAGCGTGGCAGCTTGCAGGTGCACACATCTGCACAGAAAGTGCAGTCAGATCACAGCCCTTTGCAAAAAACAGCAGATTTTCTGAGCTGAGAATCAGGGTTTCAAGGTACAATGACCTGAAGCAATGAGGCACTGGAGCCCAAACTCAAAAGCCCCTGTGGGAAGTTTTTTCTTCCCTTTACCTGTTTTAAAGTAGTCGTGATTCTGACCAGCCACCGCTGGTACCAGGTCCCTGTTGAGCTCTGGATTTCAATAAATTCATCTACTTGCTTTGGAGTTTTGATATAGGAAACCTGGAGGGGGAAAAAAAAAAGAGGAAAAAAATTAGAATGAAATTTCTAGAATTGATCTTGGGTGGATTTAAATTCCACTCCCTTCTGGGCAATGTTTCCACCTAATAACTCTGATTATTTTTTTCTTGAAAGTTAGCATTAGCAGTTGAGCTAATTGATTTCATTACAGCAAGAGACTATTAACAGAAATAAGCCTTCCTTCCTTCTTTTCATCCATCCCTTCATCTTCTCTCTCACTCTTCTTCCATGAAATATTTTAAGTGCATCATGTCCACTTCAATCTTTCATTTGTTGGCTAATGTACCTGTATACTGCCTTATTTTTCTATCTTCAGATTCTCACTACAAATTAGGACTAGGCAATTATAGTAAAAATTATCTCCAAGATCAGCCACTTGTACCCAAATTGTGTCCTCAGGATCTCTTTCTTCTAAGACAACCAGCAGGCATATTTCTCATTCCACATCTTTTAAATACCACTGGCAGAACTTCTATGACAAATGAATGTGTAGATGGGAATCTTTGCAGCTGAAAATGCATCCTGCCATCAAGTGACCCCACACCATGCAATCATCAGTTTGCTTCACCAAAACAAGTCTGAATTTTCACTGCTGAATACCTGAACTGGACTGCTCGGGAAAACTTACAAATGGGTCCCAGCAAATATTTGCTTAGTAGCTTTAATTAAAAGACTTATTCAAGGAAAACAGAACTGTTTGTAAACACATGGAGGAGGCGAAAATTTGCTGAATAAATTCCTGAGTGTGAACGAGCGCCTTGGCTCAGCTGTGGAGTCTCCGCATTCCTCTTCCTGGCACCGATTAAATGTCAGCTCTGGGAACTGTCCCGTACCAGCTGACTCACCACGAGCTGACAACTTCTGGCCTATCAGAAAAACACAAGACCTGGCAGTTTGTGGCACACCAGGAGCACGGATCAGCCGCCTGTGCCAGCGGGTGTCGGTACATCTTGGCGCAGCCGGCACCTCGAGGTGCGATGCCGAGCTCAGCTCCTCCACCGCAGTCATGACTCTGCTGCGTGGAGTAACGAGCACTAACGAAGGCTGTACAGCTGCTCCTTCGTTCTCCTACTCAGCTCAGGCTCTCATAGTGCCCTACTTTGGGAGATATATATATATATATGAATTTATATTTGAACTTCATTTCCCACCTCAGTGTTACAGCAAAGCCAGCGATGGATTTGAAGAGAACGTCTCTCTTACCTTTGCTGTCAGGGTTTGCATTACTCAAATGGTTGGTAGCCTAAAAATAACATATGCTCATTAAGCTCCTACATGAACCTGCACACAATTGCCATGTTCAGATATGAAACTTTCATTTCCTTGAAGGATCACTCCCAAGGATCACAATTGCCTGACAACCCTTCTGAACATGGAGCCTTGCTCTCTTTCTTGATCAAAAATTCAAGTTTCACACACAAATGTATCTCCTTTTTTTCCATCCTATAAAAGCATGTGTGCTCTCATCTTTAAAAGCATAAATCAAGAGCTCTTTCCTGGCTGGCTCACCAGGATTTTACAACTGAATTACAGTAATTTGCAGCTAACCCCAGCATAAACCTTTCCTCTGATTTTACTATTAACGACTCCTCTGGTGTGACCTTTTTCACAACAAACAGCAGACCAATGAGTAATAGCCACTCATCCCACTTTCCCTTGGAGAGATTAAAGACGGGGTATGAGGCAGGTGGAGTTTGGAAAGCTCATTAGAAAGTATGTGAAGTTTAATCAGACTTTGATTAGAAGCCAGAATGGAGAAAGGAGTGACTCAGGTCTCCCACATGGCTAATATGTCTCTTATTTTGTTTTGGTCTCTTAGAGCAAACCAATTAAGCATGTGTGTAATTGAAAAATCACTGGTCTAAAGGCTGTAGAGTAACACCAGGAATAAAGAGTACTCACTGCAATTGACAGACTTGATTAATTCTTGGAAAAACAGACTGGCATCTTAAGTTTAAATGCACAAAATGTTTCTCACAGTCCTTTTTCTGATTGCTGGAGGACAGATTACATTGAAAGAGTCCTAAGGAGGAATAAAGTGGTGCTGTGCTGTGCTGCACTGAGGAAGGTACGTCCAGCTTTTCTTAGCTGATGGCTTTGTTCAACTCACCGTAAAAACTCTCTCTGGCTCGCCTTTGGCCCGCATGTTGGTGTCATGAACTTGCTTGAGGATCATCCAGGCTTCATCATGTTTACCAATCTGAAAACACCAAAGAAAAGGAAAGCAAGTGTTCGAGCTCCCAGCTCTGTAATTTATCAAAGCTCAGAGAGAAACCAATTCCAGTGGTCCAACATAATGAAGAAGCACACAGACAGCCCAGGCTGCATGAAACCCAGAGAGCTGAAAGCATGGTTGGTATTCACAGAGTGCAGCGTTTCTGTGCTGGAGAAAGGAGTTGTCCTAAAACTGCCTGAGGCAGGAAAGGGGTCAAGGATAGAGCTTTAAAAACAGACGAAAGAAGAGGAGATGGATGAGGAGAACTGGACTCTCATCCCAACTCTGCTAAAGACTTGCAGGCTTATCTTGAACTAGGTATTGCTACATTTCCCACCTGTGAAGTGGAAATACAGAATACTTGCTTAAGATTTCTAAGGTTTAAGTATTTTACTCAGTAAAATGTACTTTGTCCTTTGCTCTACCACCAGGATTTAGTAGTTCCATGCCCAAACTCATATTTTCAAAGTGCCTTTGTTGGACGTATAAAATTCCCACCTCTCACTACCTTCCTTCTGTACCCCATCTGGCAGTGACACACTAATCATCAGTGATTGACCCCACAGTCTGTAATCTTTGGGGTTTAAGCAGTCTGTGGAGCAGGTGTAGACGTGTAGGAGTGGCTTTGCCCCTGAGCTTGTGCTGTGTGTGTTTGATGGGACAAAGACAGACAGTGACACATGAGGGACCTGCCATCCTCTGCTGATACCAGACTGCAACGTTTGAGATGAATCATCTTACCTCCAGCAAAAACCGTGGGCTTTCAGGCATGAATTTCAGCGCCACCAGGGAGGCGATGCAGGGCAGGGCGCACACGAGGACAAAGACTCTCCAGCTGTGGAAGTGGTACTTGGTTCCCATACTGAACCCCCAGCCTGGAAACAGCAAGAGCCAACAAGTGAAAATACTGACCAAGCATTCTGAGTTTTTCCTCTGCTAAAGCAGCTCTGAACTTTACAGCTCTGTGTGACACAAACTATGAAAGTTTGCTATTCATAGTACTGGTGGCTCTTGGAGGCTCGATAGCACACTCAGTAGATAGCAGCAAGGGAGTTCATGTTCATTACAGAAATTGGAACATGCTCAGGCTCTGCCTTTTGAAAACTTTCTTTTATCTTTGAGTTTAGAAGTCACCCAATGATAGGAACAGCTCCGTGCAGCTGTAGGCAGGTAAGGCTGGGAAATGGTAAAGGAATAAGGGCCATTATTGATTGCTTCTCAGTGATGTTACCCGAAGTTTACAAAGGTTAAATCTCTTGCCCTCTGATCTGAGAAGCACATTAGAGATGGCTTCTCTCCATCTCCTACATCACATATGTATTTCACATTTCATGGAAGTGAGCAAGAAAAAAAAGTGTATCTTTTTCCAGACCTACAAAACCTGAGCTGGGATTCAAACTTAGAAGTATCAAAATCCTATTCCTGTGCAATTGAAGTACCCCCTCTCCTGCTTTTTTTCCTGGTGTTTGGCCAAGTTAGGTATTCCCCTGCTAAGAACTGGAAAGTACAGCCTCATTCTCTTACATTGCTCCATTTACTCTCCCTAGGCTCAAATCTTATAAGGAGTGTTTAATTCATTTTTTCTATAAAATTTTTTATTCACCTATTAAGGAAATCATTAAGCAATGGGTTTTGCAGTCATGGTGTTCTAATGATTTCACAAAATTCCAAAATAGTAGGTGGAACACTGGAAATCAAAAAAGAAGCTACAAAAACACAACATCAAAAAGTCATCTGAAAAGTAATTGTAACGTAAATATCTAAGGGCTTTTTAAAGCAAATGTTGTTCCAGATAATAGAATTATTTCTACCTGACATCACTGCAGTAAGCTTGCCTATTTCTTCCAACAGTCTCTGTCATATCAATCAAAAGCATGAATATTTCTTTATAGTGAATATGCTTTAAGTGTGCTAAAAATGAAATGATAGATAGGTAAATGTTAGTTAGTTTTCTTCGTGGGTTTTGTGAACTGTCCTACTTTCCTCAAACAGGATTTTGCAAACAGCTGGTGTCACTGAATACTGGGGGAATTAATCTTTTCCAGTAGATACTTGCTCCTGGTGTTTTCCTAGGTTATATACACAAGGAGTTCCATGTGACACGCAGACTTTTGCTTCTCAGAGCACAAGTACATTTCAGTTTACAGCCATCTACTTTTTCATTCCCACTTCCAGCTGAGGGCAGGGAACCCACTCCACTCCTGCATCCATTTAGGTGAAGTCAGACGTGACTTCAGCCCACCACATGCCGGGCAGATGTATCACCAGGTACACAGCCCTGACAGTGTGGACACTTGGCTAAGGGAAAGCACATGTGCTGTTCTCACTGCTATCATTCACAGCATCCAGTAATTGCCTGATTAGAGTTGCTTGTTTTTGATAACTGGATCAATTTTTGCAATATAATCTCAGTCAGTTTTTTTCCCTGAATGAGCTGACATTTAGATTAAGAGCTCAGGGTCCAGCAGTGTAATTCAAGGGTTGTATTTGAGGCTTTGGATGGAAAGCAGCCCCATCCAGTCCTATCTGCAGCCTTAGTACCTGTCAGTCAATCATGCAGTCAATTTATGAGACGACCTGTGAGCACTTCAGGTATCTATTATTTTCAGTGGTGTTTATGCTGGGATGTGTAAGAACTGTAGCTACCTGTGCAAGAGTTTGGAATGGTGTAGTGGTGTAGGAATGTGGTGCTGTAGAAAGTCAAAAGCACAAATTACCGTAGTGTGGGATGATGCTCCAAGCCATTGCTGAAGCATAAATGCCACCAATCATCCAGAACATGCAGAGCCAGCTAAGGTGCTCCCCCCTCTTCTCACGAGACAGGAATTCAGAGAAATAGGCAAACACGATGGGGAGGGTGCCCCCAATACTGAGGAGAGAAAACAGCACATGGGAAAAGTGAGAGTCTTCTTCAACGTCTTTGTGGTCAGGATTGCATGTTTGCTGAGGGAAGGTCACACTCACAGATGGGCTGCTCAGAAGTGAGACTCAGAGGAAAAATGCAAATTCTTTGGCTGGACTGGTCTTAGGCATCAAAGATGAACAAGATCCTTCTCATGCTCTAAAAGCTGGATTTCCTGTACAGTTTGTACAAAGCC
This sequence comes from Melanocharis versteri, assembly GCA_013397845.1. NCBI lineage: Eukaryota > Metazoa > Chordata > Aves > Passeriformes > Melanocharitidae > Melanocharis > Melanocharis versteri. The sequence goes on from VZTG01001729.1 coordinate 699,357, forward strand.
AGAGTAATACCCTGCTCTTCACTTAAACATCTTCTCTTGTTATTTCATGATCACTCATTTTAGGGAGGCAAAATACAGGCAGGTAATGGGAACTGCTGAGGGTCTCACTGGAGGCCTTGGAGGTGGGCATTTTTCAGTATCACCCCCATTTCTGCACAATTTGGGCAGTACCAGAAGAACACCAATGACCAAACTTTCCCACCATCACAGCTCAAAGGGTCAAGAGTGAGGTAATACAGCCACACGTCCTAAACAGCAATGCCATCCCAGCTGGGTTCCAGGGATGCATCTCCTGAGCAGCCTTCCTTGTCCCACCTCCCACACCCACACTGCCCAGCCGTGCTGGGGCTCCTCCAGGACAGGGGGCAGATTCAGCAGGTACCCACCCGAGGCCCGAGATAAGGCGGCAGAAGAGGAAGAATCCGTATCCCTGGACAAAGGAGGACAGGAACGCAAAGGCAGCATTGATTGCAAGTGATATGATGAGGCATTGCTTTCTTCCCAGCTTATCGGCGAGGCCGCCCAGCAATACAGCCCCCACCATCATTCCTAAGTAGACTATCAAGCCTGGAAGTGAGAGAGACAGTCAGCTTGTTAACAGGGTGGAAATAGTACACAATGCAGGAGCAGATTTTAAAGTGCCCGTGTGGCAGCTGATGTCGTCCTGGCGCACTGCGCAATAAAGTAGAGATACCCCTATCCACCCCAAATCTCAGATGCCAGACACTCTGTCCATTGGCAGGACAGTCATTTTCCCATCTCATGCCTGAAAGCTTGCATCACTTCAGGCAACATGGACATACCCTCATCTGACCAGACCCACATCTTCCCTTCCCAACCTCGCTGCTCACATATCCCCTGCACGTAAGCAATGGCCAGCCATAAGCAGCTTAAGATGCACGTGTCCCAGCTATGTGCCACCAACAATACAACAGAAGTCTGATGTCTTAACTCCTCTGACCCCCCTGAGTGCAGCAGGATGGAGGATGTGTAGGGAGAGGCTCTGTCAGGCTGCTGTTTATGCTCGGAAAGCCGTGAGAGCAGAGAGACTGATGAAGCATGGCTAAATCTCTTTGCAGTGTTTCATCTCTTTCACTCGCTGCTTTTCCCAGCTGCATCTGAAAGGATCAGTCTGTTACCCAGACTCACCTCGTGTAGCTCAGCTACTTCCTTCGCTACTGAGCCAAGATCTGGCATCTAACTAAAGAACAGCTTACTCAAGAGTGCAGTCTTGATCTGAAAATTTGAGGAGAAGGCAGAATCCAAGGCTTGTCTGGACAGCTTGCTCTAGAGAGTTATCTCTCTGACTTTGTTAAGAAAGATGGATTCTTCCTTTTAACCTGACTTCACTAGATCTTCTACTACAGGGTCCTCAAAAGACAGTCTCAGTGACTCATTTAGTGCCAGGCTGAATAGGAGGGGATGGGTTTCCACTCCAGGTAGTGTCCCTGTACCCTGCTCAGTTTGTGCTTGCTGCTCTCCTGGAGAACATGGCAGTTGTCCTTGGTTCTTCTACTGCCACTGCTGCAGAAAGGCCACAGATTGTGTTGCCTTTTGCTTTATGCAGGTACTAGTGTAAATGGCGCTAGTTAATAATGCTCAAAGGTTCAGGAATACATTTTTTCATTTTTTAAGATCTACTTTCCAGATGTATTTCAGAAGAAATTGGTGGCAACCACAGTTTTTCCTGGGGAGCACGGAGGTACAAGATGCTGCTCCCGAGAACACCTCCTGCATCATCTCAAACCCCACTGGCAGGATTACAGTCTGTGTCTACAGGCTGCACAGTCCTGCTGAGGGGATCCTGATGGGGCCTGACCACGGTGGATGTGATCCAGATGTGCTGAGCTATTTCAGGATGGAGAACATCTGCTTGCCGGAAAGCAGAACTTGCAGTGCAGGGAGTTCTTGAAGGAAAAGGAGGATGCTTGAGGATGTTTGGAGGCTGGGGACATGTCAGGATCAAGACCCAGCTGAGCAGGGGTTGAAGGAAAGCAGCAGTGCTCCCTGCATGCCTGGCCTGGAGTGAAGGCGTCGGATGCTGATCAAGTAAATACACTGCCTTAACAGGAAACATTCCTATTCACTGACTGAGGAAATACAGCTGAAAGAAACAGTTTTCAGGCATGGTTGGCTCTTTGGAGGCTCGTTCCTCACCTTGAACCAAGCCTGGCTTCTCTTGAGAGCCAACACCTTCCCCAGGTCCTGTTCAAACACACTTGGAAAACAAGGTGGCAATGAATGTTTCTGTAATTCATTAATGTTTAAACAGAACAATCAGTCTGGTGGCTGAAGGCAGCTCTGTGCCATCCAGCAAAGCCAGCTAAGGGCTAATGCAGAGTTATCTGGCAGCTGATCCTGTTTTCTTTTTGATTGCAAATGCTTGCACTTGATTTAAAATGCATTACTAAATTGAAAGCTATGCAGCAGAGATCTATTGCAGCATTTGAAGGACACTTGTCTCACATTGATCAGATGTGGAAAAGTTTGGATTTCTTAAATCTCCCTATTCCACAGCGGGGTCACCTCTCTGTGAGTGATTCTTTTCAATCCACACGATGTCTGACGGGCAGGATTTGTGTGTCAAAGGCAAAAAATCTGTTCTTTTCTATCAAAAGCCTTTTTATCAGAACTGTGCAGCAGGATTTTGCTAAGTGTACCTCCACCATGTGCATGTGGCTCTGTGCAACCAATCCCTGCACTACCTGCCCTACCCTCCTGATCCGAGCTGTCCTGGTGAGGTGATCTGAAGGTATGAAAAGGTTTCGGGTACTGATCTGAAGAGAAGATACCGACACATCTCAGAGTCTGTGATCTCTATTTCTATTAACTTTGACCTCCAGCTTGTTCACTGAAGTGCAAATTACAAGGGTGAGACAAAGCAAAAACAGTTTCAGTCCAAAACCTTTCTGAAGGAAGGATGTTAATGCAGTGCTGGACAGCTTAATGCTTTTACCCTGGCTCCTGAGCCACATTTAATGGAGCAACCCTGATGGCAGCCAGAGGAAGGAAGTGATGATGAGCCCTGTATCCACTCACTGGTGCATCACAGCCACCCATCTGACAGCGAGCCCTGCCAGCACCACCAGACCCCGATGAGGAAGGAAAAATGATCTGACAAACTTAATTTTTTTTAATCTTTTNGAAAATCCCTGGATGGCAGATGTTCACCCAAATCCTCTTAGTAACAGAAAACGTCCCAGGTCAGGAGGAGGTGGAGGAAATTGTTACTGGTTTCTAGCTGGTGTTTTACTACAGTGACTGGTGAGGGGCAGCCTGCTCTCTGGCCAGGAGAAGAGTGGGCTCAGCATGGGGTGTGGCAGTGCTTGAAACTCGACATCAAGAAGTGGAGCTGCTTTTGTGAACAAACCCCTGCTGATTCTGACTAAGGAGCCCAAACTTGTGATGGAAGGGAAGATTGTATCTCTGCAACACAGCATCCATCAAACTGTGAGCAGCATAAATCACAGCAGAGCTGGTAATGTCACAAACTCACCTAGAGGGTGTTGCTTTAATTAGTTATTGTATATGGTAAATCAATTGATGCATGGTCCCCTAGAAATTTAAAACAATTAAAATCTGTAGGAAGGAAAATATCAGGGACAACCAAAGACTGTCTACTTGGCCAGGTTCTGAGGGGAAGAATCCTGGTTATGGAAATGTGTGCTTCAGGGCTGAAACAAAATCAACAGAACACTTCATTATCATGGAGAGGTCTTTTTTTGGTGAAGACTGCATGTTCTGGCCAATGTAATTAAAATTTTGGGGTAGCTGCTATAGAACACTCTGTCAGCTGATGGATCTCGGGACCCAGGGTGCAGAACAACGTCTGCTTTGCAGATTGCTGTGTCCTGGATTGACAACAAGGTGGCAGGGACCCAGGGAGAAGTGGAATAGTTATCAAACAGCCTCTTTGCAGGGAGACAATCTTCCAGAGATGTTGCTACCTCTGAAAAGCATCCAGCTCATATCAAGGAAACTAAAATTCTAAGGAGAGTTGGACCAAGAAAAGTGATCACAAAATGTTTTTTCTTTTTCTGAGTTAGTTCTGTCCATCAAATATTTTACAGTACAACATTACAATGGTCTGCACCAAAACCTTGACTTCTAAACTTGGCTTCAAACCACACAGACTTAGGCTGTGCTAGGAGGGATCAGCTTCCCAACTGACACATAAGGTGCTCAGATGAAATGTTAAGGGCGACTCTGAATAAGCCATTATTTGCAGGCTATTCCTCAAGTCCTGGAGTATAATGAATGCCTGTGGGAAAGTCTGCAACAGCCTCCCATAAAAGTGGTGGAAAACGAAAGAGCTGAAATTCTATGAATAAATTTTGGATTATGACTCATCCATTGCTGAAGTTATAAGGAAAATATGTGACCACTGACTGGGCTTATTCCCACTAGAAAAGGGGTAACATATTTAGCATTTTCACACTAAGAAATTTATTAGCCTTTACTGAAGTTGTGTGCTCTGTGTTAGACAGGAATTTGAAGTTAAAAGCTGAAGTTCTAGGAATAAGGAAAGGAATATACTGCAGATACAGTATATGGCTCTGTGTGTGCTAAACTGTATTTTTACTACTTCAGTGGAGTTAAAAGTAGACTTCTAAGGGTTTCAGAAGAAAACCAAAAAATTCAAGGTTTACCTAAATCTGCATTACAAGCATGAATTTTTCTTATTGTTAGTTAATGGGATTAAAGTTCTTAAAAAAAACACATCTAGAAATAATCCCTTTTAAGACAGGACAAAGACTTGTGGAATAAATAGAAAAACTGAGCAGAAAAAACCCAAACAGCTCACTGAGAAGACTTAGTCCCAGAGTCTTTGGGGCTGTCAGAGAGGTCAGGAGGCTGCCTGGGCCCAGGGTTGTCTCTGGTTTGCATGGAGCCCGAAACCACAGGAATGGGAAAGCTCCTACCTGCCTTCGAATCCCAAGCCACTACCAGTACAGCCCTACTGTAAAAAAAGAGGCTCTTGAAGAGAGAAAGCATTTGGACAACAGAAAATTATTAGGACCTAATATATCTTGCAGTTCATCCTGTAATAAAAACAGAATTCAAATACTATTGCTGGTGTAGAATCTATTAGGGATGCACCTTACGGACACAAACAAAACTTTGTGAGTCAGTTCTGGACAGTTTGGGAGATGGATGTGGCAAGGCACAGGATCCAACTGTAAGTAATTGAAAGAGAGGAATAAAGAAGTGATAGTCCTGACTCTCTTGTACCATAGGACAGGGGAGGCTCTTGACAGAGGGTGAGCTGAGGGCTGGTGGCCTTTTTGTCCATTTTTCCTGCAATTTTCCATCTGCTCTTCCTCGTAGGCTTATTAATACTTTCCCCATGAATCAACGTGACCTTTTAAATGGAAGTCAAAGGAAAAGCTCGTCCCGTTGCACTCTCCTTGTGGATTAACACAAGCAGTGGGACTCCTTCCACAGCCAGCGGCTCTGGCACCAAGAAGGGAATCTCCCGTGGGAAAGGCAGCGTTCCGTTCTGGGAGATCTGTGTGCGGATATGGGGCCAGTCTGGCTGCTGGGAGGGAGGGGGTCGTGCAGCTGGAGCCGGGGTGGGTGGGTGAGCCCGTGAGGCTGTGGCACAGCACGGGTGAGGCAAGGCACAGCGCGATCCGCGCTGCCAGCGGGGCGTGGGTGGTGTTTACGCTCAGCCGGCTTCACATCTCCCCACGGGACTTGTCCAGCACCACAGTACTCGTGGCACCATCTGGTTCTCCCCACCCAACCCCTCTGCTGAAGCAAAGATTTCAACAGAGGAGGCCAAACAAATCCTTTGCTGTCCAACAAAAACCTCCTCACGCTGGAACGCGTCAGATGAAACTCCCACGGTGTTTACAGATGGGGACGCAGCCATTCATCCCCGTGTCAGACCTGCACAAAATGGGGGGTTTTCTCAAATCACAAATCCACCTTTTCTTTCCCCGCTACTGCTTGAGGTGATGATGCTCCTTGGGCTGCAGCTTGGGCTGAGCATCTCTACCAAAGAGCAAATTTGCAGCCGGGAATCCGCGCCTGGCATGGGAGGTCTCATCAGGGTGTGGTGGCTGCTGTGTTGGGGGTCCATGGCCTTGGAGGAGCAAAAGAGGCCAAAAATAACCGTGGCAGAGCAAGGGAGCCATGGCTGGGCTTGTCCATGCTCAGCCAGAGGAAAAAAAACAGAAGTGGAGAAAAGCCATTGAGCTCTGCAGAGGGGATTAGGATTTACTGTCATATCAGGTGAATTCAGGTCAATGAGAAGCTGCGACCGGATTTTATCTCAGCTGATAATAAAACATCCTCTTCACACAACTAAAAGCAGGGATGTTGTTACACATCCTATTTAACCTAACTCACACAGCCAAGCTTGAATTGCTACATAAAAGCATAATTACTTATAGAATCTTTTTTACCAGTTTTTTTTATCTGACATTGTGAGGTTAAGAGTCTGTAATATGATATTCTCCTTAAAAAAATTATTATTAAATCATAAAAAGGAAAAGAGAGCCTGAAAAAGCAATTTTATTCTCAGCCTTGGTGTAGCTGTTTTACAGTTACGGGCAAAGCCCTTAAAAATTTCCTTGTCTCAGTTTAGTGAACTGTGAAATGACGATAACACAACTGCAGCTCTGGGATCTGGGGGGGCTGGTGCTTTAACTGTGCCTCGAGTTTTTTATATGCAGGATTTGAAGAAGTTTAAAACGTTACTATGTCGTTATCTCTTATACTTGTCATGTACTTACTGCTCTGTGCTTGCAAACATCATAGTATTTAGTCCTCTAAGAGGTGATTTATAGAATGTAAAGACCTACATTTATAAGATATTTCTCCAAATAATGATACTGTGTGCCTTTCAGCAAATTCAAAAATACAAATTTTATGATTCTTTTGATTATCCTTAGCAAATAAAAAAAATGTTTCCAGTAGGCTGTATCATACTGACAAGGAATATTCTGTTTCAGTAAATTTAAGAATTGAATTATTATTTTGACAACTGCTGATGAAAGCTCAGCAAAGCAGTTCTAACAAAGGAATATGTAAAAATAATGTTATTACATGTTACCAAACTTAATGACTTGTATTACAAGTTGATTAAATCAAATTGTTAAAATATGTATGCTGTTCTTTCTTTCTTTCTGTCTTTCTTTCTGTCTTTCTTTCTTTCTTTCTTTTTTCTTTTTTTTTTTTTTTTTGGATAGGTTTTGTTTTTGTAATACCCCTGAAATCATCTTTAAAATAGCATTTCTCATAACTGAAAAACTCTAAATACGTGTTTTGTCCCACTCGGGATATTTAGGGCTAAAATAGCTGTTAATTTGCATCTGATGGTGAGATGTTTATTTTCAGAATGAAATGTAAACGTTTTCTAAGACGTGTCATATCCATTTCACACATTTCATGAAACACTGTGGGCATCTGTTTATTTGCAATTTTTGCATAATTTGGCCATAGTTTGCTTGATATTTTCCCATGACTGCTTTCCAAGGGAGGAAAAATATGCAATATGTGGAGTGTTTAATGCAAAATGTCCTTTCAACAGAAGCTGAACTTCACTAAATTGGTCTTTAGGAGGCATCTGTTTCATCTTTCTTATTTATTCCTTCCTATTTCTGCTGGAGTTTGATTACTCACCTGACTTATTTCCCAGTTTTTCCCTCTTGTTATGGCTGAGACCTTGTGTGTTTAAATGTTAGCAGCTGCCTGGAAGTGACCTTAACTGCACCTGGGAAAACCTGGTTATGTTTCCTTAGCAAAAATGTGGGGAGATAATTGGTGCCTTGGGAATAAACACGAGCTTATCTGTAGATGTTTATTGGGATAAGGCAAGGGGCAGCAGCTCATGTGTGGATAATATCCCCGCCTCCCTAAAACCGTGGGATAACTTGAGGGAAAGCTGTGCCTGCTGTGCCTGCTCTAATCACTGTTCATCCTGGGCAGACTCGCTCGTGCAAGACTCACTGCACATTAAAAATTGAGGTGAAGGCTCTTTGATTGCCACCAAACCAATCCCTAAATGTAACTGAACCCTGACCAACGTGCACTGCCATCCACCATGGAGGGAATGGATTCACAGAGGGACATGAGCTTGTCCTGGAGCCTCTGAGCTTTGTGGGAGATACCTTTTTTCCTCGCTGCACGAGGATAGGAGCTGAAGCTATTCAAAGAAAGACTGTGATGATTATGTTCTTGTCTCTATCGACAGCACTTCCTCATCTTGCTCCTTGAGAAGCTGATATCTGCTGTCCTTATGCCACAGCTGCTCAGAAAAGAGGTGAAACCTCCTTGCAGGGGCAGTACTTGGGACACGAGGCTGTGCTGGAGGCACGGCTGCACTCACACCTCATTCCCCTGCACTGCCCTGCTGCCTGTCAAACCTCCAGCACCCTCTTTTCCCTGCTGCTGCTGCCCTTCATTTAGCAGAAAGGTCTCTGTCCCCTCTCCAGGCCCAGAGATCTGCACTGTTCCCTTCCTACGCCCTCCAGCAGCCCCCTAGGCACCCCAGGCTCGCCACACTCTCTTCTTGATGCCTTGGATACTCATTACTCACACCAGAGCACTGCTGTGCAATGTAAGGCTTTCCAAGCCGTGCTTAATTCATTTTCACAAAGAGTCGTCTCACAAACCTCAGATCCAGCAGCAGAGAAATGTCCAGCAGACAAGAAAGGGTGTTTAACAGGTAAGATGGACTGAATCAGAGACCTTTCCCCCGTACACCCAGTCAGTAACAACTGAATGCTACCATAACCACCCCCTCTCCTCCCTGCCCCAAACTAAGATGAACCAGCTTTTATTGTTTTTAGGAATATTCTTTTTTCCCCCCTCATATTTAAGTCACGAAATAGTGTGAACGCAAGCTTTGACAGCAGATCCCCCAAACAAACAAGCTAAGGACAGGAGAAATTGTTCTGCAAAATCAGGTTCTCACAAGCTGTGTTTGAAAGTGGGCAGGAAAGGCAGCAAGGAGAGTTCTCTTCCCCTCATTAGCAGTCCCAGATTAGCTCTGTTGGTGCGCAGGAGGCTGGAGCTGGGATTGGATACGGACCCAAATGTCTCCTCGCTTATTCAGAGCTTATCAGAACACCCTGAACTTTCAGCCTTTGCAAATTCTGAGCTGGAAAAAGCAGAACGCGCTCTCTGGGGAGATTTTGTGTTCATTTTTACCTGTGGTTGGGCCAGAAATACTTCAAAGATAGATTTCCTTGTGACATTTGAAGTTTTCTCACTCAGGCGCCTGCCAGAGCTTGAGCTATACAGAGGTAGATATTTATGGGGTCAGAGCTTCAGAAAATCTCAGCTTTCATAGAGTCACCAAAATAAATGACCTGCTTTTCAAAAAAGGTCTCATCACTGAAAAGACACCAAGCCCTGTGTCCCACAGGGAGCTGGTGAATTCCAAAGTCCCTTTGAAATCAGGATCTAATTGTGAGAGGTTTGCTTTTAGATATCTGACCGGAGATATTTCAAGCTAGAATTTTTAAGGGGTTTGTGAAGCGAAAAAAGTTACTGAACAAGGCAGAAAAGTACAAATCTGGCTAACTATAGAAAGAAACATCCCGATCCTCAAGTTCAAAGAAAAAAAGGGAGAAACAGGAAAGTGAATATGACCTCAGCACACCAGGAGGAGAGGTTTATATAGGGATAATTATCTATTGCCTTTGTCACATGAAAGTAATGTAAATAGAATGAAGTCAAGGGCTGGGGTCTAGTCCCAAATCTGCATTTACCTTGCATCAGGCAGGGCTTCTGGGCCAGCACATATGACCTACAGTCCCTGATGATTCCCTGCAATCCCAGTACGTGTCCATAGAGACACACTCTCTCACTCCTCAAGCAGTTATTCCAAGAGCTACTGGGTGTCAGTTCCAGATGCTCTGTCCTATTGCGTGGCTGGCTCTCACTACAGGCCATGCTGGATCCTCTCCTGATTCTTGGAGACCTGGGAGGCTTTGCTGCCTTTGGCTGATGGAATTTGGCTTGCCTATTGTTAAAGGGAAGAAATTGTTCGTCCAAACCTTTCCGCCCAGTCTCACTCCCAGTAACTAAGCCTTGTATTTTGACCTCAGGGAGATGTTGATAGTGATGCAAAAGGGATATTGCCAGTAGCCTCAGCTTTAATCTGCATGCTGCACTTTAATTGCGTTCCACAGACCTAAAAAGTAACCTCCATTGACTATATCTGATCCAGGACATATGAGAAAACTGAGATGTTAGCAGATAGAAGGAACTGGCCACACAGTTGATTTGACGGTTGGGACTTTGGGCTGAAGAAAAGGGAAACCTGTAGTTTCTAATAGCTTTGAATTTTGAGTCACTAGATCCACCTTTAACTTTGCACTTATTTATCCTTGAACATACCTTCAAGTTTTGCCCTGTGGACCTGCAGACTGTGAGCTGCCTTGCCCAGATCCAGCCTGCAGTGACCAGACCAGCACAGGGGCTACAGCACATTCTGGTACAATTATGCTGCTTTTGGGGAGCTGCCTTCTCATCAGCATGTGAACCCCACCTGAGTCAGATCCACCCAGGCATGACTATACAACACAAGAAGAAAGTCATCAGAAGATCCTGAAATCAGCTGGTCACTAGAAAAGGTGTCCCAGCTGCTGCTCACTGCATTAGAAGAGTTGTTTGCCAGTGGCACTTACCCAGCATCCCTTTGTTGGAACTGGACAAGCACATATCCTTCTCAGCACTGGGAAGAACAAATCCAACCACAAACACCTCCACCCCATCTGCCATCAGTGCCAACCCTAAAACAAAGAAGAGAGTCCACTGGAAGCGTCCGTGGCCACACTCCTCAATGATGTTCTCATACTGGTGGGCAAGCTGCTCCTCGTCCTCCATCCTCTCGGCCATAAGGTCAGCACGGTCTCTGTACTCATCATCCACGGCAGGGGCTCGCTTCTTCTGCTTTTCTTTAATGTCATCTGGGTGTGGGATCCCTTGGTACTCCCCCTCGTAGACCTCATCATCCTCGTCGTGGCCTTCTGTGACATCGCTCTGGGCATCCTCTTCCTGCGCAGGCTCATCCCCGCCCCGGTAGTAGCCGTCATTGGGTGCGTCGTAGTTGCCATCCTGGTACCTGTAGTCCTCTGAGACCTGGTTTGTGTTTCTATATCCATCATCCATTCTGAACGGAGAATTCTAAACGCTGTAGGTCACTGCGTGTAGATGCTCTAAAATGTGTATGGATTTGTGCAATTTCTGGTGTTGGTTACTTGAACATATCTTCTCTCCGTTCTCTGGAAATGATGGGATGCACAGCTTCCCAGGCTCAGAAGGAGAATTATATATAAAGGTTCTCTTTGACAGAGTCTCACGCAGCTTTTGGTAATGCTTCACTTTTCAGCTGTCATGTGTGACTTGCTGGCTTCTGCGCTTTGGGTGAGAAAAGCTGCTGTCTGGGGAACAGCGAGGGAACAGCAAATTGCACAGCCGGGGAGCTAGGAGGATTTGACAGGTTTTTCCTGATTCATTGTGGTGCTGAAGGTCATGTCCTGAGAAAGAGGAAACAATAGCAATGAGACAGCAGCAAGCTTTGCAAGCACACATGCACTGAGTTTAGTGCCCAACGTTTTGAATACATGCTTTTCCTTTGAAAAAATATGGCAACAGAGGAATGTTTTTGCATCACCAAAACTCAAAGCCTCAGAAAAAACAGAGCATTAAAATGTACCAAGTTCAGTGGGAACCCGAAGTAGAATGTAAAGTACCATGTGGTCCCAATTTCTGCCATTCCTGGAAGTCCTGCCTCCCATATGTGGTCCTGCTTTCCACAGAGAGCAGAACAGCACTGGGCTGGGTTGCTGGAACAGAGCTCTCAGGTTGCTAAATATGTTTCCATCCATCTCCTCAGAGCACACTCCTCCCCAGTCCCTACAACTGGCTAACATCGTAACGAGACAAAATATGATCTTGGTTTTCTTTTTCATCTAGATCCCAAAATTAATTTTATTTATTGGCTTCTTTTTTCCCCTAGTGTCTCTCCATCTGTGTGCCAGATGTACAACTGGCATGCAGCATCTGCCAAGATAAAGTCACCAAAAGTCACACCAAGCTCTGTTCTCCCCATATCTAAACATCAACAGGGGATGATTTTCACAGAGAGCAAAAAAACAAAGCTAATACAGAATCACTGCTGTCTGCAGGGAAAACCAAGGGAAGTAAAGACACATCTAAACACACACTCCTTCTGGACACCTGATTTCCATTATTTTCCAGGCAGTTTCCAGCCAGCTGGCTCTCCAGTGTTCCCCTGCCTCACACAGCTGTAGACAGGGAGTTTGGAAGGAGAAGCTCATGGGAAGGGGAGTGGCGTCACGCCAGAGCAGCCAGCACAGCGTAGGCATGCACAGAACGTGGACTTTGCTTTAAGCTTTGAGCTACTTGCCTAAATAAAGTGTAAGTGAGGTATGGATTGACATGGGCAGGCACAAGCCTGAGGATGTGTGGGTGCTGTTACCTACACAGTCAGTTGACCTATAGAAGCGCACGCAGACGCACACACTGTAAATAACAGTGCTATATGCAGCTAAAATGACTTCAGAGAAGACATTCAGGAGCACTCTCTATAATAAAATGCTCAGAAGGGCATCACTCCTGCTGCAAATGCTGTGATTTTCTGGCAGCCCAAATGCTCAGGGCAAGGAAGGAGCAGAGGCCTGACTTCTCTGCATGGATTAATGGCCATGCCTTGCCTGTGCTGCTCATGGAGCTGCTCCAAGGAGCTTCATAAAAGCTTCCTCTGCACTTCTGCTTATCTATCTATATATTTGTGGCCCATAATTACAACACGGCCTCTGCAGAGCCTGCCAGAACCTCTTCCTTTTCTCTGCCCCTCTGATATTTGTCAGTATGTTCAACGTGTTTCCTCTTCCCTTTCTTTATGCTGAATCACACCATGTATTTTGCATCAAGTGAAAAAGGCAACAGGGCATTCTTCCAGGGCTCGAGAAGAGCGATCAATAAAGTAATACAAAAAAAAAAATTGAAAATATCCCAAAGGCATTCTGGTCAGGTTTTAATGATCGAGAGTCTACAGTGCAGGGAGCAGTATAGAGAAGTATTTGCATTGGCACCAGAGCTGTTAATGTGCAGGGAATTTAATACATCTGACAGCAGTCAGAAGCACTTAAGTGAGTTCTACAGCTCTTGTTTTAGTGCTGGAGTGTTACCTTTAACAGTTAAAAAAATCCAAAAGTACTCTGGAGTCTCAGAACCTCCCAGTCCTGAAGTAACTTTCTTGATTACACAAAGATTTGTGTCATGACTGAACATCATGTTCTCCAAGGCAGTAAAATGTAGTTCCACAGAGACATATTTTCTTTTGAAAAGTAAGGGAAGGAATCTTTTATTTTAAGAGAAAAAACAAAAGAACAATATGTGCAAAAGAACATTAGGCCTTGCTTTGGAAGTCTTTAAGAATCATCTGCTGGCAGGTCATGCTTCAAAGCGACCTCAAATGTTGGAGCAGGAGGCGCAGTGACCTCACCGTGTTTGTCCCTTTCTGGTTGCTACAGAACTGAACTGAAAACTCGTTTGAGGAAACGAAGTAACAATAACTCTAATGATCAATAGCAGAACTGATCAGACTCCGAGTCTCCACAGACCCTATCTCTCTTTTCAAAAGTTAAGAGCATGTTCTTAAAGACCACGTGCTGGAAATCTTTTTGTTCTCTATTTAAAAGCTGCTGAGGCTTAAAGCCGGGCTCTTCGCCTCCCGCAACAACAGGACCAAAGATCACAAACTTAGAAAAGGCCTATTGAAGCATCCATGCTCTTTCACTGACACACAAAGATTGGCATTTACCAGATGGAATCACATCTTGGGCAGCCTAAGAAATAATGACATGAGCTGATGAGTCTCACAGATAGGTGACAGTCACCTGTGTGGGGAAGAACATGTAATTAGAGAAAAGGTCATGGAAACAAACAGTGACTGGGTTCCCATTCATCTGTAGGATGGATATTTTCTGGGATCCCCTTATGAGAAGGGGCAGTGCAGAAAGGCAAGCTATAACTTCAGAATGCTACACTTTTCATATTTCACACCACTTGTTTTCTTTCGTTGCCGCATATGCACAGGCTGATTCACTCCAGACCTGATTCTTTAACACCCTTTCACTCAAGCTGAGCTGCACTCACTCATTAACAGCCCCATTTAGCATTTAGATGCGAAATCATGATGTGTCATAAAGATGGCAGGCTTGGGTTGCTATAATTACCCTTCCCAGTGATGCATGAGCGCTTGAGACAAATATACACATCACACCAAGCCTATTGTGGCAGGGTGGGTGTCAGTCTCTTCTCCCAGATAACAACCAACAGCACAACAGGAAACGGCCTCAAGTTGTGCCAGGGAAGTTTCAGACAGGATATTAGGAAAACTGCATCATCAAAAGGGCTGTCAAGCATTGGAACAGGCTGCCCGGGGCAGTGATGGAGTCACCACCCCTGCAGGTATTTAGCAGACATAGAGATGTGGCACCTGGGGACATGGTTTAGTGGTGGGCTTGGCACTGCTGGGTCAATGGTTGGACTTAATGATCTTGTGGCTCTTTTCCAATCTAAGTGATTCTAATTACAACCTTTGGCCCTTTTAAACTGCCAGCTGCCTTTCTGAGACACACAAGTGAGGTTTAAACACACAACAAACGTCAGGTTCCATAAGGCAGAGTCTGCAGGGGCAGCAAGGCAGAGGAAGGAAAGCCTCGTGCTGGGTCTCCCCAAAACAGCCCATCAAACTGAGTGTTGGGCACAGAAACTTGGAATACATCAGAATTCAGTTCCTTTCCTCATTTCTTTAAAATACACTAGGCACCTTGCAGTTTTCTTGTACTCTTCAGCTCTTTAGTTAGCTCAGATGCTGCATACTTAGCCAGGAATTCAGTCATTTGAGCTCTGCGACTTAAAATAGTAACCAAAAGTCTTGGATATCCTCATAATAGAAACGGTATCTGCTCTAGGAAAAGGGATGTTTAAAAAAAGCAGATTAACACCTGCATTTGCCTCTCTGAGAGGGCATATAGGTAAGTCTGGCATGCTGAGGTGATAAACTGGGGGTTGGAGGGCAGCAGAGCTCGAAGAGGATGCAGAGAAGGGAGAATTTCTTGTGCCTCGTACTAAATGAAGAGAGCCCAGGGCTTGTCAGAGAGCTGAGCTCTATCAGAGAACAGAAATCACGTCAAATTAGTGAGCAGGGCAGGTATGAGAAGGGTCTTCTTATGAAATATTGCACCTTGGGGCATGATGGAGTTTCCAGAAAAGCAAAGAGAGTGAGGATGTTGCTTTGTGGGAACACGAGCAGTGGGTGCACAGTGCATAATGCACATCCACGATGTGGATCCAGCAGGGACAGAGCCAAGGCTGGGAGCTGCCACCCAGGGCCTTCCTGCATGCTCAGAAGGGGAGAACACTCAAAATCAACAGCAGGAGGCAGAGGTTATTTGAACACTAAAGAGAAGGAGCAGGACAGGGACACTATAAAAATGCTTTCAAGGGATTTTTAGCATTCACCAGAATAATCCCTGTAAAACAGATGGCAGAGCAATTTAATATTCTGCCTGAAGGACGACTCCTCCTGCAAAACATCCTCACCCCCAGAGCTGCTTTCTGCTGACAGCAATGGGAAGGTGCCCAGATCCTACAGTGACCATAAGGACATTCTGCAGTCACAAAGCTGACTGTAAAAAAATTCCCAAGAAGAAATTTTCCTCACTGAAAGGCACGAGATGATTATGTAAATAGGTTTCTGTGAAGTTCCAGTCTCAGATTCTTAATGAGGTTGCAATTAATGAATCTGTTTGTACACACGAAGGGACAGATTTTTGAGGTGCCTAACAAATCACAGCTCCCAGGGGAGCAGCATCCCGGATTTCAGGCAGCCAGCAATGACACCAATATTATCAGACAGGCTGAGCACTGCAGCAGGGAGTGATTACTGTGCTGCTGGATGGAAACGTTGCAGGCTGAGCATCCTGGCCTCTGTCCCTTGGCTTCCTGGCATCTCTGTGTCCCTCCAGACCCCACACCAGGACAGCACAGCCTTCCTCTGGTGGGAATTGCAGATCCCTTGCAGCTGTGGTTATATGAATATATGAATAGATGGCAACTTGTGTCCCCAAAGGCTTAAACCTGAAATAAACCAGAATTTGGGGAAAACAGGTTTCTGTGCTCCCAGCCTCACAGCTGAGGACCAGGAAAAGTGTTCCCAAGTCTTTGTCAGGTTTTCAATGAAGTCTTGCATTTTAATTATTTTTAAATGGAGAAAAATTCTATTTTACCTCAGGAGAACTTTGAAAATTTCCCTTTTTTCCAGCTAGTATAAATAATAATATTTTTTTTAAAATCTGAAAAATTAGACTGCAATCCCATTATTCAAAACAAAAATGCTTTCAGATCAGGTCCATTATAAATTCTTCATCTTATACTGTACAAAGTTGCCCTTTTCATCAGCATTAAAAAACAAAGGAGGTGCATGGAGATTTGTTTCAAACTGAAACAAAATATTTCATTTAAGAAATGCCATCCTGTCAACTGCTTGATCCATTTTTCATTAGAAACATTCATTGAAACTGATTTTTTTTTCTCCCTAAATAATTCAGGTTTGGAAAAATGGCATGTTTTTACCAACAAAAATTGTGACAGGAACTCTGATTATGCTTTCATGGATGTAAAAGTATCTCAGGTGCATTTTTAAGAAGACGATATAGAGAAATACAATGTAGGAAAAGTAATCCTGCTATTTATATGCATATGAGTAAAAGTATCTGACCTCTGTGAGGCAGAAAAGGGCTTTTCTTCCACAGGGTTCTGATTATTCTTGGGAGTTTTGTTTTTTTTTTTTTTTTTTCCGCTAACATTAAAATTGCTGCNGGGTGGTTTTTTTTCACTAACATTAAAATTGCTGCTGCAGCCACACAATTCAACATCCAGAAGAGAGCTGAGCAATATCATCATTCTCCTGGACAGATGGCAAGGCTGGGTTCTTGGCAAGGATTCTGCAGAGGGAAAAGCAGCAGGATCTGAAGAGAATTTATATGTGAGGGAAGGTAGAAAAAGGAAATGAGGGGGCTTCGGATGAAAAAAGGTAGAAACCAAGTGAAACTGGAAGTCAAGGGGCAAGAATGGAGATTAATGATCCAAACTGTGCTCAGAATAAAGGGGGAAATGGCCAGGGAAAGACAGAAGCCCTGACATATTATTGATCCCCAAACTGTGGGAAAAAATGCTTTGTAATAACAGTAGCTCTTGCCTTCATATCCAAGGATTATAAATGCACCTGGTGCCATCTCTGTTAGAGGCCAGCCCTAAGCCTTATTAATTCTTGCTTGACTTTTTCTTTCTCCCTTTCACTGCCAAAATAACAGGAGAAAAGTCTCAGAGCATAGGACTCTGAAACATTTCTGGAAGAAATTGGCTGTGGAGGCCATCACTAAGACAAAAAAATCAACCCAACCCAACCCAATGACTGACCATTATTTTAGGGGGTGATTGTATCAAAATGGATCACATCTCTTGCAGGTCTTCAGCAGCCAATTTCCTTACGTTGCCTTTCCATCAAATATCCTCATCAGTGGTGGTGAAGAGCAGTGAGTCCCTGGGGAGTTTCCTGGAGGATGTTCTCAGATCTGAACACTGGCCAGTGAATCAGTGTGATTTAATCAGCTGAAGACCTGGTCTCTTTTTTTTTGAAATACAGATCAGCCCTTGGGATGCAAGTTTCTACAGGATTTTAGACAGGTAAAGGAACACTATATATAACACTAGGAAAAAAATTCCATCTGATTCCTCTCCAGTCTCACATGACTGGAAGTAAAATGTCTTTGCAATTAATGTCCAAAAGAAACCACGGTCAACAAGCATCCTTGAAGGAGGACTATATCACAGTCCCAGGCTGAAAACCCATTGCAACTGGAGCAATATCAGATCCAGTATAATTTCTGAGGTCTCTTTTCTGCTCTTGTTCAGAAAAATCAAGGAGGGTGTATGAGTTTAGTTTTCTTACTCAGTGACATGGTAGCTGGAAGCAAAAAGGAGCTACTTTGCCATCAAAGACAACAAAATAACATGGAAGGACATGTCAATATATGTTTTTCAGGTGTAAAATTAAGTATTAATGGCTACAACAATCAACTGTGGCTGCAAACACTAAGGCTAACTGGATCTGGGCAACAAGAGATTTAAAAATCAAAGTCTGTAACAGAGCCTACCTTTAAAAAGAATTTGCTTTGAACTGTGGAAGAAAAGGTGTCTTTTGTTGTTGCTTCAGAGGAGAGCACTGTATTAAGTGAAAACTAAGGAAAAAACTAGTTTCTCCTCAAACTTTTTTTATTATTAAGAAATTGTTTGATAGATATGTAACACAAGTTCAAAAACTCTCCACGGAGCTTGTTAAGCAAGCTATCTGTGCCACAGATTCTGTAAAGAAGAGCAAGATGTTTGAAAGTCATTGACTTAAAACCATCTGGTTCAAAGAACCGACTTTCAGCAGTACAGATAGCACCTACTGATCGCTCCCCTAGAGCACAGGTAGGACATGTAGGGTAAAAATCCTCTGTGCAGTGTGAAAAACATTGATTTGCCCAGAAATGCTGCCAGGGTCTCTGGGACAGGACTCATTTATTCACTGCTCCCACACTGTAGGTTGGAAAAGACTGGTGCTGATGCAGCCCTGATATATCCAGAAATGCAGGGAAACGAGAGCTGGAGTAATTTAGTGTGTTACCAGCAGACCTGATTAATTATTTAGAGAAAGCATTTTAGTTCAAAATCCCCTGCTACAGAGTTTATTGAATTGAAGTTGTCTTACTGTTTCTGGATAATCCCTATTGATCTGTGGTGGGTTTTACACATTCCTGGGCAGGTGCACACTGTGTATGTTTGTTCCACCAGGAGAAAATACTTGTTGCATTATTTGATCCTACAGTCCTGTGTTACACAATGTTCTGTGAGGAGAAACTACTGAGTTTGAAGCTGAAGCATCTACAGTAGCCCTTGGATTTGGAAGCAGAGATGGACGGGGTATGAACACAAATAGTTCAGTTGTTGATTGAACTGACCTGATTTATGCTGAGTAAGAATCTGGCTGCACTGCTCCAATGCCTTTACATTTTTTCATTCTCACCCATCCCACTGGGGGAGATTTCTGTTTCCCAGCACACTGCACACTAAAATGCCATTGCCTTATGTGGTGGTGGTGGTGGTGACTCTGACACCAAAGTGGCTGTGGGCTGAATTCAGCTTGTAATCCACCCTGTTATGTTATGAACTAAGGGACAGAAAGTCCCCCAGACTGTTAGAGGGAGATTATATCCTAAAGTCTGATACTCTGTTGGTGCAGATGCTTTAAAGGTCATATCTAAGACAGTACGTGCTACAGCAGGCTGGCATAGCAAACATGCAGCAGATGAAACAAGGAACAAGCATCAGTCAAGCAGAATAAACAGCTTTTCTGAAGTTAGGGGCACAGACTAGCAAGTTGGGTGCTCATGAGATAGATACAGAGAGGAATGTTTAACAGTAGGAGTTGGAAAGCGACGACTTAGCAACACATATCTATATAAGGAGGGACAGACTACACATTAGGATTCCAGAGAAAGGCCATAAAAGGTCAATTTGACAAGCTGAATATGGATAATGAGTTGAGACAGATGGTGTAAGAGTATGGTAGCTAATAAATAATGAACAGACTCGCTTCAAGGAGCAAACGCGGGGAGAAGTCGCAGCCGAGAGCTTAGTCAGAAGGGAGGTGGTGAAGGGGAAAAGAACAAAACCATGGAGGATGGAGGAGAATCACAGCAGGAGGGCTGGTGGGAGAGGAGTGTCTGCTTTAATGCGCCAGAGTTTTGTGGAAATGATAATTTACCCAAAGAAAACTTAGAAATGCATATGCCTGAGCTGGAATTTGGCCATCTTACTGAGATTAACAATTTTTTAGCTGAGAAATAACTCATAGTCTCTAAACTTCTTCTAGATATCTATTTCCTCCTCTCCTCCCCTCCCATTATCACAGTACATTAGCAGCCTACAGTGCTCACAAGTCCTGGGATCAAAGGCTGGGAAAAATTCTAAAGTTTTTTTGTACATCATGACTCGAGGCAGAGAGAGACTAAAACTGTACCTGAGCATGGAAATGGAAATGCTGTGTGCTGTCCCCCATATTTCAGGGGCCCCTGTGGACCAGCAAGATAAGGATTTATTCCAACCTTCAAACCCACCTATCCTCCACATGATAATCAAGATAAAGGCGAGCTTTGCTGCCCCACAAACATTTTCCTTAATGTGAAGCTGAGGCACAAACACCAACCTGGACACCAAGTAATACTCACAGGCATCCCAATGTAGATGTAAGTAAAGGAGTTTTCCCAAAATCACCTGGGGGAGCCATATCACAGCCAAACAACTAGCACATGTTTCTGCTATTTCCTTGTCTTTTTAAATATCATAACGAGCTAGAATCTTTGACGCTTTACTGCTTATTAATAAACCAGCCTCTCTATCAGCATTGCACCTGGCAGCATAAACCAATAGGAAATTGGATGTTTATTCAGAAACAACAGTGCCCTGGTGGCCTTTCATGAATTTGAGCATTTCTACGTGTGTTTGCCCTTGGACAGCTTATTAGGTTTAACCTTACTGGGCTTGGAGGCCCTGACAAGCTCCCAGAGAGGAGTGTAAGCAATAACCTTGGAAATAAACTGCTTGCAATTCAGCAGATTCTGCCTGTGTCAGACAGCAAACATCCCTGATTAACTATAAACTGCTTAGCTTATTGGCAAAGATGTGCCTCTGGCTACAAAGGGGATTTTTATTTCATCACACTTGCAACCTGAGTTATTAAATAATGAGCCGCTTAATTAACTAATTCATTAATACATGGCTGTGATGAATAGATTTGCCCCAGTGACAGAGTCATGAAAGCAGAAAAACCCTGAGTGATTTCTAAGTACTGCTTTCTTTCAGGGGGGATTTTATTTGAGCAAGTATCCTTATTAAATACCTCTTTTCTTCTTTTTCCTTCCTCTACCTAACAGAGCAGCCTTGAGGTCTGCTGTGTCTGTTTCTCCCCAGCAGTCCCTTGCTCTTGTCCTTTCCTCCTTTCTGCCTTGCTGCCCCTTCCCTTTGGATCCTTGCAGCCAAAGAGTCTTCAGAGTGTTGTGCCACAAAATGACCCTTTGCCCAGTGCTCCCACACTGCTGTGGCCAGTATGTCTCATCATCCCCAGTCTCAGATGGGAGGTGACTGTGGTGTTTCAGGCACTGATGAAAAACCATCAGTTATTGCCCATGATCACCTTCCCATTGCTGGGGGACCAACCAGCCTCCCCACTAATGGAGACAAAATAATTTACTGCACCTCACAGCAGCCTTTGCTGGGTTGTTGTCTCCTGTTTTCCGTGGTATTGGAGTGTGTTGACAAAGAGCTCTAGTAGAGACATTTCCACAGGCTGGAAACCCTTCCTGCCATCAGGAACAGCCCTTTCCCATGCCAGGAGGCTCAGGCACCAGTCTCTCGAGACAGCTGCTCGCCAGCTCCAGTGAAGTGTACAAATGCAGTGGCCATGCCAGAATCCTCGCTCGTTCCCAGAAATCCCCTGCAGCCTGTCACAGACACAGCCAACCTTATGCTTCCATCATGCCCTTTAATAGGTTTGATCCCTGCGTTTCCCCTCGGGGCTGCCCAATGATCAAGGCTAAAGGGGCACAGTTAATATGAGATCAGATAAAAGGGGTGGTTCTCAAACTAAATCCAGCCTCTTTCTTTTCTGCATAAGACCTCCAATACAATTGTATTGTGGCCTCAAGGGCTTTCAAAATTGCAAATCCACTGTTCATTATGCACCTTGCCTGTGGAGAAATACAAGTGCAAGCAGAAGCAAATTTAAAGAGACTCCTTTCAAGGTTAAGTGGCAGGGAAAATACTGGAGAAATTGCTTTTGCTCCATTCATGTTGGCATTTTGATTAGTTTGACCTTCTTCTTTTTTTTTTAAATATGAAACACTACTGAGGAGGCCTGAACCTTGTAGCAGCCATGATCATTCAACAGATTCCATTATCTAGCTATCAAATTCACTATGTGCCCCACATATATCACTGCAGCACAAATAAAACATACCCACAAAGTGATGTCTTCTTCTGTAAGGAGGCAATTTGCAAAGCCTGTCTGAGCTGTAACTTAAATACTTCAGATTCTCAGATCTTTGAAGAACCTGCTTTTGAAACCAGCATCCTGAAGAAAGTGATAAAAAATTGCCATAGGGCCTGGAATATGTTGGTATCAACTTACCAGCAACATCAGACCTTACATATAGCAACCCTACATTTATACTTATGTTTTTATACTCACGAAGGATTATGACTCAAAAGAGCACCCAACAGTATTTTTACACCTGCAGAAGAGGAGAATGGATAATTTGAGCACATGCAATGGGGCCCATTAACATTATGGAAAGTTGGGTTGCCTGGCAGAGGTTTTTCCTAAGCCTCCCTCATTCCTTTCTTGCTCCTGCAGGAGCCTTTAGGATAGGTCTTTGCAAGAGCAGCTCATTTACACTGAGCCTTAAGCTTGGCCAATATCCTGACAACCCAAAGTCATGTGGATTTCAGCCGTGCCATGGGACATTCGCTGTCTCACAGCCTTCTGAAATGATGTTTATGCCTCTGTGGAATAGAGAAGGAAAGGAGGAAAAAACTGAAACAAGGAGAAGATACTGCAGGAGCCAAAGAATAAGAGAAAGCAATAGCAGAGCACGAGATATGGGAAAGGAGGCAGGACCGGGCAGGGGATGGTGAAAGTCAGAAAGGTAGGGAGAGAAAAAGGCCTAACAGTACCAGTCTAGGAAATGAATGTTGCCTTGAGTAAAAAGATGAAAAACAAACAAACAAAAAACCCTAATTCGGCTCAGCACTTCACGGCAGTGAGAAGCTTCTGCATTTGCTTCCCAAACACACAAATAAATTCCTGCGTTCAGGTTGGACGTTAATGATGAAAAAGCTTCATCTCCCCAAATTAATAGCCACAATACATCACCAGGCTGTAGCACTATACCCTGTGTGTACGCAGAGAGAAAATCCTCAGCATCACCTGTCGAGGCAGAAGAAGGATTTAGCTGTTATTTATTGCTCAGTGTGACTCATGCCTGTGGGTAGGGACGCGACAGTACAGATGGGAGTTAAAATCAGACTGCCATCAGGGGAATTTATGCCAGGAGAGTTGAATTCAGGCAACTTCTGCTTATGTTTTACCTGGAATTTCTCTATAAAACATGAAAAGAGTAAAAAAACGTTTTGAAAAATACATGCCCGTGCAGACATTAGTTAGGACTCAGACAGGTTTGATTAGAGGAAAGATGGCTTAGTGACTTGGGCAACATCAAGAACTCTGTACAGTTTTCTCCAATGCTACAAATGGCTCGATTAACCTAAGGCAAGACATTTAGTTACTCTTAGGTTTAGTTCTTTGTCTGCAAAATAGCTGTAATAACTTGTTTTCTCTACCTGTCAGAGATTGTGTAGGGAAAGCACAGGCATAACAGAAAAGAGACTCTTGTAACCACTGATGGAGAGCTCAAAAGTTCACCTTTCTGGACTTCAGATTGTCCTTGCCAAGACCGCTGTGATGTTGAAATTATGCTCGCAAGGATGGAGTCTCCTGTGAATGACCTTCAATGTGCTGTTTCTGATCAGAGTCAAGAATATTTCCAGCTTGTTTCATAGCTCTCCTTCTGTTCCTCTCATTTCAGCCCTAGCCAAAGAAGACATGTAAGGACTCTAAGAGTCATCAGACTCCCTAAAAGTGAGAAGGAAACTGAGAGAGATCCTGAAACTTGAGCATTCCCATGCAAAGGAGATGCTCTGGCTTTCAGAGGCAAAGGGCAGGTATCTTTTGACTGTCCCCATTGTCCCTGGTCCAAGTGTGCTCCTTCCTGCAGATACTGAAGTGAGGGGCATCCCTCTACCTGCTCCCAAAACCCAGTCCTTTTAACCCAGCTCAAGGAGTTTTACAGCAGAAATGCCAACTGTGGACTCCCTGGGAGTGAGTTTAGTGGAGGGATATGGCTTTCAGCAAAATTTAAGCAGCAAGGAACTTCATCATCTTCCTTCCTGCTGGGAATCTGGGACCTGCCTCATGTACATATTGGCTGGTCTCCACTTGCCCTGAGCCTGCTTGCAAAATCTTGTTTGGTATCCAGAC
The DNA here is from genome assembly GCA_013397845.1 of Melanocharis versteri. NCBI lineage: Eukaryota > Metazoa > Chordata > Aves > Passeriformes > Melanocharitidae > Melanocharis > Melanocharis versteri. Next base: position 723,550 of record VZTG01001729.1, read on the forward strand.
ACCCTTTCCCTCAGCCCTCTCCACCCCTCAGCTGGAACACAGCTCTCCGTGTCAGCAGGCGAATTGAGGGACTGAGGTGGACAGCTGCACTTGGCCCCATCTGAGGATTCCATCTGTCAGTGTGTTATTACCCAGCTTCCAGTCCTCATCCTGACACGCTGAGATCAAACCTCGCCAGGCTCCTCAGGGACATTTTGGCTGCCTGTCCTTTTGACCGTCATTTTGATAGTCCAGAGCTCCAGGAGAGCTGGCCGTGCTCTGTGTGCTGCAGAGCCAGGCACGACGGGCCTCAAAGAGCTGCTCTTGAGAAGCATGTCAGGGGCTGCTTTGCAGTCTGAAAAACTGAAAAGACTGCCCAAAGTGCCCCCCTATTGCCAACCCTCCCCACAGCAGTGCTCCTCCAGCTGGCCTTCGACAAGCAGATGCATGGGATCAGGGAGCATGGGCTTTCCTCTAGCTCCTGCTTTCCCAGGCCTCACAGGGGAGCTCCTGAATTCAGCATCTGCAGGAGGCACAGCCTGAAATGTGTTGTCACACTTACTCCCACTGCTGATGCTGTTCCTCCCCACCGAGCTGCAGAGATCAGATCCTGTGCCCCGGCACAGAGCTCTGCTTTCACTCCTCCCTTCGGCCCCAGGTCAGCTGGCAACGCTCCTGCAAGACTCTTTGTCAGGACCGAGTGGAGTCACGCACTGGCAGCTGGCTCTGGTGGCCAAGTGGCTGCCAGATTAGCACACACCCAAGACTTGTGTTGGGTGGAAGGGACGGCACGACAAGGCAGCAGCTTCTAAAGGGTCTCCACACAGCGTCTCCCTTCCTTACCCCCTGTGTGGGCTCTGTTTCCAAGCATGTTTTGGGACAGGGAAAATACTTCTCAAAATGGGGAAGAAAAGAAAAAAAAAAAACAAACAACCAGTCTCTTTGTCCTCAAAATGAGACGGACTTGCAGTCTCATAATAGGAGACAAAGGGATATTTAAGAAATTTGAAAGGTGAGAGATTAAAATCTTGCACAAGGAAATCCCTATTTACACACTAAGCTGTGGGGGTCCTGGGAATAAAAGGCAAGGTCTTGGCAGCATTAAAAAGCAGGGATTGGATGTATTTGAGGGAAAGAAGGTGAGTTTCATTTGAGTTTCAACAACTTTTTTTCTACTGGGAGAAATAAGTTCTTCAAGACATGAGGCAAACGTCAAGAGAACTTCACTCTGGCGTAGGCTGTTCTGTAACTGTCCACCAAGAAGTTTTCTTGGACATATTTGCTGGTGCCAACTGTCAGAGAGGGGACCCCAAGCTAGATGTTTCCCTGGGCTGCCAGTCCTGGGTAGCAGTAATAGGAAGGCTGTGGAATGTCTCTCCCTTCACCTGCTGCACTGGGACTATTGACACAGAAACGACACCAGAAGATAAAGTGAAATCTCAGCAAATGGCTTCTGCTCCCCACGGGGAAGAGAGAATTACAGTCTATCACACCTGGAGTAAATCTAAGATAAAATAAATTCGAGACTTTCGCTAGAAGCAGGAATCCTGGATGATATATGGGAGAAGGCAGGAAGAAGTGGAGTGTGAGAGCAGGTGTCCTCCAGATGACAAGCCTGGGGGGATTAGCTGGCAAATTTCAAGGGGATAACAAATACTTCAAGGCAGATCATGCTAGTGCCTCTTCAGGGGAAAAAGGATAGAATATCCCAGGTGAAGAAAGTGGCAAGGAGGTGATGATCAGAAGTTATTTATCAAAGTGTAACCTCACACTTCCTTGTCAGGAAGCCAGGGAATGGCTGACAGACAGCGGGTGGATATCACGCTTTTCAGTGAACCCAGACTTGATAGGCAAAAAGCTGCTTTCTAATGGCACTTTAGGGATGAATGTGAAGTCTGGTGGCTGCAAAATCTTTCTGGTTGCCCAGGAATAAGCAGCCAGAGCAAAGAAACCCACAGTGCCAAGCCCGCAGGAATAAATCCTGTCACTACAAGCCAGGCAGGAGGGGCAAGAGATGACCAGTCCCCCTCTTGCTTGCATGAGATCCCTGCAGGGAAGTGATGGTAGGAGACCATCATGGACCTGTGATTAACATATCAATTTTGGATATTTTATATAGAAAGTTCTTTCTCTGAAACAGATTTTTTGTGAGGCTCAGTGTGACTGCCATCTCTGTCTCTATTTCCCATTTCAAGAATGGGAATTGAGTGCTTCCTACCTTCCAAATATGCTGTAAGATACTTGGGAACAGAGGTAGATGATGTTGCATCTCTGCTGGACAAGGGCATCCAAAGTGCTGTTCCTTGGGAAAACTGGTGTGTTTGTGCTGTAGAGGAGGTTGGTTTTCAGGCCTGTGGAGTTGGTGCTTTGCCTGAGCACTGAATTCCCTCGTCAGCTTTTCCAGCAAGGCGCAGATATGAGGAATCCAGGTAATGAATATGGAACGAGGACAGTGCTGAGTCTCTACAGCCCCTGCACACATGAAAACCTCAAACAGATCTAGAGATGGGCACAGAGCTGAGAGCTGAAGGCATTGACGTGCCGGTTGTGTTTTAAGCTCCATGCTGGAAGAGGGCCAAGCACCGCCTGCCTCTTTTCCACAGTAAATGGGTTTACTGCTGGGATTGGGACGAGATGGGTTTTAAGACTGGTCCATGAAAGGGTCTATTATTTCCAAATAAAACAAGTTTCTCAATTCCCTGGGGAGAAGCTGAGGGTTGGACATAGTGGCAGATTCCACAGTTACCAATAACCCATGACTGGGGCTGGGTCCTGTCCAGACCTCCACGCTTTGAGGCGCTGATGCCCAGACTTTTCTCCAGGACTGGCCCATGGCCTTCAGTGAAGCAGTTGTGGGCCACATGCCACAGCTGCCTGGATGTGACACATGGATATTCCCTGCTCACTGCTTCCCATGGCCATACGCTGCTGTGCAGGGCTGCTCACACCTGTAGGATGCAGGTAAAGCCTTTTTTCCACACAATTAGAGAGCAATAAAAAGCCACACTATACCTCCAAACTAATCTGAGCCAGGTACAACAACCTCCAGGTGAGGAATTTGGTCCCTCATGGGTTTTTTTTAATTTTTAGTAAGATCTTATCTCACAAAATTTGGTGTCTAAAAGGCGTGTCCATCCTCTACAGAGTGTAGGTGACAGCTTTACCTGCTTCCTAAGTGTCCCCTGCCCAGCTGTCCCCATCTAGGCTCTCCTTCCAAGGTTCTGCAGGAGGTCTCTGTTCAACACCAGCTGCACAGTGCCTGAGTTTGGGGTACCAGAGTTTGATGCAGAGTTGAGATTGCTGTCTGCAAGCAATGTACCTTGGGAATTTGCTGTGAGATGAGCAGGGTTTTCTCTGGGAAATAACTCCCCCCAATTGTTTTGAAATTACTCTCCTCACTGGTTGGAAACAAAGAAAATGTCTCTCCCTGAGGGTTCCCAATCTGTTGCTGTCTCTGAACGTTGAAAATTGTGGGGGAACTCCTCTGTGGTCAGATTTGGGTGACAGCACAGTGGTGCCACTCACTACAGTGGATTGAAAACATAGCAGGGCTTTGTGAACCCAAACTCTTCACTGATATTCGCCCGTATAACCCCAAGGCTGCCTTGGTGCTGTTCCCACAAACCAACAGCCACTTCTGCCCTTCTCACTCAGGGCACCCACCTCTCCCTCAGAGCCAGCCTGAGCTTGCAGAGCCCCTGGTACAGACAGGGGAGTTTTGCCTGACTTTTCTTTCTACTTGTCCCATTTCTGGCGCTTTGCAGGAGGGACACGCTGCCTGTGGTCTCTGCAGCAAGGGGTTCCCCTGCAGCATGACATCATGCAGAGAGCTCCCTTGGCTCGTGGACAGCGCTGATTTCTTCTGGTAGAGTAACCCTGGCTGCCAAGCGAAGGCGAAACTGCTGATCCTTCTGCACAGCATCCTCAGCACCTGCCCCCAGCCACAGAGCAGCTCCTTCTCAGACTCGTTTCCACACCAGCCTGACAAATCGCCTGCTGCGCTGCCACAGATGGCTGAGGCACTGCTGGCTTTCTCTGCTCAAAGGTGGCCAAGTTTTCCACCTTTCCTGCCCTCCCCAGCTCCTTTCTAGTTCAGTCATTCTGTGGGATTCATTTTTTTAACACATTCCATACACTTTTTAGGAACTTACCAGCGACATTGGCTCATGCTGCTGGTCTATTCACCCCTGAGCTCTGGGATGCTGCTGAGCAGTGCCTATACTTCAAAGGGTGCTAAAAATCACCCGTGCTTTTCTTGCTATAAGAAACTGTGTGAAGAGAGGGTTGGAAAATCCAAATCAGCCCCCTGAGCTGATCGACTCTGAGAAGGATAAGATCAGAGAATATTTCATTAGGTTCCTAATTACAGCAGATATTAACTATCATAAAATCACCTGTGTTGGCATCCCAGAGCAATGTGAGCTGGAGATTTCAGAGATATGCATTGCATAGGTACACACGATTATTCCTTTGGCTTGATCCCAACTGCAAGAAAAGCGAGCTGCACTATCAGTGACTGAGGATTTAAGTCTAATGTGTCATTTATTCTTTCCACGATAAAAGCAATGTAAAGAAATCACACATGAGCACAGATGGGTTCAAATACCATCAAGACCCACTGTATTTCAATCCTAAAGTAAAATCAAAATAATAAAAAAAGGGGATCACTCTTGGAAAGCCCATATATTACTTGAATAAAAACTACCTTACCTCTCCCTTCTAAAAATACAGCCCTGCTGAAAGAACAGACATTGTTTCTTCCACATGATTCTGACTAAGAGCCCAGAAAATGGAGAATCTACTAGAAATCAGAGGAATAATTTTGAAGGTTAAAAAAATCAATCTGAAGTGTTTTCTACTCCTTGATTGTTTGTTTCATCAGGCTGATAAAGTAGGAAAAAGCATCAAAAAATAGACTGGGTTTCTATGAAAAATGAGGTGCTAATAATGCTTTTTCTTCACATAAGTAATATTTTTCTTGAAAATTTGTCTGGTTTTCCCTGAAGATTCAAAGTTCTGCAGTGGGTTCAGTAATTTTCAGGGCAAATGGACAAAAGGAAATTTTACTTCTCAAACATTTCTAATTTGTCCAGAACATATCCCTTTTCTTTTGAAAATAAAATTTTTGGATGAACATTCTTTGACCAGAGGGAAGAGAGAGAGATAGATCAAAGAGAGATGGGGAGTTTCTCGTTTCCATGAGCCCACTGGCTTCACTGGATAGTGTCAAGGGACTTTCCAGCTGGACCCAGCTCTGTTGGGACGTTTGCAGCAGATGTGAAAGCCTGAAATTTAAACTGATGCTGAGGTTTAGACAAAGCTTCCTGACAGCAACATTTCTGGGACTGAAGGACAGCATCTTGAGGGGAAAGACAGAAACCTCATCAGCGGGGTTGCTGAGAATCAAAGACAAACTGCTGGCAGTAACCTGTAAGTGTGAGCCTGCGCTGACTGTACTGCTGAGCCAGAAGTTTTAAGAGACCTTGCTATACGAATTAAAGACCTTGCTTCTATGAATTAAAAATGGAAGAGACACCACAGCATGGTAGGAGGAGGTCAGTGCTGCTGTTGGCTTTCAACTTGCATAGGGTGTGAGGAGCATCTTGTTCTCTACATCAGCCCACTGGCAGGTAGATTAAATATCAGCTGGTACCTGGCTGCTGAAAAGAGCATCCAAATGCCACCCAGCATTAAGGGGATAAGGCCAAGGCTGCCAGGAGATGTTAAATCCACAGAACTTCATCTGTCTGTGTGTTTCTCTTGAGTCATGCTGCTTTTGCAGTGGAGGAGCCCTTCACTGCAGGCAGAGCAAAGTGCTGCAAGCCTCGGGGAGTGTTGGGCTGATGAAATATAGATGGGAGCCAGGCAGGCTCCTCGGGCTGGGTAAACACATGCACAGTAATTGACTCCATCTTCAAGCAAGAAATGCTCTGCATAAGGATGCAGAACAGGCTTGTTTTGTAAAGTGTGATACGCACATTTGACTCAGCAATCACTGAGGAAGAAAAGAAACAAAACCCCTCCTCTGTGATGAGTAACTGAGTAGTAACTAACAGGTAACTCCATTTTCAACCTTTCTCCCTTTTTACTCCACCTATTTTCCATCACTCACTCAGAAGATGCTATCTCTAGTGTCCTATAGAAGTAGATATGATGAAAGCAGACACAGCACGGGCACAGTATCCCAATCCAAACCACTTACAGTCTCCATAACACTCCCAAAGAAAACATCTGCCTACCTGGAACCAGCAGGAAATGGAGTTTTTGATGCCCAGCTCATGCTATGGTGACAAGCCAACAGCTAAGTGGTTACTATCATAATGAACAGCTCTTGTGACAGCTCTTTTCCAGCTGCAAGGACAGGAATGCTCACTGGGATGCCCCGAGTTCATGCAAACCTGAATGGTTGCTCCATGTGAAATTACTAAACGCTTTGAGGGTCCTGCCTGTCCTTTCTGTATCAGCTGGATCCTGGGAGATCTCTGCCTTTATGTGTTTTACCCACACATGACTGGTCAGAACAAGCCGCTGCTTCTGCAACCACAGTAAATGAATTATTTCTAGGCACCATTCAGGAGCCTCTAACGCTTAACTGTATCTCCCTCACTTGGAGCAAGCAAGATTCCCCTTCCCAGTGAGAAGATGAAACCCAAATGACCATGCCTGTCAAGGGCAAGGCACGAGTCCAGACATGAGCAAACAGGGCCAGATGGATGTGAAATGAAGCCATATAGGAAGACTCTGGACTGAAATCTCATGTAGATTGGACCTCATGATGGAATCCCACAGTGGAAACAGCAGAAGCATCTCCTGCTCAAACAGGAATTTGAAACATTTCGAAACAGATACTGAAAATTATTTTTGCTAACAGCAGGGATGAAACTCACCCCAAACCCACTCAGCTCCAAGCTGCCTTTGTGAATAAATTAGTAATGCCTAGTATCCTATATCTGCCCACTAATTAACTCAGCAGCCGCTGCCAGAGTTAATCAGGGAAGCAGCTCCATTATCCCCAGTACCCCCACAGGGCAGGGATCCACCAGCTGCCACCTCCCACCTGCTGGAAAGGCAGGGCAAGGAGCTGCTGCCTTTGCTACTGTTGGAAAGGCCACTGAAGTCCCTGCCAGCTCCCTGGGGGAAAGTGGGTGTCTGTGGATATCTGTGGGTGTCTGTGGGTGTCTGGGGATATCTGTGGGTGT
>VZTG01001729.1:730763-769895 GCA_013397845.1 Melanocharis versteri
GGATATCTGTGGGTGTCTGTGGGTGTCTGGGGATATCTGTGGGTGTCTGTGGGTGTCTGGGGATATCTGGGGGTGTCTGTGGGTGTCTGTGGGTGTCTGGGGATGTCTGTGGGTGTCTGTGGATATCTGTGGGTGTCTGTGTGTGTCTGTGTGTGTCTGTGGGTGTCTCTGTGTGGCTGTGGATATCTGTGGGTGGATGGTACCAAGTCCTGCACCACCACTCCCACAGCCAACCAGCTTTTCCCATCCAGGGGAGATCCCTCCACAGGGAGTTCCTCCCACACACTTTACACTGATAGAAAGGAGGGATTAAAGGAAGAAACTGAACAAGAGCTACACTTATTAACTGGAAAAAGACAAAGGCTGTCTCCTATAATTCAGGTGCCACAGGTTCTGGTGGAGCCCTGAGTCCCCATCCCACAGCCCTCGGGCTGCTGCCTTCCCAAAGCATCTCAAAGGGGAAATCCTCTCGTGCAGGAAGAAGTACAGGAGACCAAGACCAAGACCCAAGTCTGTTCCGAGCTGACCTTTTTACCTGGAGGGTTTAATTCCAGCTTGTGGGGTCGGCAGGCTGGGCATTCCTTCCCTTCTGAGGGAAAAGCTGTGTAGCACAGATGTAACAGACTTCATTTGCTTCCTTACTTGCCGTGCATTTCTGCTGAGCCACATGGGCTCAGATGCTGTAAGCCTGCCAAAATCACAGTATTCTTTCATAGCACGTATGAGGGAAAAACCCCTCAACAACAGTTAATTAAATAATTACAATGAAGTCCTGCATTTTTCAGTACACTGTTGGGAGACGGAAATTCTGGATGTTTTTTTAATCAAACAGCTTATCTAAACCTAGTAGGAATTAAAAACCGTTTCAGAATTAGATTTTTAAATGTCAGAAGAAATATTTTCTTTTGGAAATCTTCCAGATGGAATGTTTCCCAGTGAAAAAACTTTTTTATAATTATGAAAAAATAATTGAATTTGAAGAGCTACACTAGATGCTCTGAAAGAATGAAAAAGATGCCAAAATGATAGCAAACTACTTTCACCATGAGCACACATCCCATTTTAATAGCAGTCTTGATTTTTAATTTGATTTCAAATATGTTATGGATCACAACCTCAGGGCTATAGATTAATCCAGATTTGCTCAGATGAGAATCCATCCATCAGCCCTGCTGTGACTATGTTCTTCTAATCAAATGCAATTAACAACTGTCATGAAACACTAAAAAAACCACTTATGAACTGCTTAATGACTCCCATAAACTGAACTGATTCATGTAATTTTTGAAATCAAGTTTCAATTAGGTCCAAAGAATAACGAAAATGCAAATTCTGCTGTGGACATATCACCTTGGTCTGAGCGAGGAAGATAAATGTGATCCCTTTTTTTCCATACCACTTGGAATAAAAAATTAGCTGCTAAATGCCTTGTTCTGTTTAGCAAATGTTGGCCAGTTCACTCAGGCTGTGAGTAAGCAAAGCTTTGCTTGCATGTTTACTCACAGTTATTTCTACAGACTTCTCTCTCATAGGATGCTACCATCAAACTCTAGAAATATTTCATAAAATTATGTCAAAATTTGACTTAATGTACAGATAAAACAACCAGAAACCAATTCTCAGTGATGATTATATATTAAAATCAATGCAGTCCAATGCAAGGACTAAATTCCTCTTGCAGGAAGGATGAAAATCCTGTCTCTCCTTCCTCTGTCCAAACCTTTACATGACCCAGAGGGACCAGCAGCTCTTTACCCACCCTGTCCTGTTCCTCCAGGCTGGATGGCCTCCCTGCCTGCTGGGTGGCCTGGTGCTTTCAGGACAGATTATCCCGCATCTCTGCAGATTACAGCAGCATTTTAATCAAGTTGATATCTTTTCTCTGTTTATACTTACACTAAGGAGATCAGAGACATTTTTCCAAAATTTTCCTTTGATCACAGGACAGATTTGCATACCTGTTTTGGACACTCAGACAACGAAGGGAGCTTTCTTTTCCTGCTCAAACGTGTCTTTTCTGAGGGCATAAAGTGACTAAATGTCTCAGGCCAAGCTGTGCTGCTGTGACACTCCCTACAGTCACAGCCCACAGATCAACCCTCTCAGTCTCTCACACTTTTGGCCCCTACCTCTAATCCCAGCTCTCCTCCTGCCTCTGCCTTTATCCTGCCACTCATCCCAAATCCCTCTCCCCTCCCCTCCCTCTGCCTGCAGCTCCATCCATCCCCGTCTCTCCCAGGGAATGGGGGTGTGTGGGAGCTGAGCCTGGAGCTGTTGTGTGAACACACAGACCTCAGGTGCTGGCTCCCATCACAACCAGCCTTGGAGCACCTGCAAAGGCCTCTGAATGTCACAAGACCTCTGACAACTCAGCCTGACCCCCATCTGAAACCCCCACCTCCCCGAGCACTCGCACACCTTGGCTCTGAAAAGCAGGAACCCAAACCCATGTCCTGATGGTGCCTTTTCATTAAAACACACAAAGCTATTTTGGGTCTGTTTGCATGGTATGGCCAGATGTATTCAAACACAGACTAATTTCACCAGCACAAACTTGTCCTCACATAACTTCATTTTCATCCAGACAGAAGCTTTTCAAGCAACAGCAATGAAACCCTCTCAATATTTAATCAGCTGCGTGGCCTGGAACAGCAGGGACCAGCAGCAGCTGCCTGGCACAGAGTGGGCGAGGGGGGGATGAGGGCTCATCCTCACCAAGCCTCTCTCCCTCCTGAGAACTTGCCTCCTCTACAAATTTGCTCTGGAGAAAGCCAAACAGGAGCCCTGTTTCAGCCTTCTGCTTTAGCTGCCAGCGTCAAGCAGTGACAGCTTTCAAACAGCATGGCTTTGAAGCACCTTATTTTTCATTCCTCCCTTCCAAATTCCCTGACGCTTCCCAGGTGTAAATCTGACTTCCTTTCCTACTGATGGCTGGGAAATTGCTGTGCTCGGCGCCCTGTAATTGTGAGTCAGCAGGACTTGAGCTCTCTCCCATTTCTTTCTGGTTTTAAAGCAGGAGGGGTGTAAGCTTTGGCCACAGACAAGGCTTTGCAGAACTTGCAGGGTGTGTGTAGGGGCAAAATTAGGCTTTTGCTAATATTTCCTCATTCCCTTAGTGCCTGTCCTGTGTGTGTCAGAGGGATTGCAGGAGTTGAAAGGACATCGTCTGTCGGTGGGTTGGCTCTGCAGCATTCACCACAGACTCTGCTGGTAGCCACCATGCTTGAGGAGGGTTGCTTGGAAATAAAGCCTTAAGGAGACACCCCAAAGTGACCCGTTTTAGTCATGCCTGACTTTCCAAAATCATGTCAAAACACCAAATGCTTTCTGGTCAGCAATGGTCTATGAACGTTTCCTACCAGAGCCCCTGAGCCCTGCAGCCTCCCCAGTCCCCAGCAGCCCAGCAAGGCTCTGGTTTGTCCCTCCCCTGCTGCTGGGCACCCTGGGCTGGAGGTGTCCGTGCTGCCCAACACCCCCAGGCACCAACCCAGGCACGGCCACAGCACAGGCAGCATCTCTGCTGGTTTGCAGTGTCTGAGCTCCTAAGAACAAACGATCCTCTCCTGCTAGGACTGTGAAATAGATACTAATAACCAACCCTAAGCACCCTTATCTAGGAGAAGAAGAAGAAAAAAAAGCATGAAAAACATATCCAATTAGTGATAAATAATAACTACAAGATTAATTAAAATTACTCTGCTCTTAATTCCCATCCTCTGGCTCTGATAATGCAAAAGGCATTCCCCATCTTCCCAAGGGTGTCCCAACATCAGAGCATCACCACAGTTCCCAGAGGGCCAGTGACTGGCAGTGGTGACAGCAGGATTTGTCACGCGTGTGCTGGCCCCGCTGGAGATGGGCTCCCTGCTCCTTTCACGCTGCTCACAGCCTGCCTTGGCTCGCCAGGGAGGCTCAGCCTACACCAAACCCAGCAATTTTGGGTCTGAACTGCAAGTGAAAAGACTCCTCATCTCCTCCTCAGTACCAGGCAGTCTGACTTTTTCAACAGTGGCTACATATCAGGAGAAGAAACCACTGGGATTTCTCAATCTGGGTCTGCCTGTAAATCATTTAACACCTCATTTACACATGCTTATAATTAATGCACACTAGATCGCTGCAATGAAACAGTCCTGATAAATCATCTGAAATGCACTGGGCTGCAAGTGCATTGGTTTAGGGGTGTAAAAGGACAAATTAACCCCCTCAAGAAATGGCTGATCCCACTGGCTGAGTGGGGTGGTCCACTCTCAGTGGAAGCACCCCAGAGGAATCTGGGTTGGATTTCCTCCTTTGTAGTGTGCTGAAAGCATTTGAGAACCAGTTGCCATTTTGTAAAAAGCCCACACCTCTTGTGGCCCCAAGCCACAAATCACCTCCTCTTCTGCAGCTTCCCATCTATCAGGTCAGAGAGAGCCCTGGACTTTGTGTACAGAGCAGAATTATCACTTTTTGTATTTATTACGAGGTGCCATATCTCTCATAGTAGCCCATCTATCTCTTATTCTGCTATAAGTCCGGAGAAATTATATTAATTTTACTGGATCTACAGCCCTGAGAATAACATCAGGATCCACCCACCCAGGATAGTTTGTAAATATACAAGAACTTTTATCCATCAGTAGGAGTGTCTGGTGCAACACACCCTCTGTGCCAAGTGCAGCTGCAGAAGAATTTTGCACACTTCCATCCTTGTCCCCCAAACTCTCAATCACCCCCATGGAGGTTTAAATCTAATCTGCCTCTAACCTGATACCCCAGAAGTGCTACTCCCTGGGGAGTGTGACTCCCAGGAGCTGCGGAACAAGGTGTAACTGGGCTTGATGGAGGACCATCACTACTTGTAGGACTGCAATATAAATGAGTTTCCTCAAAGAAGCCACCACCACCTCCTCTACAGGGGTCTCTTCCAAGTGTCAAGGCAGAGAGGAGATACCAGGAGAGTCCTGCATGCCTGAGAAGGGCTTGGATGTAAGTTCAGGAGGTCAGGAACCTGTAAGCTGCAGTAATTACAGCAGTTAATCTGCAGCAGCCTGACCACCTGCCACAAAGGGCAAGAGAAATGTCCCTTGGAGGAGGCAGGTTTTCCCTGCTGCCTGGAGGGACGTGGTGGGAGTGATCCCCAGACACCTCTTGTGTCCTGCCACAGGACCTGTCTGCAGTTTACCACTGCAGTACCTCGAGGGTAGGAGGGGTGTGGAGCATATCATGTGCAAGACATCACCCTCTCACATTTTACAGAACACCCCACAGGGATTATCTCCAGGCCAGGACTGGGAAAGTCTCCACGTTGCAGTGGTGCTCAGAGGACACCACGCTTCTTACTGCCAGCCTGGGAGGGTGGGAGGCCAAGGAGGCAGCTGCTGTGCTGGGAACCAGGGCTTGAACAAATCCATCCATCACCCAGTCAGGAGCTGCTGACTGAATTCCAGCTCCCTGCAAACTCATCTTCCACAAGAGCTGCTGAGAAGCACAGCAAAACACCGAGTTTGGCTGGAAACACTGAATCAGTGAGAACTGAGCCCTCACGGTCCTGCAGCATCTCCTGGAGGAGCCTGCCCAGCATCAGGCTTGGCACAGTCCTCATGCCAAGAGGCATCTTGGAGCTGTACCTGGCTTCTCTTAGTCAGTTCTGATGTTGCCTGGGTCTTGGATTTGAGAAGACAGTCAGCAGCCCTGACTGTCTCCACATCACAACTTTGTAGATCTCGATCACATCCCTCTCTATCTGTAGTTATATCTCCAGGTGTGACACACTAAGGTGAGCAGAAAACATCTCTGAAAACCTGTAGCCCCTCCAACTTTAATGAGGGAGATTAGAGTACTTAAAGTACTCTCACATTTCAACCACCTCCAAGCAAGAAAAACTGTAATTTCTTCTACCTCCCTGGCATTAGGGCAGTCAAGAACATGCCCAGGTGAGCTATGCCAACTTAGATATTGGAGACTCTCTGACATCTATTGGTAAAGATTCCGTGGGGTGGTATTAGAAAAAGAGAAGAATTGTCCTCAAAGTGGCCTGAGCTTCCCAGCTCCCTTACTCTGACTAAAATCTCATTCAGAAGAGGTTCTTACCCTCAGTTTTAACCCAGGTCCTCTTTTGAATTCAACACAGCCAAGGGAATATGCCAGGCCACCTCAATCAATCCCATCTTCCTTGTCCCCCCAACACCAGGGACTTTCCTCTGCCATAGCCACGATCACTAAGTCGTGACTGCACGGGAAGAACAAACAGGCTGAGCAGATGGGGTGTGCGGGAGGAAGCCCTCATTTAAAACGCAAATAGCTGGTGGTAATTTAGCAGATGTGGTAAGAAAAATCTGGAGAGACAAGCATGAGGTGACAGGATTCCAATTTCAATCAAATAATGTGGAAGTCTCCCTGGCAGGGAAAGGTTTCATCTTCCATCTTCTTGATTACCTTGTCTTGAAGAGATGATGACTGATGCCATGTGCCATCACAGGAATGATCTGGAGTATTCTTTTTTTAAGATCCTGTAAGACTCCCTGCCTTCACCAAATGGATTTTTTTTCACAAGGGAAATCCATCCTTTATAACCCAAATGTCCATAACTAAAGACTAAAATTCAATTAAAGTCATAACATCCATTAATTCTGTAGCACATTCAATTCTATTTCTATCCGGAGACTTTAGGATCAGTCCTTCACTTCCCCATTATCAAATCAGGATGGCTCAGGAAATTGGGAACATTATAAACATCTCTATATCCAGCATATTGTAATATTCATTTGGCCCTAGAATTTCATCTTGGCAGAAGCACTAAAGTTATCACAGATGGGTATGAGGTTTTTCTCTTTATAAATATTACAGAGCCATTAATTAAACAGGGGAAATTAACTGTGCCAGGCAGCACTGCAGAGGGACAGGAAAGCACAGTCACCATTGGCCAGCATCTCAGACTGAATGTGGGAGAAGTGCACACAACATCAAACTGACAGCAGAGATACTCTGGCATCAACATTACTGCAGGTTTTAGAAGATAATTCAACAAGAAAAATAATTTCTAGACATTTCTGGTGCTCAGAAGCAATATTCCAGGCAACGTGGAATGAAGGATTTTCAACCTTTTGAAACAAACCATGGTGTTTTGGTTAAAGGACACAAAAGCTGTCCTTTCTAAGATGATTTCCTCACATTATCAACCCCTCAAAGACAACAAACTGGGCAATTCCTGCGCTTGCACTCTCTCCTTCTTGCCCAGTGCTGAGATTTAGTCACGCAAAGCCCCTTCCAGTTCCCCATGTTCTCTTCATCCATGTTTATCACACAGATTCGGTACAAAAGATTGTCCCCCTGAAACACACTTGAAACAAAACTCCAAGTCAAAACCTGCTGCTGAAGAGAGAAGGACCTTTTTCTTTAGGTTTAATATAACTGGTGCCTGAAACATCTAGGTTTCTCTAAAATAATCACAAACCCCAAAGTGCTCTACTCTCAGTGTCACAGTATCTAACATCAAAGAGTAGGAAATGTGTGAGTTTTTAGCAAGTGGAGGTTTCTGCATGAATACATCATGAGAGGAATATTTTTATAAACAAGTCATCTCTGAAATGTTCTCCAGAACTAGTTTTTAATTCTGCCTGTCATAAATAAATTGAGGAAAAAAAATTGTTGTGGTATCCCCAAACCAAATTCTGCACCAATTTCTGGGTGAAACACAGGTCTGTCAAGAAGGTCATATCTTCAAACCTCTTAGAAAACTGCCAAAGTTTCACCACGACATTTCTCCTTTGTTTTTTGTTATGTACAGACCTTTGCAGATTCAATACAGCCAGATTGCAGAGGCTGCTCTTAGGTTTATTATTCCCTGATCCTCTTTAAACAAGGGCCCTAAATTCATCCCTGGTATAAGAGCTCTGCTGTCACTCGACTAAGATGCAGGACGCCTATTTTGAGAATCCTGTGAGACACTGACTTGCAAACCTGTCATCTGGAGTAATCCCAAGTCCAGGACACCAGACAGCTCATGGTCCCAGCAGAGTGTCCAGTGAGACTCTCTTCCTTCCAAACATCTTTATCTGCACCTCTCTCTATATCAGCTACTGGCAGAACCTAGGGGACTGGTGAAAAATGCAGATGGACTTCAGGATGGAGATCGTTTATCGGCTAGGAAAGCTGAGAGGCTTTATGCATCAACTTAGGGGCAGGAATTTATGAATGACTTCCCACAACTCCTGCACTAACAAGCACAGGGCAGAAAAAGCTGCATTCAGGTAGGAGCTCACATAGGACTACCCCATGGAAAATATCAGACCAAGCTGGAAATCACAGAGGAAAAAAACATACAGGATCTGCCTGTGAGGGAGAGCTGGTCCAACTGCCCAGGCACACACATTGATCTGCTCGATTCCCAGCCTCTCACTTAATAGTAATTAAATTGCTTTGATGAGCACTGACCCCTGGAAAAGCTTCAGTACAAACCAAATGAGCTTCACTGTTTTTTTATTCTGTCTCTTTTTCAGCTCCCTCCTTTTGCTTTTCTACCCCGTTAAGCCCTATTACTTTTGCATCTGGACTGATTGCCCAGAAAGGGACCAAAGAGAAAAGCATCATTGCTTACCAGAACTAGGAAATATCTCATCACAGCCGTTCACCAGCCATTTCCCCTCTTTCTAGCCCGTGGAGCTGCTCCTGAAAGCGTTGCCCCTTTCTGCTAGGATGTCACAAGCCGGAGATTAGAAGTAAATGCTCTGCCAGCCAAGCCGATCATCCCGCTGCGACCACATCCAGGTACTGAACACGAGCTATGGCAAAGTCCATCAGCCAGCAGAAAACACCATCGCACGCACACACACCCCCAGCCACGGAGCAATGGGAGTGGAGGCAGGCTGCAGGCAGGAGGGAGAGCAGATGGGAGGGGGGTGGCTTGGGGAAACCAGGCAGCGGGCGATGCTAACATGACAGATGTGTTGACTTTAAGTTAAACAGGAAATTGAGGATGTTCGACGCGGGGAGGAAAGACATTAGCTCACATTAAAGGCAAAGACTTTCCCTGGTCTTCCCCTTCTTTGCTTTCCCTCTTCCACCCAGGCTTTCTCCAGTGATTTCTAGCCTGCCTTCACATGCAGAAACAAGCTAGGGTTGATACTGACTCTGCTTGTGTGTCTGGGCAAGGCAGGAGCTGCAGGGCCAGCCACAGAATTCCTCATCCTAGCAGTGAGTTGGGAGACTGTTCTTTTATTCCCTCTTCAACTCAGACTCCCCTGACATTGTTTAAACAGCATCCTCTAGATGATGTGAGTAAAAGAGGAAATACTGAACAACAGAACAAGGCTTTCAATTTGTCCCAGTTCTGGGCAGGGGAAAACACAGCAGGGTCAAAATCCTGATTTAGGTTATGTAGGATAAGCAGCAGAGAATAGAATAAATTGATTTAAATGCAGGGGAAATAAAGTGCCTTGGTGCACTCAACTTCCCCATGAATAAACCTGATTTTTCCACAGTCCACACAAAGGTGGACAGGGTTAATCTGGGGGATAAGAGCTGTACTGTGAGGGTCCACAGGTCCAGGGGGGTGTAACTCCAGGGCAAGGTGGCTGGATGTCTAGGCAGCAGTAAAATGTGAAGAGAATTGGGGAAGTCAAAGCCCTGCACTGATTTCTTAGTTACAGCCTGGAAAACCCGAGTGAAGGCAGGCAAACCATACTGGCTTTGAGCTAGACCCCAGCTTCTAGAGATTAGGGGAGGAAGGGAGTGGCCCCACTGCAAATCCAGGGATAGAAAATCAGCTAGGATGCAAGGACTCCATTCCTGTTTCATGAACCGGTCCTCCCTGCTGGCTTTTTCCACTGCCTTTGGCACAAGGAGGAAGAGCCCCCTTGTCACCCTTGCGGAGCTGGGTGTCAGCCACAGCCCAGTGTGCACAGTTGAGCCTGTCTCATTCATCTCCCCACCAAAGCTTTGTCCCAAGACCCACATGCAGAGGGTCAAGAATATCTCTTCTGTGGCATGAATGGGCCCCCAGGGTGAGATTAGTGCCAGGACTCCTTTTTTTCTAGAGCTGTGCATTAGGTAAAGAACAGAAATCTGCTATGGGCTCCATAACAGAGTGAAATATTCAGGTTTTGGTGCAGTCTAGCCTGCCTCCGTGCTTGCATCCCGTTCTTCCCCACCCCCTCCCTGTCCCTGAGCTGTGCTGTTGGCCTCCCTTCAACATTTTAATGGAGTATTGACAGTGATCCATTCGCACTCCAAACAGATGAACCTGACTTGCATCCCCAGAATGGCATTTGCAGAGCCAGCCCAGGCAGGTGGGTTTGGAGCATCTCCTCGGGTGGACCAGCTGCAGTTCCAAAAGTATCCCTTTTTCTGGTTAGAGAAACAGCTTGGAAAAGTCTAGCGAGGATATTACACTTTGGAAAACTGCTGCCTCGGGTCTCTTGTCCCTCCTCCTACCTGCTGCCACGCTCCTCGTTTCTGCAATTATTTATAAAGCTCCCTGTTCTTTCCTAATTGGGATGTTCCCTTTCGCCTTGCACGTCACTCGTGTGTCACTCTGCATCTGGGCCCCTGGTGACCTCTTGGAGTGCTTGGCAAGGCTGGCAGCAGCCAAATGAGTCATCAGCAACCTGCTGGCATCTCCCTCCCTCCAGCCATTGCCCACCGAGCCTGGCTGCAGCCGGGGAGGCCTGGGGGAGTTTAAAGCTGTCTAATCCCCTGGATAATTCATGAAAAGAGGATTACCCATTCTGTGCAGAGCCCTTAACCTAAATATAGCCCAGCCTTCCCCTTGCATTGCAGCTCCTGTGGCACGGAGGCGTTTTCCCTGCACTGCTTCCCCATCCCATCTTAGGGGTTAACCCTGCTCTTGCTCCAATCTGGGACAACCTGGTTCTAACCCATGGAGCTTCAGTGCAATAAAACCAGGGTTTGTAAAGCAGAGGTGAGACTGTGTTCTGTGAATGCCAGCAGGATCAATGCAGACTCATTCCCAGAAGCACGTTCTCTCCCTAATAAATGGCAAACTCCTTTGTGGGGGCTGTCAGGGAATATACTTTCTTACTGTATATTTGGAAACCAGTGTCATGGTGCCATCAGAGCCTGACAGCAGTGCATCAGGAGGGTAGAGGGAAGTGCTAAACTTGGATAATCCCACGGGAGTTACAGCAGCCTGCCCCAGGAGCTGGGAATAGTGACCCAGCTCTGCTGCCCACCCTGGGCCCTGGATCACCAGGAGCTGGGTTATCCCTGCTGCCAGAGGGTACAACCAGAGAGATGGTGAAAAGGGAATAGTTAACATGTTACCTTTCCTGCTTGCACCCAGAGATGGAGGAATAAACTGAGGAGCTGCAGGAGGGATTCCTGACGGATTCAGCAGCTTCCCAGGAGACCACTGCAAGCCTCACCTCCCTCCTCATTTTCTCTCTCCTTTTCCTGAGCCTCTCTCCTTACCCTCTCATTTTCCTCCTCTCCTCTTTCTCAGATGGTGAAATGAGGCCTGACATAGCCACCACAGGCTCCCCTTTCCTACAATGCCTTTTTTTTTTTCTGGCAGTTAAAGTCCTTATGGGACTTTAGTCACCGTAATATTAAAGCATTCATTAGCACAGGAGTAATTCCATAATCTCTTCAGAAGAGAACAATTTCAGAGGTTCAGCTCATGATCTGGAAAATCAATTTGCCAGCTTGACGATGCAAGAAGAGGATTTTCAAGGCTGGCTTGGGCTTCCCCAGCAGGACTGTTACCAAGCTGGGACTTGGTGGCCAGGGAGAGGCCACCCACAACAGGTCTGAGGGGAGGTGGCAGGACCAGGGGGCTGTAATTTGGCTCAGGCAAGGATGGGAGATGTAGCAATTGCAGGATGAGCCTCAAAACCAGACCTGTCTCACCAGGTTTCGCCCAACAGTGTGCTGTACAGCTGGGACAGCATCACCGTGGGTCATGGGGAATTTTCCTGCCTTTTTTATCTCTCATACCTCATTCCACCAAAAGCAGTTCTTCCAGCTCAGAGGTTATAATGAGCACGAAAGGGATGCATCTTAAGCATCCTGCCTTTTCCCCACAGGTACAGGCTAAACTAAACTCTTGCACCCCCTGTACCAAGTACCAGCCCATGTGCTCCTCCTCTCCTCATGGAATTTTTCACACTTTGTGCTGTCAGGAGCTGGGGCCCACACCCTGCCTGCAGACACACAGCCAGATTGGCAGAAATCATCTGCAGGTGCAAGGCTGACTTTGGGGAAGCAGCCAGCTCTGCGCTTGCAGGTTGGGGGCTGCCTCAGAACCTGAGTGGGCTTCCACCTCCAGCTCAGCTCCTTCAGCCAGAAGTTGTCAGGTGCCAGAGACTTTCATATAAAGATGTTCCAGAACATATATGGGTACAAAAAGCTGCTTCATGGGACAAACCTCTGAGAATTTGGCAAGCTGAAGTGGAAGGCTGTCTCCTGTCAGCTGCTTTCTGGTTCTGGCTTTGATGCTCCCAAAAGGGCTCCCCAGCACCCACACTACGCAAATGCAAAGTTTTGTTAGGAAAATCTAAGGTGTCCTTGCAGATCTGATCTTCAGCTGAGTTCATCTAACAGTGGGACGACATGCCTTTCACAGCAGGGCCATGAGGAGAAGCAACAGGAGCTAATTAGGACTTCTTGGAACTCTTGAGATGCAGGGCCGCAGGGTAGGTGCTGCTACATGTGGTAGCTCTCTTGCAGTGAAGGGAGATGTTCCCCTCCTCTTTCTGATGCAAGAGGGCTTTTCTATTGTGAAGAAGAATCAGAAGAAGCCCTGGATGCTGCCTCTGCTCCCACTCCTTCCTCCAGGTTTTCCTGCAGGAGTCTGACCACGGACATCCCACTGCACGAAGTGTAAGTGCCCCGTGTCATTAAGGGCAGAGGCACTAAGGTGTATTCCCAAATGAGCAGCAGACACTGGGATCAGTGCCTGGGATGATCAGTGAGGCACTGCTGTATGTTCAATATCTGGCTAAGTAAACCAGAGAATTAACCCTTTTCCTCTCCCTTCCCCCAAGTGATAACACCAGGGAGACAGAGGAGACATGAAACAGCAATTTTCATGCCATGTCAGGCACATGACTTTCTCTCAGCCTACCAGAAATTTCTACTCTGACTCCTCAGAGCAGGAGTCCCCCATGAGCTCTAGCGTGTGCTTACAAGCGTCGGACCTAAACACAGTCAGGGATCCCCCCTGGCACACATGGAGCACTGCATGCTCCTCCCCTGTACATTATCACCATCAGGCTCTTAATCTTTCCCTTTTTTTCTTGAGACGAGGTCATCCCTGACAAGTAATATCCTTGCAGAGCCAGTTTTTACCCAGTATTTTTAATGGGATCTTGGTGTCATGGATCATAATGCTGCAGTTTGACACATGTAATAAAATTTTCCCTTGAACAACACTTGAACTCCAAAAGAAAAATAGTCCCTGCAGAGATGTGTGCCTGGTTGTGCTACAGGACGCGCACACATGCACGGGAACTTGTCACCACAGCACCTGCGGTTCAGAACCCGCCTGCGAGCTCCCAGATCACGGCTTTCTCTCCGTGGCTTCGTTTAACCCGTCGTTAAGAGAGGCGCCTAACTGCGGTTTTTATCTTTAGCTGCAATTAAGCTCTCGTGGAGAGGCCGGCGAAGGGAGGACAGTGACAGTGGGCGCTGGCCGTGCAGCACAGCTCGGGATGGTGCACACAGGCACCGGCACACCCACTCACAGCCCCGGCGTGTCACCACCGCCACAGTCCCGCACAGCTCCATGCGGACACGACAGCCCCTGCCCCCAAGAAAACTCCTTTTCCTTCTCCCTGCCAGCCCACCCCGGACGGCACACGCACCAGGAGCGCTCTTCTCCAAATTACTCCAGCCCAAGTTAAAACTCCACAGCGCAGCAGCTCCTGGGCTCGCAGCAGAGAGCGAAGGCAGCACAGCGGGGCTGGTTTCAATTATTCACAACTGCCCTGAGCCCTTCAATCTCATCACGCTGACCCCGTCCCTGCAGTTCCCACCGATCCATCCCAACTCGGCCGCCGACTCCGCGCCCTTGCGCACCTTCTTTCTCGGCGGCACGTTTAGTTTTAGTTTCTTTTCCCTCCCCGGCAGCGAGCCCCCCGGGGCTGGCAGCGAGCCCCCCGGGCTGGCAGCTGTCCCCGTGTCCTGTTCCGCGGGGCAGAGGCAGCGCGGGGCTCTTACCTGGCGCAGCCCCGGCGCGGTGCGGTGCGGTGCGGCGCGGCTCTGCGCTCGCATCTCCTCTAGCGCTGATGCAGTCCTGCCGGGCGCCGCATGCCAATGATGCAGCCCCGGGGATCCCAGCCCAGGAAGCCCGGCGCTGGGAGGGAGCCTAGCGGGTCCTACCTGCTGCCCTGCCGCCCCCAGAGCGGCTGCGGAGCCGGCGGGGAGGGAGCGTGCGGAGGCAGCCGAGCAGCAGCGCAGAGAGCGAGAAGCCGCACAGCAGGCAGGGGGAGAGAGGCGATGCTTGTGTAATTTCATCACGGTAATAAAATCCAACCCAGAATCTAAGTGTTGCAGCTCTCTAGCAGAGTTCTGCGTTACATGGGGGATTTTTTTTTTTTTTTTTTTTTTTTTTTTTTTTTTTTTTTTTTTTTATAATCTGTGTTTGTTTTTTGTGNGACATACAGGATTGTTTCTAGCTGGAAGCAGAGGGGAATCCCAGCATGACTGGGCATCCTTCATCTCTCCGCTTTATCTATTAGACCACTGCTACATTTGAGACCCCCTCTCCTCAGGGTGGCTAGGGAAGGGGCATGTTTCAGGCATAATCCTGGGAAAAGCCTGTTCTGTTTAAAATTCCATTGTGTTTATAATTTGCAAGTTCATTGCCAGAAGAGTAGCAGGAAATATCCTACTGTCCAGGAAATTTGGTGCTGGAAAGAGACCATGTGGACACAGCAGCATGGAACATAGTCTGCCCTGGAAATCCATCCCCATCGCTCTGTGTTATTAAAAGAGATAAGCAGTAACATGAGGAGGTGTCTCACTGAGGAACAAAGCATGCAGCTCCTAAGAAAGCCTTCCCAGTGCACATGGGAGGCATATCCACACCCGGCAACATCTCTCCATGCAGAGGTGCCCAAATTAGTCCAGATAATGAGAGCAATATCTTCACTGACAGATCTTCATTGCTGCTTCTTCTAACCTAAAACTAAAGAGCAGCATGGATCCACAGGCTCCCCAGAAATGAAACAGGGGAGGATTTCCAGGGCAGCGTGAATTCCTTGTACTTGAGCAAAGAAGTGGAAGTGACAACCCAGCCACCCACCCTGTCTCTGTCAGCCGGTGACATCTGGAAAGCCACTTTCCCACTCTGTGCCTCAGTTTCCCCACCTGTAAGCCAGCACTGGCTGTATAAGCAGTAGAGATGTCTCTCCTTTGGTTGTTTCCAGGGCTCCTCCAGACACATACTCCACCTTTCTTCCCTGTCCTGTATGTTACTGCACCCCCTCAGCTCACCTGATCTGAATCTCCAGCTCAGGTGTGCTTGTGCTAATTGACAGCATTCCCAGTTGGGCTTGTAAATTCTCTGTTTATCCAATGGCTTGCTGATACAGTTCCTGTGACTGCACTGGTGGCATCACTGCCATACGGAAAACGCAGTAGGTGATTAATTCAGATCTTTTTTTTTTTTTACACCCACTCATAAAATTTGGAACTCAGATCTAAGGTTCAGCTTTATTCTCCCTTGCACAGTACATTAGCTTAATTGCATTTTGTGTTTGGTACAGTGCACCGATCACTTTGATGTGGGAGCACTTCAGAAGTTAAATTATTACCAGAACTGCACATTACAGGCCAAATATCAAGACCTTGGCAAAACTAAAAAGAGCCAGTCTATCACCGTGCCACTGAGCACTGCTTGCTTGCCTGTCACTGCTCCTCCGAGTCCTCTAGCTGATTAATACTTCAGATTCCTGTAATCACAGGAGCTCTGTTTGCAGGTGTCAGATCTCCATGCCTGGGTCATTCTCAGGGAGCACAGCACCCTTCAGATTGGGTTCTCCTGGAAAGGGCTTGGGGCAGTCCCAGCTCCATCCCAGCGGCTGTTGGAAGGAGGCTGCTCTGCCTCATGTCACCTTCCACTCGCAGGAGAGATTGGAAGAGAGCAGAGACATGGCAGGCTGGCCAAATGAGCACCCCAGTGTCCCTGCTGGGCTTGTCTCCATGCCCAGAAAAGTCCGTGCATCCACTTACTGTTTCCCATGCAGCAGAGATCTAGTTCGGGTAAACTTGTATTAAACCTCACTGCAGAATGAACAGAGAGGGAGGCAATAAATCTGGGAGGCGTTCTTTGCCATTGCATCGTGATTGCCAGAGTCTCTAATTACCTCTGCACCCTCCTGTGCTCTCTCTGTGAATCACTGCTGCCCGTATCCAGGTACCTCAGGCAGGCAGAGCCATTTTCCGTGGTGCCATATGGTGCCAGCGGGGAGCCTCACGGGCTGCCTGACATCCAAGGCGGCAGGACGGGGAGGCCTAACATCTTTCTGTTCAAAAGAGCACATTAATGAAATCTGCAGCAATCCGGCTGTCTCGGAGCTGCAAGGAGCAAATGGAAAACAAAGCAGAGCTGCAGTGAGTAAGTACCTGGCATGGAGATGGATAAAATTACATAAGCTCTTATATCCCAGGGAAATAGGAGACTGTGTACAGGCTGATTGTGAAGGTGTACTTATCAACATGATTACACAGGCAAAGAGGGCTTGATCTAACCCCATAAGCTTGATCTAACCCCATAAACTCACTGAGCACAGTGGAAAGCTCACAGACCTATTGTTAAGCAGGGTGGGATGGGAGATCTGGCCCATCCATGAGAATGGAGCAGAGCCCCACAGTCAAAATCAAGCCATTTTCCTCTTTTCTCCCACCTCAGCGGTTTCTCTTTTGCCTCCTTGCATGAACCAGTCACCAGGGACCCTTGCACTGAGGTGCAGAGCTGGGCAAAGCAGGGTATCCTCCTTCAGCAGTGCTCAGTGCCGTGGGGAAGGCGTACAAAGCAAAACAAGACAAGTGGTGAAGGAGCAGCCTCTGGGATGGCTCACAGGCTTTGGAGTGAAAGGAAGGTAATTAGGGGGAAAGCACAACTCTAAAAATACACAAACAATGCATATTTCATAGCTCTGCCACAGCCATGGCTGACATGCCTGGGCACTTGCTGTGAGAGGCACTCGGTACCACGGGGTGCTGAGCGACCAGGGGAGGGTCAGCTGAGGGCTTTTAGGGTGGTTTCCATGGCCCCCTCCACACACAGACACTCACACACGTGTGGGGGTGCACACACACCACTCACACGCATACTCGAGTGTCCCTCTCTCCTGCCCTGAGCCCTCCTGCACAAGTCTGCATGAGGAGTCCCAGCAGACCTGTCCTTGGAGGTGTCCTTGTCCAAACAGGAGCCAGGAGAAACCAGCTTTAATGTCTGCCAGGGGTTAAACAAGTCTGAGGGGTCAGGATTTGAGGCCGGGAGCTGCAGGGCGGTGGCAGCAGGAGCTGGGCGTTGCCACCTCTCCAAGGTGTGCAGTGACAGCAGGCTGGTGGCTGCTGCTCCCCACTGGTGACAGCTGTCCAGCCAGAAACAGCCCTTACCTCCCCTCCCTCCGCCACTTCTGCTAATGAAATTTGCTTACAAAAGCCACAGTCTGGCCTTAATAGAAGGGAGAGTCCCAGGCAATATTTGATTGCACGTGCAATTACACCTAATAAGCAGGATTAGTAATGCAGATAACAAATACAATGTAAAGAGCTATACAGGCATTAAGTCTAATTATTGGTATTGCTGCCTCATCACTGGCAGATATAGATAAAATGCATATGGAATCAATCTGCATATTAATAAAATAGCTGTCAGTCCTCTGTGCTGTCTGTTTGCTGTGAAGGGATTGTGTTTCCCAGACCCAAGAACAAATTAGGAGGAGAGAGCACACGGCAAAGGGCCAGAGCCACACCATGCCACATTGCCTCCTGCCAGAAAGGGACAGGGCTGCTGCGTGGGCTGGGGTAAAGGACAGCTTGAAGTGGGGAAAAAAGGGTTTTACACTGAATTCGCTGCAATGTGGAATCCTGCAGAAGTCAGGGTTTGGGCCTGTGAAAGCTTTGCATACCCACGGTTCAGATGGGGTGTGTAGATAACCACACACAGACGCCCACTGGATGGGCCCTGCTGCTCAGTGCTGCTCAGGAGCAGCAGACACTTGCTGGGTGCTGCAACTCCTGCAGCACCAGCCTTGCCACCCACACTACCAACGTGCTGCATAAAAGGAGAGATGAATTACTGAACGTAGGAGAAATGGAGGGAAACACCTCAATGCATTTCATATTTTCCTCCAAAATTCTGAGCTTTTCTGATTAAGGCTCTGTTTCCACAAAGCATAAATAATAAGTCTTTTCCTTCAACTAGCCTGTTACTTTCTGCTTGACAGGAGCTGCTGATTATCATGGCAACCCAAAGAGCTGCTCAGCTCATGGAAGACCAGGAAATCCCAGCACCAACTGTGCTTCTGAACGTTGGCCCCATTGCCTTCTCAGAGAGGTGGCTCATGAGTGCACAGGCTGCAAAACACAATCTGCATTTGTGCCCTCTAAGCCAAAGGGGCTTCTGAGCTATCTAAAGCCCACGTGACACCACTGATGCTGAGATTTCAGGACAAAAGTGCAGTCACTGTGGTGGTATCAACTTACCCGAGCTGGAAAGGTGAGCTGGAAAGGCTGTACCACACTAGAAAAATAGGAAATGAACATCATGGTAAACACGTTGCTGGAAACTAATTGTGGCATAAAAAGTTCAGTTTTCCAGAGAGCCACTGCTCTTAAAAGGTGCCACTGGCACGTGCTGTGACAGGCCAGGGGATGTGATGTCAGCTGCCATCCATCAGCAGCATCGTGGCCTGTAAGTGGTTCACTGTAAAGAGACGAGGGTGCTTCAATGTCTCTAATCCAGCAGAAACCGTTCTGTAAGATGGTCCTGAGTGAAAAAACGTGGGGACTTTGGCAGGTCTGGGTGTGAGGGCCAAGCTGATGAGCACGGCAGGACCTGTGCTGACAGCACTGGACTAAATGCATTACCTAAGAGCTGCATCCTCCAGGTTCACCTTAAACATTACTCTTTTTTTTGTCCCCCTTTTCCCCCCTCTTTCTCTAATGGTTCTGTTTTAGGTTGAAAATCCCAAGTGCAAGCACAGTGAACCATTAAAGAGCAGCTCACACATATCTTCTTCCCCTATTTTCATCTTTCAAAATGAAGGAATACATTGTCAGGTTAACTCTGACTTTGCAGAGCTCTAATGAGTTAGTCAGAGTTTATTTATGTGGAAAGGATGAATGGTTCCCTACATGTTAATAGCACAATCAGCAGCAAACCCCTCAGCATTAATATTTAATGTCCTTTGTTATGTACATGCCTGGCTGTTATTCAGAGAGGGCTGAGTCAGGAGAGCAGAAACTGCTGGGAATTGAATAAGCATTATTTGTGGGATTTCTCTGAGTGGAAAATGGAAAGTAGAAAAAACATTGTTTTTATGTGTGGCAGCCCAGTTGTCAAGAAACTGCATTTCTGGATGGTGTATAATACATGCAAGGGACTGCTGCAATGGAACTCTGTGGCTTTTTGCATTACCTGATTTCTTTAATGTCATTGCCATTTTATGAGATGTGAGGGAGGATATCTAACCAAAAGACCAAAACCAGCACACATCCCCTGCAAATTCGTGATTATTCATGTAGCAGTAAGACAGAGAAATCTCAGAGAAAGAGCCAACCTTGCACATCCATAGTACAGTCCATCTCCCATCTTTTATCTAGATTTCCTACGAGTTAGACAACTAGGTAAAATCAGAATGTGCATCCTACATCATTAGTACTTATTCTCTTTTATATACACAGACAAATATATTAAGTCTATATATAATACTAAATAAATATTAATCTTGAATCTGTCCTTCCTCTGTACCCTCAGTGATACAGCTGCCAGTTACAGACGGCTCCATCCTGCTCCCCTGTACAGAAGAGATATCAGCAGTGTTTTTCCAGATAGCAAGAACTATGGCTGTTTTTCAATTGAAATTGCCCATAAATGCTCCACTTGCAAAGCCTTTCCATATTTCCATGATTACTCTGTAACTATAGCAAATGGCCTAAGCCTGGTGTACAATACTCATTTCATCTGAGTGATTTTTTAGGAACACTCTGATAGATGTGGGCATCTAAGGGATAAGAAAATGTGCTATATTGCATTACAGAGAAATTAAATACGAAGCTGTAATTTCAGATGCAAAGGCTCAGGTTTCAGCTTTTTTCTTACTCGTCTGGAAGAGTCTTTATTCTTGAAGCTGTGCTTTCTGGGGAATTTCCTTGAGGGAAGCAGAGGGGCCTCTCCCTCCTTCAATAAAAGGCAGAGAAAAAAGGAGCTTTAGTATTTTCAAACAAAGTCACCTTAGCTGTTCACTCACGTCTTTGCTTCTCTTCCTGTGCACAGGGCTGCTCAAAGCTGGATCAGAAGGGACTTTAGTGAGTTTGATGTGCACAGGACAGGAGCCTCGTGGGCAGAAGGCACCACAGCCAGGCTGCCTTCCAGCAATGCATCTGGAGGGGGAAAGGGATGGGGAGATTTTTCATAGAATGCAACTGGAAATCGTGTGGGAAAAGAAAGGATTGCTGGTGATCCTAGAAACATTTCAGGTATTTGCACCGCTGGTTTGTAACTTTGTGGTCTCATCGACCACCAGTGAGGCTCGATGTCAGCTGGTCACTGGGCAGAAACTGGGTGTAAAAACGGAGAGAAAGGGGAACATTTCCCTAAGCAGAAGTGAAGAGGAGGCGGAGGAGAGCAGAGAGAAGCGTCGTTCTGAAAGCACAGGGAGAGAGAGTGAGGAGCCAGCGCCTGCGAGCGGCCGCGCTGCAGTGCGGAGCCGCCTGCAGCAGGTGGCAGCAGGGAGCTGGACGGACGGACGGACAGACGGACAGCGGGACGGACGAACGAATGGACGGACAGACGGACAGACAGACGGACGGACGGACGGACGGACGAACGAGATGCTGCCGTGGCCAGGGCAGCCAGAACTCCCCACAGGCCTCGGGAAATTCTTCAGCCTCCTAATAACTCCCGCTTACCCGCAAAAAGTTAAAAAGAATACAAAGAGTAGATAAAGTCACAAAATCTACGGTGTAAAGAGCTGAGGCAGCAGCTGGCTGATGTGCTGGAAGCATCACACTGTTGAGGCAGCAGATAGGCAGTAGGGGTTATTTTTTATTCCGTAGTTATTTCAGTAGTTCTGTCCTAGCACCCAGGTGTCACCGTCCCCTGGGCTCACCCCTGAGGAGCTGTATTTGCCTTCACAAAGCTTCCCGTGACCATCTGCAAGTGTGGGCCAGCAGATGAGCTACTTTGAAGAAGAAAAGGAAGATTTGCTTTCCACCCTTCAGCCTGATTTTGGTATAATATCCATGCTCTGTTATATAAATGTTACATATAAAAAACCATAATGATGACAGATCTGTATTCATGTCTGCATTCCTGTTACCTGCAGGTCCTTCAGGAAGTCACAACTCTGCATTTGCTGATCTCCAAAGCCCCACGATTTCCTGACCATTCCCCAGTTCATGTTTTCCCTCTCCTCAGGATCCCGCTGAATGCCAGTTGCATGTGCATCTGTGCCTTGTAACAGGAATCTCCCTAGAAGGGATTAGACAGCCTCCTCCTTTCATACAGCTCCCAGGGTAAGACAACAAGGAAACCCTCAAGCTTCTGTCTTTGCAAGGTGTGTGATGGCTCTTTATTGGAGTTCATGGAGAAAACACACAGTTTGGGAGTTGCATGATTCGTGTTTACGTCCTCTGCAGCTACATGTAAACCCACAGTGTCAGAGGGTCTCATCAGGATGTGTGACAGGTCAGCATGTGACCACAAACACCACTGGCAAGACACACAGGGCTCGATATTCTCGGTAGGGATGGGCACACAGGCTTGCTTGATGCTAATAAAGATGCTTTTGTCTTGTCCAGCTGGAAGCAGGAGTGACTGGATGCCCCATGAGAAAGCTGGCTGTCATGTGATTTCCAGATCATGTTTTTCATATCCCATAATCTGAAATCACATTAGAGATAGGGCCCTGTCCTGATCTGAGCTTCTGGGGCATCCACTGGCTCGCTGCTCCTGGCCCAAGCTCACATGGATGGCTTCTCTAAACACGGCTGTGCAGCACCACTGTACAACAACAACCAAGTATCCATGTTCAGGGGAAAACACAGAGCTGGAATTGTTAAGCAATACGCAGAAACCTAAACAGAGTATCTGACAGACACCTGAGTACCACTTGAGTGTGGCGGGATTGCCAGGGCACTGCAGATTCAATTCCTGGCCCTCTTTTGAGCACTTGCTTGTAGCTTCAAGCAATTCAGTGCATGAATGCGCAAAGAGGTGGAAATGGTGCTGCAGAGTGGAACAGGGGACTCAGAATTCTGAGATGGCTGACACTGTCCACCACGGGCAGTGCCCAGCACTCCCGTTGCTGCTCCACGTGTACAGTGTGAGAGAAGACAGACATGAAGCAAAGGTAAACTCAGCTTCTTTTCACTTTTCTCTCCCTCTGTAAGCATCCAAGCACCAGTTAACTTCTTTGGGACTGCTGTGTCCCTGGATCTGCTTCTCTCGCTGCCTACTGAGAGCTGAGACTCTTCGATGCTACACAGCCCCAGCCCTCACCAGAAGGAAGCATCTCATCCCCCTCTCTAGCAGGGACGAGGTGCCAGCCAGTCAGCAGCCTCATTTGTCTGGAGTCCAGCCTTGTCCCTGCTTTGTTTGCTTCTTCTCATGGCAACAGACAAGCTTCAGAGAAGGTTTTTCACCCACTCATTTTACCTGATAACAGCCTTTAACCAGCATCTGTTTGCCTGCAGGCACAACTTCTCGCTGCTAGTTGGGACCTATTTCTTATGAATAGTTGCTAAATGATGTCACTTTGGAATGAGCTCCCAACAAGCTGTGTCTGTGCTACCTAAACTCCAGAACTGCTGAAACTTGCTACTGCTGGTGTCCGAAGGGTAGGGGACAACCAGAGATGTCAAACACATGAGATTCATCCCTCACTTTGCTCAAATGGCACTAGGCAAGCCTTTCTCATTTGAAAATGGCCTCCTCGTGGGGGAGTAGGAATGCAGGTGCAGGGGTCTGCTCTCTGCTCATCTGGGCATCCCTGAGCCTGCCCTTCTCCTGCCCATGGGAAAGCTCCTGTTCTGCTCCCTGCTGTGGCTGGGTGTGCTCCTGCACCAGCAATTCTCCTCCACGGTACACACCTGGCACTGCTGGGCTGTGAGCTGAAGGAACAGCAAAATGACAAGTCAGCAGATGAGAATTATCTGGCTCATCCCAGCCTGCACTGACATTTGGGGTGCTCTCTCCAGGCCACTGTCACTGTACACTCCTCACTCTGCCTCTGCTGCTCTGCTGGTGAGGGGAACACAGGTGATGCACGGTGGAAAGCTGCACTCAGCTCCTTCCTCAGCTTCCAGGTTCAGTGGCATTTGACTGAGAAATGTGGCTATTTCGAAACCTTGCACAGAGCTGGTTCAAGCACAGGCACCCCCGTCACTTCCAGTTTGGGGTTGGTTCTTGCAGAGCCTTTTTCAATTTCATCTTCTCTGGCTGGTGGTCAGATGTTAAAAGGGATCAAAGCACCGCTCAAACACAATTGTGACAAAAAGGGCACAGTGAATAACAGGGTTAAAGTGGGGCTGGGTCAGAGCAGTAGCTTGGTCACCACCCAGACAGGGCTGAGCTGCAGGTGTGGGGCTGCCTGCCTGTGGCAGGGGGGATGTTTGCCAACAGAAATTCACATGGATGCTGCCACGGATGGGCAAGGGGACCTCAACCTGCCTGGGGGAAGCAGGCTGTAGTAGAAGAAACATCAAGTGTGATTTTTTGAGATCATGTCATTTTTTAAGATTGGCACAAACACCCTTTGGACATCCCTGGGAGCGTTCAAGGCCAGGTTGGATGGAGCTTTGAGCAACCTGGTCTAGTGAAAGATGTCCCTGCCCGTGGCGGGGGGTTGGAATAAGATGATCTTTGGTGTCCCTTCCAACCCAAGCCATTCTCTAATTCTGTGATCTCTGTTGAGTCTGGATGTAGTTCAGCCAGCTACAGAGCACCGAGGGCCCCAGCTCTGGTCACACCTGCCTATCTCCCATTTTCAGCACTACACAGCATCAAGTTTTAACTCTTGGTTGGACCAACGGGCTCTCATTCCCTCACACTGGTGTTATTGCAAAGGAGTGATCTAAACTACAATACCCTTTTTAAACACCCCTCTGACATGTTTTGGACCTGGCCGTGTTGGGTGTGGGACCAAAGACAAACACAGTCACACACTCCTACGTGCAGACACCCTTCACAGCCTCATGTTTCTTGCTGGCTGATGAACAAGGGGCCAAATGATCTGGGAGAATGTAACTTAGCACCAGGACCCAGAGCAGCACAAAATCCCACTTGGTGCCAAGGACTTGTGATTTACGCTTTTGTTTCTGCAACAACAGACAGAGGCATATTTTTTTTTTTTTTTTTAAAAAGGAGCTTTGCTGGATTTTCCATCCCCTGCCGAGACACAAAGCCGAATGGCAGCCAGTATTCCCAGCAACACCCATGGTTAAGCACCAGTGCTGTTGCCAACTCCTGCAATCTTATCACAAGCACCACAGCGTTTGCTTTCTTTTCTTAAAGCCCCAACTCCTGGAGTCACGGGATTAAGCAGGCAACTCAGCTTTTGATTTTAATAGCAGTTTTTATCCCTCACTGTTAAGAAGAAAAGCTTTTGAGTGGGACAGGCTCAAACCTACAGAGAAAATAAATAAGAATATCTACTTAAAATCTGGTATTTTTAAAGCCAATTTTATTTGGGGAAAGAGTTTTGAACATTTTGGAAATCAGAACTTGTCAGCAGATAAAGGAGTCCCTTAAAGAGCTAAAAAAATTAGTCTCAGCTGAGAAGGTGCTGCAGGGGGAAAGTAGACTTGGGTTTTCATTTCTTTATCCTGTCAGAAAGATCAGCAAAGGAAGAACATGTGGGTTCACTAGCTGAGGCAAAGCACATTTTGTGTCAAGAAGCCAACATTAAATTTCAAAATGTGAAGCCTGAGACTTCCTAGAAAGGGAATAGATAAGCCTGTCTTTGTCCCAAGGTGAGACTGGTGGATGGTATTGATGTATCAGTGCTCTAGAAGAAGGAGGAGAGGGATCAGCATCTTCCATTTTGCAGCACTTGCTCCACGTGTTGGAGTCCTACACAACCGTCAGAGGGATGGACAGATGTCCCCAGTGCTTGCAGCCCCCAGACCCTCATGGGTGACCTGCTCTGGCTCTCCTACTTCTATTGCAACTTATTTGGATCTGGAGCTGCTTCAATTTTTTGTCCTATCAAATGCCAAAAGCAACTTCAGTGCTAAGCAAGTAATTAAGAGCAATAATTATGCAGATGCCCTCAAAGTGGGGCCATCCATTGTTTTGCTGCAATTTTTAATAATTTTAAGTTGAAAAAGCTTGTATGATCCTCGAACACATCTATAGATTTAAAGTGCAAAATGGGATATTTTAATAGACCATGGTGAAAATTTTTCCCATAAATGATGAGAAATGTTTAAATCAATAAAACGTTTGTTTAGATGTCCATATGGAGGAAAGATACAGTCTGTTGCTCTTCATATTGGATTGATCCCACTGTGTTAAATTACAGCTGGCTACAGCCCTTCATCATTTACTGCACAGCTTGACAAGCATGTAAAATATTCACAGTGAGCGCAAAAATTTTGAGTGTCTGATCTCTGCATTGTCCTTGTCACTTCCTCCTAGCCAGGGCCAAATTAAAGGCTGCTTAATACAGGGGGAAGCTTTGCTGCAGCTCTCCCACAAGCCTTTAGCCACGTTACCCAATATCCTCCTGGCTGGCCTGCGGGAGAGAGCAGCTGGGGAGCAGATGCAGGCAGCCCTCCACACGTGATGCCCTGTCTGCCACAGCCCTTGCATTTGGGGTTCAGCAGCAGCTCTGGGCTGTTGATAATAAATACAGAAACGCAACAGAAACCTGGTCTTAAAAGAGTAGCTGCTGTCTGCAGGTGCCTGGTCTGTGCTTCTGAGAGGGTGACAGCAGTGACAGTGGGTGGTGGGAGGAGCAGCCAAGGCACTAAAGGGGATCTGGGTGCTCTGGGTGCTGTTCTCACCCAACCTGGCTGATGCAGCTGGCATTTGCCTGCCTGCACCTCTCCTCAAAATACAGCACAGTGTGGGGTGCTCCCTGTGAGGACCACAGAAAGAGGCCAGGAAGGCTACTGACAGCAGCTTTTAAAGCTGTCTGAAATACAGTAGCCAAAGGACCCGTGAATCAGAGTAATAATTCTGGGTATAAATGGATTTGGGAATTGAAGATATTTGTGTGTGAAAGCAGCTGCCTGCACATCCCATTGCCCTGTGAAAGCAGGCAGGCCTGTCACTCCTGCCCACAGGCAGCTCCAGCAGAGACAGGGCGTGACCAGCCAGGTCCATCGGAGAAGGCAGCTCCTGAAAGCCCCATCCACCAGCGATGGAAGGAGGACAGCCCTTGTACTCCACTCCACTTGAGCCTCTCTCCTACCAAGGATGGGCAGGAGGAGCATTAAGGAAGAAGCAGGGCTGGCACCCTAATTCTGCCTTGAGGCACAGTGCTGATCCTGGGCTGACTGGCGAGGCTCAGAGGAGCTCAGGCTGGGCTCAGACACAGGCAAACTGTACAGTCCTGGCTGTGCAGCTCCAAAAGGCAGCACATCGCACGTTCTACTCAGGAACTTGGACCAAGCTTCGCAAAACCCCTTCTCAGTCCAATTTCGGGATCCCAGTGAGTGCTACTGTGCACCCTGCAAACTCACTCTTTTCAGGGTGTTGTTTTTCCCTTGGGAAATGGGGATCTGTGCCCTGCAAAGCCTGGTCACTGCTGAGGCATCCCTATTAGAGCAGGGAGAGAAGCAGGAAAAGGAAGCACAGCTGATGTCCTGACTGGAGCCGGCAGAGGCCACTGCTGTATGCTTAAAAATAACTCCAGGCTGAGGTCTCTGGTGTGGGCTTCACTCCCAGGCATTCTCCTCACTCCAGAGTGTGTTTTCCTCTCTTCTCTGTGGTGCCATGTCTTGGCTCCAGGATCCCCAGGCCTGTTGCAAAGCTCTGGGTCAGAGCCACGCTTTCTGCTCTCTGCGAAGGGGTGATGTCAGTGTCTGCATCCCTCCCTTCCTCGCCCCCAAACTCACCATCGTCACCAGACGGGCCATCAGAAACCACTGCTAGGAAATGCAGGTCCCCAGGGGGTTACTGCACTCCAAACCAGACATCTTTGAGGCAGTGTGATATAAAGACTTACATTTGTTTATGAGAAAGAAAGCAAAATGAAATCTGGAGCCTCTCAGACGTGGTAACCTCAAAAACGTGGCCACCTTTCACCAGGGCATGGTCTGCTCTCCTGCCTGAGTACTCTGCCTGTGCCCTCTGCAGTACCTGGCACCTGCCCTTCCAGCTGGGATGATGATGCTTTGGGCTGACTCTTGTCAATGCTTTTAACCTTCCCTGTGTTTACTAAGATGATATAAAAGTGATACAAATTGGGCTGAACAATGAAATCCATAAAAGTATTGCTGCCTTGCTGCAGTTCCACAGCTCAGGTCTGTTTGTACACACCCAGCGATGATGGAGCAGTATGTGAGGTGCCTTTGATGCTTGAAATGCCTTGGATCTGTGAAAAGAAAGCCGAGCCATGCCTTTACTTTGGTGAAATGAACAGAGAGGTGAGTATAAATGCCAGTTACTACTCTTAGAAAAGGCAGCAATGTGGAAAAATAAGTAGGGCACCATCAGTAAAGTCAACAGTTCTTTCTAAAATAGCTTAAATTCTTTAAATAGCTTTCAATAAATTCTAGAATAGTTTAAAAAGTTTTTTTTATGAGACAGAGGGCCTTTTTCATTAGAGGATGAAAGAGGGTGTTAATTTTTCAGAAATCTGGCATTTTTTCAATGTGTGCCTTTCAGATTTATGAAGACGAACTTGCTCCTCGTGCCTGTGTTTTATCATCTCGTTACTCCCAGTACCAGGGGGAACACTGTGCTCTCTCATAGTGTACTCGGGTGGAAATGTTGTGCCCCAGTCTGTCTTGGTCATAATGAAATGTGGCTGAGCACATTCAGCTTGTTCCAGCTGATGTTACACCTCCTTTTGCTCTCCAAGTGGAAATGTAGTCATCACAGGGTGTGTATGTGTGGGGGAGATGCCTTCCCAACGGGCCCTTTGGGATCCAGACATGGAATCAGCAGAGTTGCCTAATGAAGGAGCTGTTAGATGTGGGTGTAGATTCAGCCCAGCCTGGAGTACTCTCAGTTTTGTGACCAAACTTTTAGGACACATAGAGCCACAACCTAAATGAGGATCAGGTTTACTACTTTCTGTCAGTTTACCAATCTGTTCAGTAATTCTGGCCTCTTTGATTAGCT
Source organism: Melanocharis versteri (assembly GCA_013397845.1). NCBI lineage: Eukaryota > Metazoa > Chordata > Aves > Passeriformes > Melanocharitidae > Melanocharis > Melanocharis versteri. Next base: position 759,235 of record VZTG01001729.1, read on the forward strand.
ATTCCAACATTTCTGAATGCAAGTATTAATTAACTGCTATTAATATAGATGGGTCACTGTTCATTTCCCATCTATGACTCTGCACAGTCTCGTTCCCAGTTTGACAACTGAAAGTGTGACTTCACAACCTGCTGCCAAGGTGGTGCCAAGCACAGAATGTAACCATCCTCAATTATCACTTTCCCTTCCATCCCTAAATGGAAAAGACATGTGCAGCAGCACAAGCATTATCTGCTCAATTGTTTTGTGTAAGCAGCTCATTTCTGGAAGAGATCTCTAGCTCGCTTATCCCCAGCATGCTGTGTTGTAATTAAGCCCAAACTTTCAGTCCCCTGCCACAGAAAATTAGGTCCAGAGAGAACTATCAACACTTTTCTCCTTGTGAATATTTATATATTTGCAGTCACTGCTTTTCCAGTTTGAATCAAGGAGAGATATTGGGTGTATTGGGTGAAGAATTAACATTAATCACTGATGCTACATCATCAGTGCTGTGCCTGAATCACTCAGACAATTTTAAAATGCTACTTCTAACCCATAAAACTGAACTGGGTCTGGCTGTTGCTTCTGTTGCATCAAAGCACCCGAGGTGATAATCCTTCTGCCTCTGCAGACTCAACCAGAGTAGGCCCAACTGCTTATTGTGAAGACATCCCTGACCTGCACTGCTAAAAGCACGGCACAAATGTGGGGTGTAAGCTCAGTTTAGAGAATCTTCCAGAGCAAGTGGCAAGGAGAGACAATGGCTGGACAGGAGTCCAGGGGTCAAGAAGCAATTGATGGGAAAAGTGCAGAAGCTATTGGGATCCTTATGACAGCAGGAGGACAAAAAAGCAACAGCAGCAAGATCTGCTCTAAAAGCTTTAGGAATTAGTGCTTCGGAAGGCAGCAAATCCCCTGGGGACTAATGACACTTCATGATACCCTATTTTTTAAATTCCTTGCACTTGTTTCAACCATTGAGTTAAGCAGCTGATGCCGAGTTAGAGTGGAAATTGCCCAGGGAAGGCATGTGGTGTGCACGTGCGTGGAGGTAATGGCTTTATCGTGACTGGCCCTGGGGGGCTGAGAGCCAAACAAGAGCCCAGTAATGGCTGCAAAGAAAATAAAGTGCTGCTCTCCATCTAGTGACTGTGGGTCACACACAAATGGCTGTCAGAGAAAAGGGTTTCAGGCAGGAGAGTCAGACACAGCTCTGCAAGGTGTTAGATGGCAGAAATCTTCAAGGGGAAAAGAGGATGGATACTTCATTGCTTGAGATACTTCAAGTTGAACTGATAAAACACTAAAAATAGACTCTGGGGAACTAACTGAGGTAGCAGAAGTAGTGTGAGGGTGTGGGGAAGCCTGATACGTGATCTAATGGATGTCATCTTCTGTGATCCTACAAAGCCATAGTAATGAGACACATCATGTGCCTGTCCCTGCCAAACACAAGCAGCTCCCTTCCTCACCCAGGCTTTCAGCACACGCTCCATCTGCTGTGTTGCAAAAGCCATGCATACAATAAACCACTCAAAACAACCAACACCCTTTATAGATAAGAGAAGGGGATCATCTACATCTGTATTTTCACTTTTATAATAACAATCCCAGTGCCTTGTTCCAATGCACAGCAAAGCATTATGCACAAAGAGCTAAACGCTCCATAGTCCATTACGTTTCCACCTCTTCTTCTAGGCTCCTGATAAATTATATCAGAGTGGGTAGTTAGATGTTTGCTGCTGGTGGGAAAACCCCTCAGGGGCCTGCAGGGCATTGAGTTTCCAGGTTCTTGCTGCCTGTGCTAGAAGAGATGGGTGTTGAAAGCAGCACGCTCAGGTCTGAGGAGCAGGGAACACCACGGGTTATTCTCCAGATGCGTGCTGACTGATGGGAATGGCTGAAAGGATGCAATGGCCACAGCTGAGAAGAGGGGATTGCCTCGATTCATCTGAAAGCAAGGAGGGATGGGAAAAATTGGCACCCTGCAAAGATGTAGGTATCAGCTACAGCCCTGATATTTTGAAGCGATTGCTCTTCCATCATTAGCTGTCACATCTTGCACAATTGAATTGTGTGTGAGAATAAACATATTTAAACAAACATTTGCAGAAGTAATTATCAGATGGTGTATACTGTCACAGTTAATGAGCAGGCAAATTCTGCCCATGAATTCTTACCTTCAAAACTGTTCTAAAATTACAGATTTTTTCCAAATAGCCTCATATATGCACAGCAAGATGTCTTCATGCACAGCTTTAAACTTCTGACCCCAGGCTGTTTGCTTTGCCCAGTGATTTCAGCATAAGCTGCAATATTTGCTTTATTCTTCCGCACACTACAACAGCTGAAAGGGTAAGTCAGTTCCTTTTTTTTATTTTAGAGGTGCTCGGAAAAGGAACCGAATGTGATTACAGGAGTAACCTGATGGGGCCATACATTGGCACAGAGGGATGAGCCTCCTGTTTCATTTTCAGAATGAGACACTTTGTGTGGCAGGAGTGTCTGTGGTTTTAATAATTAAACAGTTGTAAAGGAATTGCAAATAGTTTTATTGATATTTGGATTAGTGGGTAAATCAGATTAATGATAGAGGGAGAGAGCTGTTTGTCTACGTTCATATAGGCTTTCAACACTTCTGCATGAGTCAATCAAATAAACTGTTCTAAATTTTTAAAAAGTGTAATTTCACTATCTTCAATGAGAAACAGTCATGTTAACATCATGCCAAGACAATTAACGCTTTGCAGGACAAAGTTTGCCATGGGCACCTTTATTCCCAACTTGGTGCACTAAATAGGGACTGTTTTCAGGGATGTTAACTTGATTCTCTGCCCATGTAACACTAATCCCTCAGATGTGGTTTGGAGTTGAATATATACATGCACCACTGCTCTTGGCTTGTGACAAACATGAGAAAATGGATCCCAACATTTGGAAACTTAGTGCAAAAGAGAGAGTCAAAATCAAAGCAAAGGATTTTGAAGGACATAGTTATGGAAGAGAACCAAATCTTATGTCTATCTGCGTAGCATCAAAGGGGTTTTTTATATTTGAGACCTTAATTATGTGAGGCATTTAATCTCCTGTTTTGTTAAGCGATCTTGCTTGATGAGGTGCCTCTCAACTTTCCGATCTGTTACTGTAAGCACACAAGTGACTTTCTGCTAACCCAGGCAGGCAGCGGGAGGAGGGAGAAGCTAATAAAAAGGGAAACACAGCTTTTGCTGAAGTTCTCAGATGTCATGGCCATTTAATCAGTCACAAAGGAATTCTCCAGGCTAGCAGATTACCCAAGACAGCCACAGCCACAGCCCCTGCCCACCTTGCTACCCAGGGCAGGTACACCATAGTACACTGCATCAACTTCACTAAGAGCAAACTCAGGTATGTCTAAGGATGGGTTAACTGCTCTGTGTTGACAAAAAATTATAAAATAGTTGTGAAGACAAAGACCTCATTAGCTGAAGTTGTCTGCTGACTGTAATGACATCCTAGACACCTGTCAATGAAGAGCTGCAGGGACAGAGGAGGCTGTTTGATCCTAATCTCTTTCTTGCCAGTCTGGATCAGTTCTGTCTCTGTTTGATCTATCAGAGGTTTAAATGACCAGTGCAGTGGCCTGTTCTGCAGCCTGCAAGGCTGGAGATAAGTCTGCAGAAATACCCAGCTGACCTTGGAATGAGCTTTGCTTGGATTTGCTTACAGGTGGCGATCAAAAATACTGTATGACGGCTGCTCAGTGTGAAAGAGATCCCTTCCACACAAGAGCGTGTCAGTGTTGCAAAACACAACTTGCTCAGCCTGGGATGCCAGAGATGCCGTACCCCATTCTTGACATGGGCTTCTTAGCCCAAGCTGCTAAGAAATAATTGAGAGGCAGTCTAGCGTTACAGAGTGAGGGGAGACCCTGACAGGCCAGAATGCCAACTCTGCAATGTGTCCATCTCACAGCACGTCCCACATGCCTGCTGCTGCAAATAGCCAGCCAAGCCCACGCTGTCCCAGCAGCCAGAGCCATTGCAATTGGAGGCAGAGAGGGGAATGGAGAAATGATGCTTTTATGGTGTCTCTCCTGGTCTGGGGAATGTGGAGAGATGAGCGTCTGTGAGCCTGGTTTCTCCTTGAGAACCTCCTTGGGCACTAAGGACAACCAGCCTACCAAAGCCATGTGCATATTCAGAATTAACCCTTCAGAGCTTGCCATTCTGAACCATATTCCATCACCACATGCATGCACAGCCTCCAATGACTGTCCAAGTCTCTGCTGTCCTTCCTGGCATTAGGATTTGTGGCAGCATACCTTTGATCTCCTAGGACCCACCCAGCATTTGTTTACAGCACATGGTAAAGCAGCTTCCTTTTCACCTCTTGAGAACTGAGGTTATTTCAACCTACTGCTACAAGAGATCTGTACTTGTTAACAGGCTGTTTGTGCTGCTGAACAGAGCTGCTCAATGGCCTTTTGTGCTTTTCTGTGACTTGGAAGTGTGTTCAGCTGAGGAAAACCATGGTGCATTTTTGCTGACCCTTACGCACATCAGCAGTTCTGGTGCAGAAGTACGAGGACCATCTGGTGGGTGCGTGTCAGCTTGCAGAGCAGGGCTGACTGGCAACGGGTACAGAACTTGTGTGCGAGAAAATGGGGCTTCATGAGACAAGCTGAGGAACTTTCTGGCTTTCTAGCACTGGAAATCTCTATAAAAGGAGTCTATTTTGTTCTCAAGATATGTAGCCAACCACAACAGTCTGCTACAGGTACATGTTGAAACACACAGGTGTTGGCAAAACAGTTGGTGGGCGGCTGATGATGGAAATTCAGAGCAGTTTTTGAAGCAGTTCATGTTCAACCCATGGGTTTTGGTCATGTGCCTGAAGCGGACGGTCCGCGATGGGAGTTTCCACCCTGCACTTGGATCTCTGTGAAACACACTCACTCCCTCTCTGCCTTCCATCTCTCTTGGTACTTATTTTTCATTTGGCAGGTTCGTGAAGATCCATAGGAAAAGTTTGGGCAGATATTTCATGAAAGGATATGAATGGGAGAAAGTGCTTACATGTTTGGACAAGCTGGAAATATTTCCCATCGCCTACGGTTCCCAACACCTGGAGGACTCTCCTCTCTCATATTCTGTAGTTTGGGAGGTCTCAGCCAGTCCATATACACCTACAGAGAAAATCTGAATAGCAGAGGTCAAGGATGGAGCACTCAGGTCCTACACAGAGAAAAAGATACTGTTGCACATCCACACTCTACATACAATTTCATCCTGTTTCACCCTTCATAATATTTGCAAGACAAGCAAATATTGTCAAGTGACCTAGATGTTGACTGTTTCTCTTACTGCCTCACAGAAAAAGGAAATACACCCATCAGCTCTGGCATGGATTCAAGAGAAGCCAGGGGTGCCATATGCATTCAGATCCTGGCCACACGTGGTGATGCAATAAATAATTGGTTGCAAATGCACATGTTACTTTCTTGATTAGTTGCTTTACTGTGGGATCTGCTGTATTGGTAATTTTAATCTACTTTGTATGTTATTTAGATCTGAACTTGAGTAGAGTGCAGGGGATGAGGAAACAGGTCTAATTTTTTGGGAGTACACTGCATTTGATTAGTTTTATAGCCTGTGTTGATAAAAGCTTTTATCCTAGTCTGCTATCAATTTAACTCTCTGTGTTTGTCATTTTTTACTTCTGGGGTCCCACGTAATTCAGTTTCGTAAACTGATTTGATGGATGTTTTCTGATACTTCAATAAAGCCTTTTGACATAGATTTGTGTATCCCTTGCTTTGCACGTACCTGGACAACCCTTGCTGAAGACAGAAATAGAATTGTATGAAATTAAATTAAAAGGTGTATTGAAAAGAACAGGATGGCCAGAGCAGATGATTGTAAACAGTGTCCTTTGACAAAGCATGAAATATAAAGCCCAAGTGAAAGAGAAAATTGTCCCAGGAGGATTAAAGACAGTTTTTGCAGCCTGCAAGTCCCCTTTCATCCTTCTTTCTGCTCTATCTACCATCTATCCCACGGGGCTGAATGGAGGGCAAGCCTGCAGTTATATCTTGAACTTCTTCTGGGACAAGGAAACACTGTCTGATCTTCAAACGTCTGGCACAGGCAGTAGGAGGCTGTGTGAGTTACTTCTGTAGTTGCTATTAGCATAGAATCACAGAATAGTTTGGGTTGGAAGGGACCTTAAAGATCACGTAGCTCCAACTACGTGCTACGGGCAGGGACATTTTCCACTAGACCAGGTTGCTCAAAGGTCCCATCCAATCTGGATATTATTTCTTAGTCCAGGCAGAAGGGGATGAAATGTCACCTTTTTTGCAACACACCTGCACAGACCTTATCCCTGTGGGATGGCCAAAGGTGATTGTGGAGCTCTTCGCGTTCTTTGCTTGCTTTTATTTCTTGTTTCTGTGTTACAGTCCCAAGCCTGCCAGAGTTCAAGGAGTGTTTGGACATTCTCAGGCCCATGGTGGGTGTCCTGCAAAGGGCCAGGAGTTGGACTCAATGATGCTGATAGGTCCATTCCAACTCAGCATATTCTATGATTCAGTGAAGTTACAGATACAGATGTAGCAAGGCAGCAGGTGCAGGTACCACATGGACTTCACCGGAAGATTTCTTTGGTCTGGAGGATATGTAAAGTGTGATGTGAAATAAGATGATTTGTACTTGTCATAAATTGATGTGGGTGTGGTTCTGCTGGGGCTGTCAGCAGACATGTTCCCTGACCTGTTTTCATGTCCTTCAAACAATAGCAACCAGAAAGTTTTGACCAGAAGAAAAAACACTATTTATATCAGAGCTTCCAGTGGTATATGTAAGGGGGAGTTTTGAGAGCTTGGTGTTAGCACAGCTTATCAGCACATGGAGGGGCCCTGTGAGCTGCAGAGGTGGACGTGCTAGATGTGCCCCACCAATTGAGCAACCAAAATGACATTTGCATGAGCAACTGATAAGCACTGCCTCCCAGAATTGAGAAATCATCACAAAGAGCCGTGATGAGCCGCTGGGGTGCACAGTGGGTGACACCTACATGCAAGCCTGCACCCCTTCTCCTCCCACCAGAGCCCCACAAACTTTCCACAGAGGGGCAGAAGAACCCAGGGATCTTGATTTGAATTAATTAATTTAATTTTGCAGGTCATTCAGTGTTTGTGTTTTGGGTGGGTTTTACTGCAGTTCACCCATTCCACACCATCTCCCGTCCCAAGGGAGAACTCCAATGTCTGATGATTGTGACACACTAAGAATTTTTACATTTTAACTGTGATATTTATAGTACACAGGAATGGGTTAACTTCTCCTGAAGGCTGCTTTCAGCCACAGTCCATAATTTTGCAGTAAAGATTGTACCTCTCACAGGACTTTAGAGATGACAATGGTAGAGTTTGAAGAAGGAAAATATTAAAAACTCTTCAGGTGTAGCTGCTGTTATTCTCAAGCACTGGCTTCAAACAAGCAGGGACACAATGGAAACACCACACGTTGTCAGCTACACTAATGCTCAGTGCCTCAGTTTTGTAGCTGCTTGGATATGATGAAAACAAATCTTTAATAGTTGCTGCTTCCATCATTGCACTGCACTCTGTTTTCTATTCAGTTGCAAGGACAGCTCATTTCCAGCAAACGGGAACAATGCGCTCATATTGCTAATTCATGCCACTACACACAAATGTTCAGATTATGTTGTGCAGAACCAAATTCCAGTCTCATTCACGAGTGCAACTCGCACTTCAATCCCGTTCCCTAGCAAGAAGCAGGGAGCCCTCCAGCAAAGCTTGTGACAAATTAAAACCTGAAAGAGGCAATGAAAGAACTGATGTATTTTATTATTTTTTTTAATAGGGTTTGAAAAGCAGACCTGGACATATAGCAGAGGATGGAACCCAGGGGAACTAGTGTCAGAGATGATCTGAAGGCAAATGATTTGTCAGGAGGTTGGCATCCACAGAGTGCTGCACAAATTTTCCTTTATCTACTGCCTCCCTGTTTTGGTTTGTGGTGATATGTGGGTGCAGACAGGATATTTTGATATAAAGAATTTGGAGGTGGATTTTTTAAAGACTAAAGTAGAGTGCAGACTAATCCTGGGGAAATGCAAGGTAAAAAGATGTGTTAACTGCTGCTGAGAGCAGGGGCTGGGCAACTGAAGTGGCTGATACAGGCTTTTTCTGGCAGACGCTCGGTGATCTCTGGTCCTGGGGCATCAGGAGCCCACCCACAGGCCAGGTGGACCTGGGCTCAAAACTAAATTGAGACCCTGTCCAATCCCTTGGCAGTCTGGGGAGCTGCCTACCCATCCCACAGCGCTGTCTACCTTTGCTAATTCCCTTCCTGAGTTACCACCAGTGCCTGGCACTCCGGGGATATGTGGGTGGCTGGAGAAGGGCAGGGAATATTTCTCTTAGGGAAAATCACACCACCTCTGGCTGTGTTTTGATTCACCTTCTGTGACTGCACGGGCCAGAACACCTTTCATGAATGGGGCCATCCAGCTGATCCTCCTGCTTTGGTGCTAATCTGCTGTGCTGTCTTTTCTCACTATTTTCCATGTCAATTTCCTTGCCCTCCAGTTTGAAATACTATGACTATGGTGAATGCTCCTGGGCAGCCATGCTGGCGGATGACCTTCATACTCTTCTGCTGAGAAAACACCCCAAAAGTATTTCCAAACTCTTTTCAAGAGCAGCACGTAGGAGCCCATATGCGTGGGCACGTACACAGCTGGTACAGACTCGGGGAGCCCCTGCTTTGGGACTCCTGACACCCACTATGTGACACGAGGGCACCTACAGCAAGACCAGGGCTGTGTCAGCTCCAGGCAAGGCAGCAGAAGACAGAGATTGATTCGCCAGGATGGAGCTGAGAAGCAAAGAAAATTCCATTGATGGACAACCAAGAGGGTAGAGCTAAAGATCTCGGTGTCCTTGTTATGGAAAAGTTTAGACAGGTGTTATCTGTTACCACGCTACCTCGCTCACGATTGCTTCAGATGCGATGAGGTAGGTTGGGCTGGGCTGGGCTGCGTCAGTCATTGTTTGGTTGGAGCCTTGTAGGGGACAGTTTCGTCAAGACGTGGCCTTTCACTAGATGGTGCTCTTTGCCGAGCCATCGCTGTGTCCGACCCTCTTCTTGGATCTGGGAACTTCCAAGTGATCTGCCTCATAAACCCTTCTTGTATAGATGGAAGGGCAAAGCAAAATGTTTTTCCAGGGTCTTTGCTTTCATGTGTCTTATTTTATTGGAGCCATATAAGAAAAAACTACTGCTTTATATCTGACTGCAAAGGGTGTACAATGCCGGTACGTTCCAGTCTCCAAAATGGCCAAAATGCATAAGCATTGAAACCATTTCTATTGTTTCAGTTGCTTTCAACTGAATGAACAGTGCACATTTTGGAAGCCAACGCCAAGTTCATGTGCAGAGTTTTCAGCAGATAATCTGGAATGGTTTGTGCAGTGTTGGTTTTTCTGTTCTACTTAGAGAGAACATGATGCACGGGAATTACCTGCAGCCTTCGCCCAGTGCTCTGATCAGCAGCAATGTCTCTGGAAAGTATTGTGAAGTAGAGGTGGTTCTCATGAGGTGACACATGTTAAATTCAGCATTGATACTGCCTCTGTGGACACAATCATCCAGCCACTGCCAGGGCTAGCGGGATACACATATGTGCAATAGAAAAAGCCAAGTGGAAGTGTTGGGCCACCACATGTACACATTTCCAAAGAGCTTCCAACAAAAACAGTTACTGAAGGCAAATCACCACCACAAGAGATCAGGCATCTTCATTCTGCAAGGCCTCCTCCAGCCCAGCCACACACGGACCACAGACCACATGAGCTCATTTGCTAATGGTGGGTTGCCGTTTCCAGTGCTTTTCCGGGGCACGGCGTGAGAACGGTACGGGAGATGTTCCTCCATCAAACCTACACACCGCACGCAACCATAGGAGAACCGGGAAAGAGGGTGAGGAGTGGGACGAGGCTGCGGGCTGGGTTGGTGGGACCCAAGTGGAGCTGCTGGGTTTGTGACAGGTACAGATGTGCAGCAGATTCCGTTCACAGCTGGACAGCTTGTGCTCTGGGCATTAGGAGAAGCTGTAACTGCTGGAAGTGGGGATGCCAGAACTCCAACAACCACCAGAACAGGCCCTAGAGCGGGAGCTCAGCACGTGGGAAGGCAGGATCCTAAAATCCTGGAATGGTTTGGGTTGGAAGGCACCTTCAACATCATCCAGTGCCAACCTCCCCGCCACCGGCAGGGACACCTCCCACTAGCGCAGGTTGCTCAAAGCCCCATCCAGCCTGGCCTTGAACTCTTCCAGGCATGAAGCAATCCCCAGATCCTCCTTCGATAAAAACAAACCCGCAGCCGAAGCAGCTTCCTGCGCGCTTTCACACCCGCACCACCACGTTACACACAGGCCGCCGCCTCTCCCCCCGCAGCCCAGCAACCGGGAAGGGGCGCAGGCGAGGGAGAAGCCCTCAGGGCGCGGAGCGGGGCTTTCCCCTGCGCTGCTCACGGCGAGGGGCACGCCGGCCGGAGCTCGGCTCCAGCGAGCGCCGTCGGTGCCGCTCGGCCCCGCACTGCCCAGCCCAGCCCGGCCCGGCCCCGCTCGGCCCGGGACAGCCCCACTCGGCCCGGGACAGCCCCGAA
>VZTG01001729.1:770048-923664 GCA_013397845.1 Melanocharis versteri
TATTGTCTGCGGGCCGGGGCCGGGGCCGGGCGCGGTCCCCCCGCAGCCGGGCGGGGGTGGCGGCCCCGCAGCCGGGGGGACGCGCGGGGACGAGCCCCGCTGTGCCCGTGTATGCCGGGGACACGCACCCGCCTGGCCCCCGGCCTCCCTCCCCGCTGGAATCGCTGATATCCCGGTCGGAACCCCCCTCCAGGCTCGCAGACACAACTTTGTATCTCAGTTCATTGCGCGGAAAGTCACCGCGGATTCGTATCGAGAGTCCCCCGCGACCCGCCGGTGTTGGTGCGTGTCACCTTTGGGTCTCAGTGGCCTTTGGTGTCATTCAGAGGGTCGTTACCCTGGGGCCTATTTCTTGTGTTCACTCCGTTGCTTTAAAATATAATTATTTTTGTTCCTTTTCGAGTGCAGACACTTCTTCTGAAGCAAATGCAGGAGTTTCTAGATGAGGATTGCGAAATAGTAGTTTTTCTGAACCTGTGAACTGTTGGGATTATTAATCCACCTTCTGTGACTGTGTCGTCCCCGCAAGTCATATAGGGGAGTGGGGATTTGCAGAGTCTGATTTTGCTGACCTCTGGAATTGGTTCTGCTCCAGTGTCCTTTACAGGACGTCGTGTTAGCTGGAGACTGGAAGGGGGGAAAAAAGTGATTTATAAAAAGTACTTTTTTTTAAGCATGTGCTGTACCAATTCTGCTGTGAATGACCTGATAGGGATTCGATAAAGGGATTAGAAATCCTGCACTGCTGTAGGACAGTTGGTCCCTGTGGCTCTCTGTAATCTTTGTCAGCCGTAAAACCTTAGGTACTCATGGAGATATGCGATGCAGTAGAAATATGTAAAGCATGTAGCTTCAGAGTTGAGTTTAGACAGTTGGTCTGAGATCCATGGATGTCTTGTGTGCTGGGAGTTTTGGCTAATGTAATCTAATCGGTTTTAAAGGGCCAAGCTACATTAATTCTGTCTGTGGTGGCTCTCTTGAGTCCCTTGTTGGGTGTGTTTCATGTTTTGCATGCCCTTGCTAAGCTATTGTTGAGTTGTAAGGGTGAACCAAGTTGCACATGGGTCCTTGGAGGTAAGATACTAATGATTCATTTGTTGTGGTATTAGAGGAGATGTATTTTTATACATAGATACCTTAGTAGTGGGAGTAGATTAATGTTAACCTCATAACATCCCTGCCTGTGGACAGAAGCTATGTCTGTACTAGAGGGACAGTTGCCGTGCTTTGGGACATGGTGACAGCATCTTGTTTGCACACTTTAAATTGGGTTTGTTTGGTTTTTTTTCTTTTGTTTTGTTTTTTAACAAGCCTGGTATCAGGGTAAGGGTGCATTAGGCAAGGTGAGGATCATCTGGGCATGTTTTCCCTTGGCACGAGTTCAAGCATGTACCTGTCGTCCGCGTTCATGGGTTGAGCCTCTCCGTCGCCCGTCTGTCCTTGCAGCGCTGCCCGGTGCTGGGCAGACGGGCTAGCCTGGGGCTGTTGCTAGAAGGGCATAGGTGTTGAGTTCTGCCAGGCAGACAGGTTTTGTAGGTAGCCTGAATGACGAGTCCCCCGCAGGTAGTGTGGATGAGCTGTGCTGCATGACGGCGTTCCAGCCTGGATCTCCTGCCCGGCTCCGGCAGCCACGGATGGCCGGCATAGCCCGAGAGGTGAGGACGCGACGTGTTCGGAGTAACAGAGTCCAGCCAGGGACTGCAGCCAGAGAGAAAGGCAGGAGCTCAAGGTTCCTGATTTACAGCTTCGCTGCATCAAAGGAGGGAAACACAGTTGAGAACTCAAAGCTTCTCGTAGGAAGAGAGCTCTGCCAGGTACTATCCGATGATGGATGTTTTTAAACACAGTCTGCGTAGCGTAGCTTTGAGACTCAGGCATATGCAGAACTCACTAATCTCTCAGCAGGATATACTTGTGAGTAAGCCGTGTTCTGGTCTAGGGTACACTCCTGTGCTAAGAGGAGGATTAAGTACTGTTAAAGGAATCTGGTTATTCTATCCAAAGCATGAATTAAGAACAGCAGTCAATAAATTACACTAGAGGGAAAAAACATCGGTAGGTTTATTGGTGGTGTTCACATGCTCCTGTGTTACAAAAGCAGTGGGGTTCTTTCACATAATTTTCTGCTGGAATAATAAGTTTTAATAAATATCTACTTAACAAAAAATCTTTAGTAGAAGCTGCAGTGCCTGCTGTACCTATTTCTTTTCCACTGTTTCCAGGACACCAATGTATCAGTTTTCTCTGCCTGGTATTTGGTGGTGATCCACTCGCCAGTAAAACCGACCTTGAAACAGCTTGGAAGCTTTTCTGCTTATTACTGTAGCTGGTTATCTCTGCAATCTACTTGAGTGCTATTAAATGCTATTTCTATAGGGGTTCCCCACACAGGCAATAAATAGCCTGAAGTCAGCTAAACCACACAGCTGATTAGTATGGAGGAACTATTTGGTTTTGGCTTTGCTCTACTGGTGGAAGGCACTGCTAAGAAGTTAAAAACTTGAGCAAAAGGCTAGCTAGTCCAGGAGGCCATAAAGGCACTATACACCCTCCCTGTGTGATTGTGGCCCCGTGTTTTACCAGTCTCCTGCAAGGGGAGTTGGCAGTGGTTGCCAGCTGGAGGATAACTCCTATTTGCAAGCACGTGAGAGACTGGATGTGGAAAGCTGGGGAGTAAAACACCTTGCAGCCTGCACCTTGTGATTACTGGGTGCTGCTCGGTGCCAAGTGCTCATGTGCTTGCTTGCATTGATCACCTGTGGGACAGATAAAGGTAATGAGTGATGTTCTGAAGCAGCTGATAGCTCTGGTGTAAATAGAGCCCTTCTTTGCTGCCCTGGGGTTTGCCACAGGGGATATAATCCAGTTGGGAGCCTGGTTTAGGGCTGGCATGTACCACCTGGTCAGTCACGTCCAGGAAGCCCTGCACCTTTTCTAAATCAAAACTTGTTTTTCGGGTGTTGGATATAATGCGATTTTTATGAATAGCTTAGTCATGCTTCACTTTTTTTTTTCTTCTAAAACAGCTGTCAACAATCTCACTGTGGGGAGGGAATCAGCCACTCCTTGTACTTACTGAATAGTCAGACACTTCAGCCTGGCATTGCACTTCGTAGTGACTTTTGGAAACAAAGCCGTGGATGTGGCACAATGGCTTCTTTTTATTTATTTATTTATCAAGCCTGCCTTTTTGCCTTTGCGAAATGACCTTTATGCAGATCTAGAAGGCAAAGCCCATCACTGGGAGTTAGCTGGTTAGCTACTTCGGTTACTGATAAGAAAATATGATGGCAGTGCTCCAGGAAAAGCAGCTATGCTGGGAACTTGTTGCTGCAGTGAAGCTATACAGATCTTTTTCAGAATGATACACCCCTATATATTTATGGTGCTTTGTCAGAGAAACAGGGTGACTCCTCTCGTAATGTCTGCATGACAGATAAGCTGCGACGCCACGAATCCTGTAAAGAGTTTATTGTCCTTCTCGAGACTGCTGGTGGAGACATGCAGTAGGTAAAAGTTTCAGTGTCGTCCTAAGCTTGAACTGCAATTTTGTCATCTCATCTCTTTTGTGTATAGGTGTAGGTGTAAGCAGCCTCTTCCAGTTCCCCAGCTGGGCTGTACTGGGGATTTTGGGTCTGTTCAGCAAACCAGACTGGGAAATGGATCCCAGTTAAGAATACATGATTGTTTTTAGTGTATACAATTCATAACTTGTATCAATTAAGAAAAAAGGTTCATTCTGTACCTGCATCAGTTACCTGACTCGTGTTCCTTTGTGTTATCCCAAGCAGCTGCTGTGACAAAGGGTCAGATGCTTCCACCAGGAGAAGCCTAAACTCTTGGAAGTGCTGTTCCGATTGCAAAGAAGGCATTTGACTGTGGTGCCCATCCCTGTTTTATAGCATGTGAAGATGACATGGGAGATAGATGTTTCTGAGATAAGCCAGTGAGTTAGAAGTCAAAGTGTTTAATTTTTAAATTCTGTAAAGACGGCAGTTATTTCAGTCAAGAGTGAAGATAAATCTTCTATGCAAAATAAGTTCTGCTGTTTTAATAATATTTTTTAAAAATTTTTTTATAACCACTTTAGATAGGCTGCTAAGTTGTTGAGGAACAGGGAAGAAAGTGCAATCATAAATATTTTTAAGTAGTCAACAGTCCTTAAAAAGTATGCAGTGTGATACCTTGGAAAAAGTAAGCTTTAGTTCTCTTGTAGCTGTAATGGATCACATGTTGTGACATGGCCAGGCAGTCTAACAAGACTATTTTATATATATTGAAAAGAAACCTAAAAATCTGATGCTAAAGAGTTTATCAGGTGATTTGTAATATGGGTGAGAAAAAGGTTAATTCTTTGTTGGCATAGCAGTGTAGTTCTTACAGTCCAAATACTCAAGTATTTAATCTAGGGTTGGAGAAAACATAAGGAAAAATTACCCCTGAAACTACTGTCAGCACCTTCTACAGCACTGGTGTTGAGGGCTTGAAATACAGTATATTCTGAGCCTGTTTTGGGTGTGGGGTTGGGTTTGGTGCCTCTGGGTGAGGTCTGTTGGTGGTATGGGCCTTAGGGGCTTCCATGGTTGGCAGAGGACCTTGATTGCAGGATCCAGAATGGTGCTTCTTCACCGGTGAACTTTTTTGTTCAGTCAGTGTGGCAACTGAACTGTCACAGTTTTCTTGTAGGTTTGATCTTTTCATGAGGTCACCTTTTGATTTCCTTGAAAATCAAGTGGTAGACACTGATTGCTGGTTGGATCCTGTGGAGCTGCTCTTCTGAGATATTATTTAAAATGTATGAGCTCAGGTAGTTGTAAGTGATCCATTGTATCTTTGTTTCAAGTGCTTGTGAAATTTTCTAATAGACTATGCAAAAGTTTGCCACAGCAACTTCTGACTGCTTCTAGTATGTTTTTGTATTTTTTTGACTACTTTCAGCTGGCTGATCTAACTTGCCCTTTAGTTTTGTTGCTGAACTGTTTTTGCCTTAATGTTACATTTGCAAAATATATGGTGAAAGATCTCCCCAAATTGTTTTTTAATGTGAGATGTTATTTACAGTGTGGCAGCACTGCTGAGATTAGCCTGATCCACTGTAAAAGGAAGGATTTAAGGATTTTCTTCTGTAGCAGCTCCTTCAGGTTTTGTTTCTGGGAGCAAGGGAAAAGAAAATACGTGACGAATTACTTACTTAAATATGAGGCTGAATTTTGGTGAGACTTTTTCTCTGGTAGCATGATTTAAGGTAGTCATCCTAAAAGTCATTTGATGATGATGATCAAAACTTTGTGTGGAGAGAAAGTGCCTGATGTGTCATGTTTGAGTCCTCTGTGCTTTTTATCACCCATGACTAATGCAAACTGGAGCAGTAAGTTATGTTAAAATCTGTGACGTATTTGTATCTTCATCTAAACCGTATCTGAGGTTTCTGGCAGAGGTACTTGGGAAAGTAAATCTTTTTCACAGTGTGTCTCTGCCCTCAGTGGTGTAACTGTTCTGTAAGTCTGAATGCTGCACTTAGTAAAACCATTACAAACAAAGATTTTGGCACGGAGCAGTTGTTCTAAACCAGACTGTCTTCAGACTCAAACTACTGACTCACCCATTCTTTTTCCATGGATTAACACACCTGGCGTGTGTCACGCATGGATGCTGGCCGACTCGTCATGTTCTTGCAGGTATCCCTGTTTTCAGTGTAGGGAAGACTGAAGTGGGAGTGTGGATGTGCACAGCGACCTCCTGTTAAAAACCTCATGGTGGAAGTTGATGCTGAGGATGGGTTTGTCCACAGACTCTTTTTGCCATGTTCCTGATGTTGCTCTGCTCCTGCCACTTTTTAGGGATGCCCAGAGTGGCTGCTTGTGGGAAGTCTCTCCCTTCAGGGCAGCAATACAAAAAGCTGTGCTGGCTCAGGCCGTGGGTTGTCTGGCCTCGTTTCCTGCTCCATGGTGTTGGTTGTGGGATCTTGCGGAGGTGTGAGAGCAAGAAAAGTCCACACTAGTGACTGTGGCCTCAGTGGGGTTCAATACCAGGATGTGTGGCACATTTGGCTTCCCAGCACGTGTGGCTATCAACACCCGACCAAATCTTAAAATTCAGTGTCAATAGGAAAAGAGGGAAAATAAGGAATGCTGAGGGGTGGGATTGCTGAAGAGAATGAGTCTTGGTCGCTTTACACACACAGTTTTCCCTCCTCAGTTTCCTCTGGGATGCTGGAGCCTTTGGTCTCATAATAGCGGTGGGACAATGAATGCTTGGATGGAGGAAGCAGGTGTTAAAGGAAGGGGGGAAGTGATTTATTTTGGGGGGAAGGGGAGGACAGGATGACCATATTTGACCCTTACACAGACTAATTTCTTTGGGTTCATGAGCTTGTGCACAGCATGCTTCCTAATTGCTGTAAGTAGTAAGATGGCAGCAAAACTGGGACTTGCTTTTTTTTTTGAGTTAGTATCACTTAGTGAGTCAGCCGAGGAGTGAGGCTTACATGATGTACCTCTGGTGTTACGTGATGAGTTGTGTTGTTTTGTTCCCTGTTACCATAAATCTTTTACTGCAGCAACAAGGCTGCAGTGCTGACGGCGCTGGACATCTTCAAGTCTGCACTTTGTACTTGGGAGTGCTGGTTTTTAATTGTTTAAAACCAAACTGGAGATGATTGAGTTTACGTGTGGCCTAGATTAAAACAGTTTCTGTAGTCTGATCTGAAGGTCTTTGGGTTGGTGCGGAGGGTGATTCTGAGATAAAGTAAAACAGGCTGCTTCACGTGCTGTGTAGCAGATGTGTTTGCATCCGTAGCCCAAAGACTTCCCATCCTGGGAGTGATGACAAAACTCCATTTCAGTGGGGCTTTCAGCCTGTGCAGGATCCTCTCTTGGACATGGGAGTCAGTTTTTCCATCACTGAGTGTTTTGCAGCCACTCCACCCATTTTTATGATGAGTGATCATCGTCTAAGAGCACAGTGGAACAGAAGAGGTGGTGAGCAAACCTTTTGTTGCATTAAATGTAAATGTTTATAGTTTCTCTTCTCCTAGCAGCTGCAGAGAAAGTAGGTTGTCTCAGCTGGGTAGAGAAATAAAGACTAAACCCCTTTTATATGTACTGTCATAAAAGAAGGCCTTGTGTAATAAACATTCATTTCACAAGGTCCAGGTGTCTCTTTACACTTTTGTGTGATTCAAGGCAAAATGTTGCTGCACATGTTTGTTAACTGCAGGTTTTTCTCTATTATAGTGCGGATGCCAACAGGAAAATACACATTTGTCCTCAGACTCGTTGTAGGAGGATGCTGGGGGTTAAGTTGGTACCCACTGCGTGGCTGCATTTGAGTGCTGGTGGCTCGGGCTGAGTTGGGCACAGGAGTGTGAATCCATTTGTGCAGTGGAGGCTTGGGGTCTCCAAAATTTGGAGCTGCTTTTCCACCCCGGCCAGAGCTACTAATTAATTTTGGAAGAGTCTTTTGGTTATGTAGCCTGAAGAAGGGTGTCTGTGTGTAGCATGGAGGCTGAGATTTGAGCACTTAACTAGCATAAAATGCTTTTAACTAGATTATAAAAGTATTTTCTTGAGTGGGTGCCTTTCTTGTCCCTCTGTAAGATGTTGATGGGAGTGGAGTGATGGGAGCAGATTTCTTGAGAGCTGTTCCACAGGTCCCTGTTTTCATGAGCAGTGTATTAAGCCAGAAAAAAGAACTAGACCATTGCGTGAAGAGCTTACAAGTTAAAGCTGTGGATAATAAATACGTTTGCATGGATGTTAAGAGGATTAATTTTTTGTGAAGTGCATTGAAAGTGGGAGAATTAAAGAAGTACTTAAGTGGTAACTGGCTTCGTGTCACGTAGGTCTGGTACATTTGTTTCTCCCTCCTTCCAGTCAGTTTCAAGTTGTCTTTGTTGATGGGTATTAAATTTACCTGTCAGTCCAGTCAGTTTCAAGTTGTGTTTGTTGATGGGTATTAAATTTACCTGTCAGTCCAGTCAGTTTCAAGTTGTGTTTTACTGGTATGAAATTTACCTGTCACACATGTTTTCCTGTGTTCTGGGAATTTTGCAATTTACCTATGGGCAGTAAGGTGGTAAAACATTGTCTTTTCAGATGGCATTTCTGAAGAAGGGGTGCTCTGCTGAATGTGATGTGCTTCCTTCTGCAGCTGGAATTGGCTCTACTTAAACCGCGGGGTTTAGTGCTTCGACCTCCCTGGTTTTTCCTTTATCAGATTAGCTAGGATTTTGGCAGGACTTTGTGCTACTTTTTCTTAGCCAATCGACTTGCATGTGAGTGTTCAGTAACTTTCTTGCTTTATAATCTCAAAGTTCAGAAGTCATCGGGTTGTTTGAGACTAATCAGAGATCCTGTCCCAGCAATGGCTTACAGCAGGCAGAGAAAACACTTGAGTATGTGGAGAGCAAGTTTTGAAATGAAAATTCAAAACTACTTGAGGAAGATGGAGGACCTGTGGCACAGAAAGTGCTTGAAAATGTATACATCTTCTGGAAGCTACAAAACATGAGCGTGCTTTTTACCCTTTCTTTCTTGGATTATTTGTAGGACCCATCCCCTCTGTGGTATCAGTTAGTACTGTGAGATGGCAGACAAATGGCAGTCAAACAGTCACTGTACAATTGCATTATATAAAAAGATTAAGCATTATGATAAAATGTATCAAGTGAGTATAAACTTACAAAGCTTCTTAATACTCTGCTTAGAGGAGTCTTAATGAACCCTCCCCTCCTGGAACTAATTTGTAAAATATTTGCCAATTTTTCCTAAAAATCTAGTCTGAACAGTGCGACTGATATTAATTAAGAAAGAATAATACCATTTGCATAAATAGCTGTGTGTATTTATGCCTTGGGATTGTGATATTTCAGTGCCAAGAGAGACCTAGGCCATTGTGGAGGAAACATGCTCTAAGTCTTGTTGAGGTTTTTCTTTGGATAAGTACATCACTTGATGTTTGCAGTGAAGGAAATAAATAGTTTTCTTTGCAGGGTTGTTTTTTTTTTTTTTTTTTTTAATTCTTAGGTAAGTCTGAGTCTGAGCCACTGGATACCTTGGGGGTGAGGAAGGAGACTTGGTTTAGCACTTGATGGAAGTTGGGCTGAGGAGCAGGGGCTGTTGCAGTGTTGTTGTGTTAACGTGGCTGTGATGCTTGGCCGAGCAGCGTTTTAAATTCCCACACAAGAGATGTACAACTCTGTCTACTTGAGACCTTGTTGCTTCTGGCTCATTGGGGGAAAAAAAAAATGCCCATGATGGAGAGGAGAGAAAGAACTGTTGGGATGCTGCTAGATGAAAGCCTAGCAGCAGTGAGGAATTTGGGAATACGCCCGAGCTGGGGAATGCAGTGTCAAGCTCTGGGAGTGTGCCTTCCAGCCAGGGAGAGTTGCAGGGTGGCGATGGCAGGGACCACCCTGCACGTTGGGAACTAATTGTCACCTCTGCTTCGTGCTCAGCTTCCAGCTGTCCCTTGCTGAAGAGCAGCCTTTTGGGTGTGCACTGGGCACTCAGCAGCATCCTGTGATGAGACAGGAGTAATCCTGTTTTTTGCCTTCTCTGTGATTTAAGCAAACTTGAATTCGCTGCTTAGTGCGGGATGCTGAACTCCTGGTGCTTGATGTGCCAGATTCTGGGTGTAGCTGCCTTGGTCAGTGTTCTTGTCCTGCCAAGAAGCAGGGGCAGGATCAGGAGAGACCCTGATTTCTGTTTGCCTCTTCAGATTATGTGTTAACTCCCTGATGTTTGTTATTCAGAAAATAAATTTTGTCTCATACATCCAACCCAGGAAAGTGCTTATATATCCAGCAGCCAGGAAATTGAATGAGTCCTGATCTATTCTTAATTTCTTGTGTTTCCTGTGGTTTTATTGTTTGTGTTACCAGCCCTAATATTTACATACTTTTGAATGAGCTTTTCTTTTTTTGGAAGATACTGCTTTGTTTGTATGCCTTGCAAAACAGGTTCTTCCATTTTTTTTTCGAATAACCAAACAACTTACTTTCTCAAAGGAGTAGGAGGAAAAAAAAAGGAAGATTATAGGAATCACCAAAGGGAGATATCTAAGAATAGATTTTTTTTTTTGATTGATGATATGCTTAGACTCATTCTCAACTTGCATTAATTCTTCCAAATGTCCTTGGGCTCTTTGAGAGCTTTGTAAAACTTGTTGCATATGAAATTAAGTGCTTGTGGGTGCTTTATCTAAATAGCAGATGCGTTTACAGTTGACATTTTAAATGCAAAGGTGCTTCCATGAAAAATGCTTGTAAGAACAAAGCTGTAGTTCCCACTGAAACCCCAAAGACACAGGAAGACAAGTCGGTGGAGTCTGCTGTGTTAATGTTTAAAAGTAGTGCTGGTGAGTGTTGTTCATCTATGTGTCTCTGGAAACTGATGTAGTCCTTTTTTTCCTGCAAAGTGAGGAAGATTTTACAGTTATGTTCCTGGCCTTTCTTCTGGGTATGGAGGACTGATAGAGCTGATGTTCTTCAGGAGGTTTGTCCCTTGGTACGTCAACTGTCTGCCTTTTCCATGGATGTCTGCTTCCCTTTAGTAATCCTTTAGGAACTAATTTGAAATTGCCAATTTTTTAAAAAATTAAGTGTTCTCCATAGAATTTGTGATCAGCCTTTATTTGCAGGTATTACTCTTCTGTGTCAAATTTCCAACTAATCTTCAAATATTTATTTCTTTCAAAAAATAAGATGGAACTTCAGGACTTTTTCTTTCAAATCTCATCTGCCTGCCATGGAATAAAACCTATTTGCATGTTGATGAATAGTGGCTGGGAAGCCTGTCTGCTTCTGCAACAGGATCCATAAATAGCATTAGTGTCTGGTTTACTTTGGGAAGGAAGGTGTCCTGTTGTGGCAGTGGCAGGAGGGGAGCCTTGCACTGGCTCCCAGTGAAGTTGCCCTGTCTGGGCAGCGTTCACCAGCACGAAACTTTGAGAAACATGATACAGTGTCTCTGCTGAGATACAGAACCCCTTTGAAAGCTCAAGAAAGTACTGACATTTATAGAAATGGGTAATACTGGCCTTTTTATTTTCTCTGTCCCTCTGCTGTGGGCTCAGAGAGGACTTGGAGGATCGTAAAATGCTGTGAAAAAATGTTTCCCCCATCACCCTTCCTATGTCTTGCTGCAGGGAGCACCTTGGGACATGCAGAGCACGTTGTTCGTGTGGTCCATGTCTAACACTCCAGTGTGTTCGGGTGGATGGGGCAGCACTTGGAGTAGCTGTTCTAGTTGCCAAACTGGATCTGGCAGCTCATTATCAAACCTGTTGGGTCTCAGGATTGAGGTTTGGATGCATGCCTCTGAAACGTACCCTTCCACCAAGGATATTTTCAGGTATGGTCTTCGGAGCATTTGGTTTGTGGCACAGTTGCTGAAGGGGAAACTGTCCTCTCTCCTAGGTCAAAAATCAGTTTATTTTGGAAAATGGAAAGAAAATGTCCAGGTGGTTCAGAGGTGGCACAGTTAACCATCTCTAATACCCCAGAAGCAATCACGTGTGCAAAAGGGCAGTGGCTGGTACTTATCTCAAAGTGGATGAGGCTGGGGACACTTGTGTCCTGTTCGGATGGCAGTGGGCAAAATGCAGCCAGGCAAAGTTTCAGAACTGGAATTTAAAAAACAGTTTCATTTTCCCCCTTTAATGAAGGCGATGGTAAAATGCTCCCTCACCATGTGGTATTTTCCTTTCCTAAACTGCTTGTGGCATGGTTATTGCTGGATGTTGTGAAATGTAAATAACGCCAAGGTAGTGAACTCGGCGTTCCCGGCTCCTTGGCAGCGTTGGTGAATGGAAACATCTGTCCAGGGCCTCTCTGGTTCCCTTCCCTCACACAGCTCCTGCTTCCAGCACAGTGCGGGGCTGAATGTGCTGCACAGTCCTGCAAACCCTCTCCTTAACTTCTCCGTGTCTGCACCACACAAAATGGAGGAAAATCTAGAGGGTAAAGTGAGTGATGAATTTTTTTTTTCCCGTAGTGGCTGTTTTAGTGTGAGTCATTCAGATTTCTGGTGTTCTGATGCCCGCCTGTGACATGGGACAGACCTGAGCTCGGTGCCCTGGGCACAGTCCAGCTCTTCTGGTGCGTGCATCTCTTGCATTTCACTCTCAGATCACTCACTTGGCAAATGCTTAACTATTCCCTGGTTCTCCCATTCAGATTATACGAATAGGCTGTGGCAGGGTGTGAGCTTCACTGGAAAGGATGTGTTGGTTTGCAGGCTTGGGGATGGGTGACAGGGGTTGAACTAATTTTTTTACCTCTTAAAGAGGAGTGGAAGCCAAGGGGACAACACAAAACTGCAGCAGCAAGTGCAGAAGGAGGATGAGAAAGCACCTTGGTTATTCACTCAGGGTTTTCTCTGAGCTTGGGTGGGAGATCTTAGTAGGTTTTTACTTCGTGGGCATGAAAAAAAACGCAAACAAAACTCCAAAACCTAAGTAATCATGCAAATAATGCAGGAAATACGTAGTGGATGTTTCATGATGGGGAGAGATAGTAACTGGGGCTTCAGAGCTTTGGGTTGGCTACAGGATGTAAATACTGCTTGTGTTGGTATGGGGGGGTGTTGTGTACCAGGTTCATTGACAGTTTGGACTCTAAAACTGACTTGGTAAACTTCAGACAGGGCTTTGAAGTTGTTTTCAGGTAGAGAAATATTTGTGAGTTTTGTCCTGTTGGTGAAGTTGAAATTGAGATGTTGTCCTTAAAGGTGTTTTCATGATGTTTTTAATTTTTTTATTTTTTTATCATAAATTGGGAAAAATGGATGGGAGAAGAAATGGGATGCTCTTGTTCCTTTTCAAAGGTAGGAATACCAGCTATTTTTCTCTCCTCTCCCACCCTCATGTGAGTGGTGAAAAAGAAGTGTCAGTTTTTGAACAGATCAAACATCTTTCTAGCACATAACATTGGTTTTTGAAGTGAGGCTGCATGGCCAGGTTTTGATGGGTTAGGGGTATATTAGGTGAATTAATACAGCCATCTGTGATGCATTTATGAAAACTTTTTTTTACAGCTTTCAGTGTTTTTTTCCTTTGCTGTCAATAGGTAAAAAATTATTTATTTAAGAGAAACCTTAACTGTGCTAGCCAGGGACTAATTCTGCATGCAGTATATCCCGTTCTGAAAAAAAGTGGGTTATTCTTAACATAAATTACATACTCAGAATTAAGTAAGATTAAAATTACAGTGAAGACAGCCTAATAAGGGTTTTACTCTGCTGAGGAATTTGACTTAAAGCTTGCGTTGGAGCCTGAAGTTGAATTTGAGCTGCCAATTCAGCTGAAGTGTAAAATGCCTCCCAGTCTCAACTGGAGTAAGCTAACGCACAGTTTTAACTGAATTACATTTTTTTTCCTCTCCTTTTCATTGGACAGATTTATAAAGAATTATTCTGATGATTTTATTTTCCCCTCTGAGTAGTTCCAAAAGCTAGTACAAGGCATCGTTGCGTGGAGGGGTGGACAGCAGAATGCCTCTGTGATCTCCAGTGTCACTTCAGGATTTCCAGCTCTGTAAATAATTGCTCAAGGCAAAGGTACACTAATATTATTTGATGAACAGGAAGTCTACAAATAGCCATGGTATTTTGCCGTAATTACCTTTGCAGTGGTGCAGGTGTTGAACCTTTACCTATAGCCAGGAAAACCAGTGCTTCAAATAGGTAGATTTGTAAGAACATGTGGATGAGGAGATGGGATGTAGGTTTGAAGGAAAGTACATCAGCAGATTTGAATTTAAAGGTTTAAAAAACATAAAAAAATTTAAGGAGATGTGTTTCTGATGGCACTGCTACAATGGCTTGGCTTTGTAACAGCAAAACAAAGCCATCTAAACCCCAATTTCTTCAGAAATGGCAATATACCCTTAGATTTTTATTTGTTTTTAGTAGATTATGGTTGTCCTAGATTGATGTGCTGCTGGTTCTGCTCAGGGCTCAGTGGTATTTGTTACTTGTGGTAGTTTTGGCTCATGATTCTCACACCCAAATCTTTCCTTAGCTCATGTGATGCAAAAATCCTTTTCTTGGTTGTGTTGGTGACCAGAGCAGCTAAGTGTGAATCTTGAGCAGCTGGTTAGGTGACACCCCACGTCTCCTCCAGACAGTGAGAGTGTTCAAGCACTTCATTAATACTTAACTTGAGCTGTCTCAATGAGATGGCTGAAGGAAATGAAATACTGTCATTAAAATAATGCTGCCAGAAATGCCTGAAACCAACTATATTGGGAGACTGACTCATCCTGCCCTTGCTCTGGGAGCATGGCTGGATGCAGTGGGAGGGTATCCTGCTTTTTTTTCCACAACTTCATGACCTTGTATCAGCAGCCCATGAGTTCATTTGGGAACAGACTGATGAAGGAGAGAAGATGATATGCAAATGGGAATGTTTCTGTGGGTGATGCTCATAGCTGGAATGGTTTTGGAGTAGTTATTTTGAGAGGAAATCTTGGCTCTTGTTCATTGAGCTGAACTATCAAGAGCAGCCTGTGAGGTGGAAGAAAAAGGGATGGGGAGGAAGAAAACAGGTGGTGAGAGGATGTGTGTACCAGAGAAGTGGAGCAGCACTCATGTTAGCTCTTCCAAGCCCTGTGTTTTTCCTCCCTCTAGAGATGGCCGTTATTTCAAGTGGGCCCTGAGGTTTGGAAAAAACGTTTGGTGTGTGTGTGAGACCAGCAAGTGTTCAGAAAATTGCTGTGCTGTGTGTAAACTTAGCATGGAAGTTTATAACTGAGATGCATGGTGAGGTCTTCACTTGAGTTTGGCTGTGAAGCTTAGGGGGGCATCGCGAAATACTTGCTGCCAGCCCAAATGGGCTGGTATAAAAGTAAACAAATACTTGTGAAAGGTTGTCTCTGTCTTGCTTAGTACTGTTCCTGAGTGTTTCTCTCAACTTTGCGTGTTCTTGGAGAAATTGCTCTTTCTTAGCCTAAAAAGCAGCACTTAAGATATTTAGACAGGAGTGGTGCTGCCTCTCCAGAAAGGGATATTTGTATAAATGTTTAAAGTGTCCAGTTAATCTGGCAGGATTGTGACCAAGGCACGATACCGTGCCTGCGTGCATTTACACTGTAATTATGAATGGTTTGTGCTGTGAGGCAGTGTGATGGCTTCAGTGCTGCCTTTTTGTTATAAATACAGCGTCTTCTGGGCTGTATTGTTTAAAGACTCCTTTGGAAGCCTGATTTAATAGCGGAGCTGAGTGAATAATTCAAAACCTTTTTATCAAGTTCTTGTTTAAATTCTTAAATGAGCTCACCATAACCTTTTTATGTACCCCTCCTGCATGTGTCATACAAATATTAGAATAATTGAGTTTTACTAGTGCAAATGTTTCTGTGAAGCAAATTTTTGGAGCTTGATGTATGACTGTTTATGGAAAGGGGAATGTTAAAATCTCACACACCAGTGCCTATGCCAGAAACTTGTGCTGGCTTACTTAGGAAAAGGGTGGGGGGCGGGACCCTTGGCTTTGTTGGAGCAGTCCTAACTGAGCTGGTTTGTCAGATTGACTTGTTTGCAGTTTAAAAACTGAACACATGTATTTAAAGGAATTTCAGCTATATCTCTCCTACAGGCCATTCTACAAACAGTAGCAGTACTTAGTTTAAAATATTTGCTTTTTTCCAGATAAGTACTATTTTGATTCTTTTTCCTTTTCTCCCCCCTTTACATGAGATGAAGCAGCACATTCAAAATGCATCTGCTTAGCATCACTGAGTAGCTTAACAAAGGGATGCAGATGAGAGAAAATCCATAGTTACCTTCCAGGTTTCATCATCCCTTGGCTTGAAGTCCAGTCCAGGCTGGAGGAGAGCCTTGCAGATAGGTAATTTGAGTGGATTTAGCAAGCCTACTCACATGTATTAATGTTTGCAGACTTGCTGGTGAAAGCTCATTAGTGTTAAGTTGCTTCAGAGTACTGATGGTCTTTAAAAGGCAGATGAAAGCCTTGCAACCAGGATGTCTGCAGAACTGGCATCCGTTTGTCTTCTGCTTCTGAAGAAAAATGGAAGACTTAAAAATGGAAAGCCAGCTGAAGAAGCAGGAGCCGAGGATTAGGCAGGGAACTGGGAGATGCTGTTTTCTCAGTGGAGAATTGCTGCTTAATTGGTTACAAGAATTTAGTCAAGGCTGTTTATTCTGTTTGCAGACAAACCTTCTCCTGTGCATGCTCTGGCAGTCCTCTAACCTTCCTGGCACCGCTGAGCGTGTGCTCGGAGATGAGATGGAAAATCCTTACTCTTTCAGTGCGTCATGACTTTGCAAAGCCGGATTTGAATGTGCAGGGTTTGCTCTCTGAATTTTGGATTTTTTTGCCGATTTTCCTTTCTGAGCTCTGCTGCAGCCACCTTTAGCAGTCTAAATGTTGTTACCACAGAGCTGCCCAGGAACGTGCTGAACTCCAGCCACTGGTAATGCCACATGTCCCTCGCGATGTGTGCGGAAATCTGGAATTGCAGGCTTGGGTGACAATGAAACTACTATTGAGATCTTCCATTGCCTTCAGTCACAGCTATTCCAAGTGTAACTACTGACAGTACAGATGCTAGAAACTGGGCATCTGTATATCCATACCCAGGCCTATGAGAAACATAAGGTGGTCTTCAGAAGGAGGAACTTTTAGGTTTTGGGGTTATAAAAAAAACCAAACCGACCTCCAAACCCTGGCATCATCACAACAACCAACCTTGAATTTGCAGTGAAATGTAAGAGTCAAGAAAACATGTTTTTTTTTTTTTGGCTTTCCTNTCAACCTTGAATTTGCAGAACGCGGGCAGTGAAATGTAAGAGCCAAGAAAACCTGTTCTTTTTTTGGCTTTCCTGAAATTGTCATATTTTCACTGAACAAAATGAGTTGTATCCAGCTCTGTACCAGTGGGCCTGGGCCTCTGGTTGTGGTGTTCTTGTAGTCTGTCAGCTTGAGTGGGAAGAGTGTTCAGACTTGGTCTGACTCCCTTGCATCAGCTGTAGCATTGCTGCAGTTGGGTCTTTATTAAGCTGAAAAGACCAAGGAAAATCTCATTCATGCCTCTTCATTTCCTTGTGATGCAGTATCAGCTCTAACTTGCCACTGTGGGTTCCTCGGACCTGAAAACAAATGGGAAATATTGGGTGGACTTTTGCTTGTTTTTTATTAAATATTGGTATAACAGGAGTTGTTTTGTGGCAGGAAAGACCCAACAATCTTACCAAACATGCAGAGCAAGCAGGCTATGTCTTGTCATCCCATTACGACATTCCCACTGTAGGAAACACCCTTTGTGCTTTGATAAATTCGTCCTTATTCATAGTGTGAAACTGCAAATTAACACATAAAATTGCTTTTGTGCGTCGGAGATTTGTAACAGTTCGTTGTCCGTTCAGATTTGTGTTGCAAAGCCTGTGAAGATAGGGGAGCAATATTATCTTATTTATCATGGGGGCAATCTGAGACTTGGCAGTTTTTCCTGAGGTACCCATTAAATCTGAGCATTTGCAGAGTTTGTACTGTAGTTTATGATTGAAGTTGGTGGTTACAACAGGCAAGATCCCACTGCAGCACAAAGTGGGGAGAGCGGGTGCCAGCTGAGCTTTGCCTGGAGTGATGTGTCTGAAGAGATGCAGGCTGGGGTGAGAATAGAAAGAGGCTGTTGTCTCCTCATTCTGTGATTCTTTGATCACTGAGAAGAAATTATGTGACCACTGAGCAAACTGCTCTGTACAGTTTGTGCTCAAGTTTTGTCTAGTATATATAAAATAACCTAAAGGAGGAGGATTCAAAATAAGCTCTGGATTTTGTTGTAGCTTGTTGCTTTTCGGTTGCATATGGGTATTCTGCAAGGCAAGAGTTAATGTGTCAGCCTTGTCCCCATTTACATTAGTACCTTTGATACTTCACCTTCCCTGTGCTGACCTGTGAACCATCTTTAGAATGGCATGAAGACCCAACAGATTTGGTTATTCTCTCTTTCTGCCCAACAGAGATTTACAATCCATCCTTGTCTAGTTTAAGCTGGTGCCTTGAAGTTTTCCTATTCATATAATAATGTGTTAAAAAAATTATTTTTGCTTCTATTTATCTCATTTAGCATTGTCAGAGGGGAAAACAGTTAAAGACTTGATGTGTATTTGGACTGGATAGGGTAATGATGAGGTATAGCTGAGTTATTTTCTTTCTTTTAAAGCTGCTTGTGATTTTCTACTGTGGATATTTTGATTCTTGTTTATTTTGCTCATTCGATTGGAGAAGAATAGTCTGGGAGAGGGGAAGGAAGAGGCAGGGTTTACCCCTGTAACCATCATTGTTAGCCCTAACTTCTGGTAGAGCTTTGCTGCTTTGGCTCGACCTCTTTAAGCTTGAGAAATGTGTTTGTGTTTGCATTTCCATCTTGTTGCATTTAAAAACTATTCTAACTATACCAGATTGTTTGAACGTTAATGGGGGAATGTTTTTCAGAGACTTGATAGAGTTTCCAGGCAGCTTTTCATCCACCAAGTACTGTACTGGGCTCTCACTGGTGAGGTTTTGCTTGGTTTGCTCTAAGAATCTGCAAAGCAACTGTTCAAAATTGCTGACACATGTTAAGTAATGTGGAAATCACCATCCTACCCCATTGAAGTCTCAGAGTGCTCATGTCGACAATGAGAACAAGATCTGACCCTGAAAATGATATGTGAACAGTCTCAATCTGGAGACCATTTCTGGTGTCTTCCCTCTGACTCTGGCTAGTTTATCCTTTGGTTTTAGGTATTCTATTTTTTTTAAAAATTATTTACTCAGTCTCCTAAAAAATACCACATTCTGCCTTGTCCATGTATTTTTGAATTATTTAACCACATGTGCATATTTGATGATGCCAAGTTCAGAGTAAAGTGTCAATTCTGTAGTTGAGTACCAGGAGAGTTAATGCTGCTTCTAACAATAATGGTAGTGGTATAATGCTTATTTAATAAGAAATCCATCATCTTCCACCTCCCTCCTCCAAGCCTCTAGTTTTCAGCTTTGGAGCAGCTGTAATCAGCCTGTACAACTTCCCTTCCTCCTCTCATGAATAAATCCAACTACCTTATCTTCTCTATCGGAAAGTCTTCCCTGGCTTTAGCAGCCTCTGGAGGAGGGTATAAAAGGGGCTTTCACTGGCGAACAGGAAGCGAAATGAATGGAGGAACTTTTGATAATGCCCCGTCTGTCTGAGCGGGGGATCAGCCCGACTAAATTGCAGCAGATTAGTGAATGATAGTGCTTCAGCCGGGGCCAGAATTATAAGTTTTTAATCTTGGAACAAGCAATGATTTCTTCCTCCTAAACAGTGGTCAACTCCCTCTTTGATTTGGAGGCTTGCAGTCATCCATATTCAGTTAGTTTGGGTGTGTGGTTTCTTTTCTTTTTTTTTTTTTTTTTTTTCCAGTCTGCATTCATGAGTCTCAACAAGCTTCGAGGAGTTTTCTGGTAACAGTGATTTTGGTAAAACCTGTCATGGCCCCATACCATTTTTGCCAGTAACCTGTACTTTGCTTTGGATTTTTATGCCTATAATGAAGTCTTGTATTTCCCAACTTTCTTAATATTGATATGTGTTGTGCTGCCTCAGTCTTTTGCAATTCGTTCCTGGGTGGTTTGGGTATTTTTCTTATAAGCAGCATTTTTGTTTCTGGCCACCTTCAGCCTTACTCTTTGTGTGTGAACATGTGTGACTCCTTGATTCCCACCCCAGAACTTGGTCCAAACTTTCTGATAATCCAGCTCAGTGGGAGGGAGAGTGGACTGAAAATCTAAATGGGGCAGCTTAGCTGATTGCCTTAGGCCTGACTCGTCTGCTGGATAACACTAGTTTTATTGCAGCCCAACGTGATTGACATTTGGGGAATTGCACTGGTATAATGCTGGCAGCAGCAGTGAAAAATCTGCCCTATTGTTTCTGATATGTTCGCTGTCTGAGGAGAACCTTTTTATTACCAATAACTATCAGAAAGGCAACTAATGGTGTGAATTTACTTTTTCTTTAAATCACTGACTTTTCCCATTCCCAAGGAAAAAACATGAGTGAGAGTAATATCCTACGTACTAAAACTTTGCCTTGTTCCATGTTTTTTTCAGGCTTTTTTTCTTGGATTTTATTACTGGAAAACTCTCTAATGACAACTTTGCTTAGGTAAGTGAAGCAAGATTTTTTCCTGTGGATTTTTTTAGAATCACTTCCCCTGTCTTAACTTCTTTTGCATGTTGGGTTGTAACACTGAGCTGCCAGCCAGCTGTGCTGCGTGTGCTGTGGTTTAAGGCTAGAAAGATGTTGTAAACAAAAGTAGGGGTAATGCCTCTAGTACGACATAAGGACCTCATTTATTCATTTAATCAGATGAAGGGGACGTGGTGCAGAATAATGAAATACAGGTTATATCTGCATATTACTGCATAATCTCATCAGTTTATAAATTTTTTTCAGGAGATGCTCTGCATTTTTTTCCACTGGAAAGTAAACTTGTTGCTATCACTTAATGTTATTTTGTTATGAAATGAAACCTTCATGCTTCCAGGTTTTAGATACAGTTGCTCTTCCTCCATCTCTTCCTATTCCCTCTTTCCCTCAGGCAGGAGTTTCTGATATGGAGAAATCATAAAAAGCTTGAGAGTTTTATATATTTTTTTAGCCCAAAAAATGGGAGAACATCAACAAATTTAACACCTCCTTGGATCTTCTGAACACCATCTACACCTCTAAAATGCTAGATTCCCCATAATTGGTGATTGACAGGTTTTCTGAGTGTTGATTGCAAGCACCTAGTCTTGTCTAAATATCTTCAGGACATTCTGAGCACAAATCCAGTGCCACGGTGCCATGGATGATGGGTGGAAGAACTAAATGTGCTGCTGTACCAAAATGTACTGTGTTTTCCTTTGCGGTGGAGAGAAGACTCGACTGAGCTCTGATGCAAGACAAGAAGTTAATCCCTAGTTTTACAGCAAATTTGATGTGTTAGTTCGAGTTCCTTTTTGATCCTGGATGAGGCCAAAAGCCTCAAATGCAGTGTTCACATGGGAATATAGTATCCTAACACCTACCCTGAAAAAAGTGCTGCTACTCTTTGTAAAATGTCTGTGAAAGGGTTTTCTTTATTTTCTGTCTCTGCTTTCTGCAGTACCCACCCTCTCTTCCTTTTGATCTCCTTCCAGTGAATGGTCAGCATGGCAGCTTCTCTCCTTGAGATGAGGGACCTTGGTGAAATAGAATTGATTGTCTTAAACTGGAAGTCTTCCCCAGTCTGGTTTTCCCTGGTATTTGTCCCTCTTCAGAGAGGACTTCAGGAGAGTGAAGACAGACAACTGCAGACAGGCTTTTGAGTTTCCTTTAGTTTTCCTTTTAGGTGACTTATCTGAGTTTATCTATCTGCCATTCCTTTGCCAGGGTGCTGAACTCAGGGTATTTTGTGTGGCATTGCTTTTATCTTTTCCAGAAACACACAGGAACTGGCTGGTGGACTCCAAACTGTGAGTGAGCCAGCAAAGGTGGAAAAATCCTTAGCAGAACCCTCTGAGAACCTCTCTGAGATAAATTGTTGCTTGGGATCCAGCACTGCGTTGCTCCTGAGACATGTCATTGCAGTGTGCTTCAGGGTCCCCCATGTCTCCCTCAACTGCTTGAGCAGTGACTAATTTGCAGCCTGAGGCTGTATTTATTGATGCCACTGCCTGTCCAGAGGGTGGAGAGGACTCTGCAAATGAGGGAAGTATTTAGGCATCAGTTCTAAGTCCTTTTAACGTTGTATATTAGACACATCTATGAATATATGCAGACTGAGCTAATAAATAACCAGGGAATGGTAGTTAAGAGGAAAGGACATCATTAATTCTGTCATGTACCCTGTTTTAAAGTTGGGTCCAGAGCAGTAATGTGTTAGGCTGGGAAGGTAAACACTGTCATTATTCAGCAACAAAACATATACAAGGCTGACACTGTTTTCCTGCTTTTGATATAATAATTTTTTTTTGCAGTGGTTTGAGTATCTTCGGTGGTCTTTGGTGTGGTAGGAGCCTGATGAAGCCCTACCCTTTCTGAAGGGTCAGTGCTCCTTTATTTGAATTGAGTTTTATATTAATGCTGCAGTGCTGACACAGAACGTGTGCTGTTCCAGAAGGCTCTAACTGTTTGCTGCGGTTGGGGTGCTTGGCTGGAATTCCTGCAATATAGCTTGGAGGGAGGTATTTCTGTTTCATCAGGTGATCCCTTTTCAACTCCCCACACTGCAGTGTTAACCCAGGTCAACTGTACATGTCACATTAAAAAAAATCCTTTTTGTGGAGATGCTGTTAAAAAGCCAGCATGAGTTTACTTTGTATATCTTTTTTTTTCCTCTCCTCCAACTACACTAGAGTGCAGAGAAAAGGTTTGACTACAGCAAATGCAACTTTACATGGTCCTTCAAGGTTAATGTGTTTGGAGCTTTTTTAGTGGGGAGAGAGATTTGGGGGAGTCCTCACTTTGCATCTTAAAGCATCTAAACCTGCTGTGAGAATGATATATTCGCTAAAAGGAATAGTTATTAGGGTAAAAAGTTACCTAAAGCAAGGTAGTTAACTTTCAGCATTTATGGTAACTAATAATAGGGAAAAAAGCTAAAATTACTGTAGTTTGAAATCCCCCCCCTTTGCTGTTACTCATAACACAGCCTCTTTCTTCTCCTTCATACTTCTCATTTTAGCAAGTTTCACGATGTATAGTTACACACACAGAAAAACAAGCAAAGATTTCATACACCTATTTCTATCTTGACTGTGCTCCACACAACCCACCCTGGATATCAGATCACTTGAGTTTGCATGAGTGAAGATGTGTGTATCCCAAGTGGGTTGGTGTTGTTCAACCCCTCAGTGCCTCTTCCTGTCGAGTTTTCTTACAAGTTTTTGCAGCTCTGGCTCTTCAAGCAGAAGTCTTGGGCAGAAAACACTCATGGAGACACCACAGTGGAATAGCTGATGCAGCTGAGCAGCCACCTCCCAAAATAACTGCTAGAAGGCTGCCTGTTTCTCTTAGCAGTATTTGGAAGGTGAGCATCTCCTCAGGATGTCCCTGGCTCCCCGTGTCTCCCTAGCAAGCTATAGCACTGAATACTCCTTCTTCCACTGTTCACAGCTCAGTTTAAAAGTTCTTGATTCAGGGTATTTCTGTGGCCCTTCAGGGTCTGCTCCATCTGATTGCAGAACTCCCAGGAGTTTGAACAGGGAGTCCTTCCTTTGTATGGAGGCAAAAGAAGTTGCGTGTTGTCAACTTGCAGAAGGTCTTTCTTCAAAGTATGAATTTTTTTTTTAGGGAGAGGGATCTGTTAGAAGGTTACTAGCCCTTGGTGGGTGGCATGAGCAGCATTGACTGGAGGGGCAATTGTTCTGTGGTTCATGTGCTGTTTATTTTGCAGCCAGTGATGTTTTTATATCGCTGAGGCAGATGGAGGGATTCCCAGCTCCACAGGCATGACCCTGGGGGAGATTAGCTGGTTTTAGGTTTCACCACTTGGGTGATGAGGTTAGCCTGAGACAGAGATGCATCCCTGTGTATGGAATTGGTCTTGGCCCAGATCTTGTCTGGCGATGTAAAGCCTGAGAAAGGACCAAGAGGTCAGCTTCAGCTTTTAAGGAATGTGATGTATGGTCATTCTGTGGCATGTGTGGACTGCTGCTTTTTTATTTCAAAAAGGGTAAAAAATTTACTTGCAAGCTTATGGGGTTTTTTTAAATGCTCTAATTAGAGCTACAATTAGCTCTAAAGTAGAACCTACTTTACTGCTACATAAATATTTATATCTGTGATACTGAAACACTAATGATAAAGAATCCTAAAAGATTTTTTCATCGCTACAAAGCAAAGAACATTTCTCCCATTCTCTGCCTCTTAGCACCTTTCTTCTACTTCACCTGCTTCCCTCCTGCTGAGCTAAGTAACATCCTCAATCTGCACACACTGGGACTTCATTTTTTGCATCTACAGCAATCTTAAGTAATTACTCTGCAGTCTAATACTTGTTACAGAAGCGAGCTCCTCTGCTTGTGTCAGTCAATGGTATGTAGAAAACTGAAGCTCTGAAACAAGCTAAAATGAATAGAATCTTGTTTCCTCTTTGCTCACATGGGCACTTATTTACTTCCCCATCTGCTTTGACTTTGAAGACTGCTGAGGTTCTTCCTCTGTCTGACCCACTTGGCATAAGCTAGAGAGGATTGCCTTTCTTCAATAGCCAAGTTTATAGGGCTTCAGCTTGTTCGTAAATAATCCTTAGAGTTTTGAGTGCTGCCTTTCTCTTTCTTTCCTCTGCAAAACTGACTTACTGTCATTTGTGTTCAAACTGGGGGAATATTTTTTCAGTCTGTAGATAGAGGGGAGAGTTTGTGCAGTCATTGGGCATGAGAGGTTGTAAAGTGTGCTGAGGAGATTATACTAAGGATCCGTGATTTTAAGTATTTATCTCGTCCACTTTCAGTTTGTGATCCCAGCACAAAAGAGCATCAGCTGTAGAGGAGGGCTTTGCTGTGCTAGTCCTTGTACAAGCACAGTTCCAGAGTACAAAATACAGGACTTGGATATGCAGAGGCATCTTTACAGGAACATGTAAATTTTTGGTGTACTTGAGAGAAGGACGAGGTGCTGCTCTGCCTTTGCTCTCACAGTTAGGTACCTGCACCAGCAGTTGGTTTGCATGTGTGAATAGTTTTTTTAAGATAGCATTAAAACTTACTTTCAGCTTTACTGAGGTTCTGCGGACCAGCCTCTCTTGGTTGGAACTTTCAGGCCTTGTGATCTGCATGTGGTCCTTCTGGCCTCTTGGTAGCAGGAGATAGCAGCCCACTGTGGAAAGATAGGCTGTAATTTTGTCCTGCTTTGAACATGTGGGATTCTAAGTATTTCCTATGAGATGTACTACTAGAATAAACAAACTGTTTTGTTTAGCGTAAGCTCTTTATCCTGATAGGATTGGAGACGTCTTATAAAGCAATCATTGTAAATTTAAAACTAATATTTGGCATTATTTAAATAAACATAAATCAAGATAGTATACAAACAACACAAGTTCCCAGCCCAGGGACCTGAAAGATAGACCTACTTGGATGTAGGCTGTGTACTTTTTGTCCATTTCCCTGTTAAATTTAAAGCATTGTGCACCTAATTAATGCCTTTTTAAATTTATGTCAGTGATAAAATGGATAAATATTGCAGTGGACACAGATTTTAGTGCTAAAATAACAGAACAGATGTAAGAGCATGCAGGATGAGTAGATGTTAAGGATGGCAGATATTTTTCCAGTCTTCTGGTGCAGCATCTTCGCCACCCTGGTTGGTTTGATACAGAGGACTTCAAATTGAAGCTGGAAAGGGTAAATTACTGTTTAATGTGTTGTAAAAGGTCTCGTAGACTGTGGGAGTAGATGAGTTATTTCAAAAACATAATGCTGGAAAGGAATTTCCATGCCAGGCTGGTAAATTTCATGGCTGTGTTAATTAGAAAGGAAGAAGCCCCTTATTTTATGAAGTTTTCCAACTCAGTTGAAGCTCTGTCACATTAGATGCGACAACTAAATGATCAACCACTTGTCTGGGTGCCAGGAGCCTTGTACATCCAAATTAATTGTGTTTTTGTGAGCCAGTGTTAACTTTTTGAAAAATGAACCTTAGGCCTTGGAAAAAGTAGATGCTGATGAATATGGGAAGGAATGGGGAAAGGAATATAATGTTCTTGGTAATGAGGTGACCTCTGGTGATCTAATTTCACTTACCAAGTAGTTATTATTTTTTGTATGTAAAATGTAAAATTTTGCTATTGAGGAACTTCATTTTAGAGGGTGGAGGAGTTCACAGTCCTTTCAATGGCTGAGTTCAGCTGGTAATCCAAGAGGGAATTCAGTATCTTCGTAGATGGAGGGTGTATGAGTTTTTTTAGTTCGTCAGGCTTTTCAAAAATGTACAGATTTGCAGATGCGTGAGGGACTGGGGGGAAGCCCTTGCCTCTAAGTGGTGGTAAAATTTAAAACTCTTATGGGTATGGCTCTGATCAACATTCATTTCAATGTTCCCATAAAAAGCTTATGACTTGGCAGGGTTTCAAGGGCTGAAAAGAAAAAAGCTCTGTATACAACATGTTTTATTAATGTTGAAGGAGTAATATTGCTGTATTTCAGAGTCTGCCACTGCATAGAATAAGTTCTTTTTGGCTCTTGTACGCTTTGGCTTTTCCCTTGAATAAAACAAGGTGTGACTTCACATCTGCTTTTTCCTAGTAGCCTTGCATTAATCAGGAATATACATATTTCCAAGTTTTGGCTAGGTTTCATCCTTTTTCTTTCTTAATTCTCCCGTGTTGCAGAGTAAATTCATGATTCTTGACCCTCAACTGATACTGTAAAGTGCATTTGCATAAACCTTGATGTTAAGCATCACATCCCACTTACTTGTGATGACTTTCTGCCCTCTTTTAAGCTGTATGTAAAGGTGAATTTGAAATTAGGCAGCTGAGAAAGAAGTCGTCTGTTAAAACTTGGCAAATGTGGTTGAACTAATAAAAGCAAATTTTAAAAAAATATACTTTTAAGGGAAATCAGTGCTGTAAAACATGAGCTTTAAGATGAAATTGCTAAAGATAATTTGTGCAGCCAGAGTGCAAGAGGAGGCAGATAACACAAGTCAAGCACAAAATCACAATTTACAGCCACATACCGGTGTTACTTTGGTAAGATTACCTCTGTGTGGGGCTTGGCTGGCGATCAAGGAATGGCTTAGGGAGCCGGCTGGAGTGGGATCGGATCTCTGGCGGTGTGCGAGGCATCAGGGCACGCTCTGAAACAGGAGTCTGGGTTCAAATCCTCATGAAACAGGAGTCTGGATTCAAATCCTCAACAGCGGCCTCTTTCAGAGAGGGCTGTGCTGCCTGGCTGTGGGACACAGCCCGGGCTCTGCAGGCAGGAGGAGTGGGGGTATGTGACTGCTTTGAAAGTAGCTTTTATTCCCTGAGTTACTGCGTGGGTTTTGGCTGGAGTAGAGTTAATTTTTTGTATAGTAGCTAATATGGGGCTGTGTTTTTGATTTGCTCTGGAAACTGTTGATAACTCAGGGATGTTTTTGGTGCTGCCGAGCAGAGTTTACACACAGCCAAGGGCTTTTCTGCTGCTCACTCATCCCACCTGTGAGCAGGATTGGGGCACAAGGAGTTGGGAGGGGACACAGCTGGGGAAGCTGACCTCAGATGGTCCAGGGGATGTTCCAGACCATAGGGAGGCATGGTCAGCATATAGAGCTGGGGGAAGCAGGAGGAGGGGAATGTTCAGAGAGATGATGTTTGTCTTCCCACATCATCATCCCATGATGGAGCCCTGCTTTCCTGGAGATGGCTGAACACCTGCCTGCCCTTGGGAAGTGGGGAATGAATTCCTTGTATTGCTCTGCTTGTGTGCAGCTTGTGCTTTACCTATTAACCTGTGTTTAAACTCAATCCATGAGTTTTCTCACTTCTACCCTTCCACTTCTCTCCCCCATCGCACTGGTGTAGAGTGAGAGTGGCTGTGTGAGTCTGAGTTGCTGCCTGGGGTTAAACCATGATAGCTATCATACTGTTAAAAATTGATGTAGCTATCTCTCAGTCTTATGCTTCTGATTTGTGAGTACTGTTGCTTAATTAACAATTACGAAGCACTTGGAACACTTCAGAAGTGCCGTAGGATTGTAAAATACTGCATTTGCGTGTGCACGCTCTTAAACGTGGAGATTTCCAGCTCCTGCTGCGTGAGTGCTTGGCTGAGTCGCACAGGCTCTTCCTGACCCAGTTCTCTCCTTGCTTGCTCACTCTTCCCATCTGACCCAAACCAGCAGCCCTTTACTTGTCCACCTTCCTGTCACAGATTTGTTAGTCTGTCACTCGAGAAGCAAGCAGTTCTGCTCCACGAGTGTTCAAAGTCAGGGTGGAGGGGGCTTGGAGTAGCCAGATCTAGTGATAGATGTCCCTGCCCATGGCTGGGAGGTTGGACTAGGTGGTCTTTAAAGGTCCCTTCCAACCCAAACCATTCTATGATCTCTTCCATAGAAGCCCCGTGGAAGGTTGTTATCACCCCACGGCCTGTTCCAGGAATGCTCTTCCCCACACCCATGAGGTTGGGCTCTGGTTCCTGGCAGCAAACAAAACCTTTCTTCCTCTGTTTCCTTCCTTGTCTCTCTCCCAGGCCCTGCACTGAGGTCTGGCAGACGCCCTTTAGGGAAACCATTTGGACTTTGATTTGCTTCCCTAGAGAGGAGCTGGGTGAGCCTTAGCTGCTGCTCTGCCCATGGTGGTCATGGGGATCCCTGGAGCTGAAGAAGAGTTCGAGGGCAGCAGCCGGATCTGGGCTGAGGTTGCAGGTGGATGTGTGTGCAGGTGCTCCCTGTGACAGGGACACAGTGAGAAGGTGCCTTTCCAGGAGAGTTTGGGGGAAGGTTCCTTTGGAGCTGATGTGGCTCTTGTGGCCAGGGGCAGTGCTCCTCCTGCAGAATCATGCTGTAATGGCAACTGCTGCCTTTGTGAGGCACTTGCGTTGCCTCTATCTGACCCGTAAACATTTCAAAACTTTTCTTTGATATTCCTCAGTACTAGAGAGCTGAAACCCATGCATGTGAGCGTGATTTGATTAGTTATTTGAAGAAATTCCCACTTCCCAGATCAGAGTAGGCTGGATTTTTCAAGAGGCTTAGTATGTTATCAGCAGATGAAAACAGAGCGCTGGAGTGTCTAACAAGAGATGCAGAAATACCAACTGCTTCACCAAGAGATGAAATCTCTTTGTAACCAAGCTGAAGCTCCCTGGGACTTGCTGGTGTTACCTGCAGTGCTGGCACCAGCACTAATGGCCGGCATCCTCTGAAAAAGGGAAAGCTCATGTAACTTGGTCTGCTGAGCCAAGGCTTTAATTCAGGCGTGGATAAAGCAAGGAATTTGATCAGGCTCCTACCGTCGGTCACACTTTGAGCTAAGTGAAAAGGAGTAGAGCTGCGTTCTGGAACACAGGGTTTTTCTTGTGAAATCTGAAGTGTTTGGCAGATCCCTGAAAAATATGCGTGAGTAGTCCTCATCAATTGCCACGTACTCGGGTTCAGCTCCTTGCCATTACCTTTTGTGCAATGAGCCTGCTGCAGGGAAGGTATGGAAGAACTTCGTTTTTCTTTTTGTCTTGTCCTGTCAGCCAATTCTCTCAACATCTCTTAATCTTGGATATTTATGGCTTGAAATAAAGTGTGTGTTGAGTTGCACTTAATTCTAAATTAGGCCTATACTCAATCTAGCAAAGGGTGAAAAATTCTGTTATGCTGGAGCCCTTCTTGGGGGGGGAGTTCTGCGGGTTTTCTTAAAATAAAAATTAAGGGAAGGGAAGGAAGAATACATGATGAAGTGGTTTCAGTCACTATTAATGTTTGCCTACTGCAGCAATAACTTGTATTTCACATCTTTTCCCAGGGATGGGAGAGGAAGAAAGGGAATGAGGAAGTTCGTTGTACAGTTTTAGTTAGACTTGGTTAGCACTTGTTCAGCTGATGTGTTACAAAGCTAAGTGTTGCTTTTATTTATGCTCAGTTGTGTCCAGCATTCCTGACAGTCCTGTAGCTGCAGTCTCTTGGAAGATCTAGACTTGAATTGCCATTGTCTTTGTGGTGTTCACTGTGCAGCAGGACCTGGGAAGTTGGCATTTTTTGCAAATTTAAAGTATTCCTCGGTTCTGGCCTTGCTGCGAGGTGTCATGAATGTTGTCAGCAATAAAATGTTGTTCTGGGTGCCTTTTGCACTTGTTGCTGTGCTCCTTTCCATCTTCTTTCCAGACAGTCACTTCCACCTTTTTTTTTCCTTACTTCATTTTTTCCAGAATATTATTTAGCAAGGAATGACATTCTGCAAACAAATCAAACCTGGGGTAATCTAAAAACTTCAGAGCTGACCCTGCCGTGAGTGGAGTTTTAGATGGGGGGATGATCTGAACGAGGGGGTCATCACATGGTCTCCTGTGCTGTGCTCTGCTCCGTGAGCTGTGTGTCTGCCATTCACCTTGGCTGGCTGGAGCTGAACCTTGGCTGTTTGTGCCTGTTTAAGAAGTTAATCTTTCTGAAGGGCTGAAAGCTGCTTGGCGTGGTGTGGTTGCCTCAGCTACAGGAACGTAAACCAGTAACATTGAGGAAAACAGAGGGATAAACATTTGCTGCTCTTTATTTGAGTGAGGAATTACAAGAACCTGGGATACATTTAGTGACTTGGAACAATTTTGATTTGAGTGCTGGCTTTGTCATGACCTCTGCACGTTTGCATAATGAAACAAAGTACTCAAGCCTTGCAATGCAATAAGGAAAATCTGTTAAGATTGTAGTCCCTTTACATCAGCTGACCTTGGTCTGACTAACAAACCAATTTGGCTTAATCCTTGTTGTTTAATTAAACATTACATACTTGAAGGCATAAGTTACTGGCAATTAATGAAAGCATCTAGGAAGCCTGATCATTGGTCTCTGTAATGCATAGGTTGAAAAGCTTCTGCATAGGTTGGTATTTCAAATTAACTGTCTAAAGATGAAAGAAAAAGGGATGAACATAAGAACCATAGAGCTCGCTTGTTGGTGTTCCTGTGAATTGATTGCATCTATAGTTTTCTCTAAACTTATGTTCGTATTGCACCATGGAATAGTTGAAGTGTCACTCACTTGGAGGCTCTGGAGTGACATTTATCAATGTGGCCTCCTAAGACAAAGTTGATTTATGATATATACCTGTCCCCTCCAGTGAAATCGTGAGGGTGTGGGCTCTGTATCTGTCACTGCTTGCTGTGGTGCAGCTTGCTGTCACAGCTTCTTCCCAAGCCCTGGGGAAAGAGATGAACAAGATGTTTGTCATCTTAAGGTTGGAGAGTACGCTGGGAGGTTGCTGGTGTCATTTGATGACTTTTCTGTTTTAGTGTAGTGTTGGAGCTATTAGAGCAGTTTTAAAAATCAGGTCCTGTAGAGTAGGTAGGGAAGATGCATGCAAATGTGACCCTTGTGCATTGTGCCCTTTTTTTGTGTGGTAAGTGATGCCATGTGAGAAGTCCTCTTGCAGACACACAGGTGGGGTGTAGGTTTTTTAGGCACTAATAGTGATGCAGGATGATGTTTGCAGACTTGTATGGATAATACTGGTAAAGTTGGTGTTCTTTCCTGGCTGCTGTCAGCCTTTATGCTTCTGTGCTGCTGTGACTTTCTAAGATGTGTGGTCTGTATGTTACTAAAAACGTACAGCAAATAAACGTGTCCAGGCAAGAACATGACCTTGATGCACAATCATTACCTAGAGCCCCAGGCTAGAAAGAATTATTAGTGTTGGAGATGGTGGTAAGGAGTCATCTTCCAGGTTGGCCTCTATATTTAGTCCTTTAAAGGTTTTAGCATTGCTTTTGGACTATAATTTTTTTAATTGCAAGGGACATAAATCTTGATGTTACAAGGGAATGCAAAAAAACCTACCCAAACTTTTTTCAATTCACAGTACATGCCTCATTTTACAAAAGAAAAAAGTGCCTGAGAGATGCTGAAGAGTGTATACCTTTTGAAGCTGTGTGGAGATGAATATTCAACCTATGAGCCAGGAGCAAGATGCAGCAGGGATTATGTGAGAGCTTTGTGTGGGAGGAATTTACTTCCCATGGTTTACATAGTGTAAAAAGAGAAGACCCCCTCTTTCCTTGATGGGAGTAGCCCCACTAAAGTCAGAGCTCCTATTCATGTGGAGGAAGATTTGCAGATTGCAGTCTAATTTAGATGTATTTGTTTGTGTAAGGCTGGCTTGGTAATAGAGATAATACACAATTTATTATGTCTGTTAAACTTTCAGATTTCCATCCAGTTTAAGAAGAATTTATTGGAATTGAGCACTCTGAAAAATGAGCCTGTCATTTCCTGAGGAGTAGTAAAGAACATTGGCAAAGATTATAATGTCTCTCAAAACACAGCAGTGTTCCTGTGTGGTGTTTGTAGGCTGACTGGCACACAGTGCCTGGAAGGGCAGTTTTATGTACTGTTATTATAATATCTAACCAACCTAAGCACGGCTGGTTGAGCATTGGTGGAGGTTCCTGACTTTGTCCATGACTTGGAATGCACAAGAGTAGCAAAGCCCTGTAATGTAATACAGGAGGGTGGTGGAGTTGGAACAAATTTGCTGGGATTTGCCTTTTTGTGGGGGAATCGGGAGTTTCTGCTC
This sequence comes from Melanocharis versteri, assembly GCA_013397845.1. Classification (NCBI taxonomy): domain Eukaryota; kingdom Metazoa; phylum Chordata; class Aves; order Passeriformes; family Melanocharitidae; genus Melanocharis; species Melanocharis versteri. The sequence continues at coordinate 802,268 of VZTG01001729.1, forward strand.
CCAAAAGAGACCTTGTGTCAGACTTATCAGACTCAAAAATCCAGCATCAACCTTCATGCCTTTCTCTAGCAGTGCTTTTAGGAGAGTGATGAGTCAGAGAGGGGAACCTCTTCATGTGAAGCGAAAGTGAGTGGCCCTCACTGGAGACCAGACAGAGCTGGGTCCTCAAACTGAGCAAAAGTTACAAAACAAACTTAATGATGCCTACACTTTTTTGGAGTGCATTCCTTAAGCTCCTGTGGTTGTCTCTGTGTTGGGTTATACCTATGTTTCTTTGCTGTGCTTGAGCAAACTCTGAATTCTTTGCATGTGTTGAACACCTTGCTCAATCCTACTGCACGTGACTGTTATCTGAACACCAACAACCTGAATGCTCATTGTTTCCACTTAAGCTGTGATGCATTTGGTGACCTTTGTTTGAGAAACTTTCCTCTCGCTGCTGATGTTCCACTCCTTACCCTCTGAAGGTGCAGGATGCCACTTAGTGGTTTTTTCCTCCTGTCACTCCAGTTCAGAAATGGCTGGAAAATTCTCTATCAAAAATCACTTAAGGATTTTCTGTCTGCCTTAGGGAACTTTCCTTCCAGTCCTTGCCTCTGCCTTGCATTGTCTTGTAACAACAGTGTTTCCCTAGGAACACAGTGTACCTGAGAGGCAAGACATGCTTGTTTTGGTGCTTAATCCTCATGGGTGCTGATGTGGAGTTAGTTTGTGGGGCCAACAGCAATGATCAAAGCTGGTTTTTAACAGAAGTGACGCTGGGTGTGAGAGCTAGGATGCTGATGGGACCCAGTTTAAATGGGAAGAAACACAAGCTGCTGGCTTTTCAGCTTTTTATTTGGAGGAGTATAGGACATAAAGGATCATTTTTCTAAGGTGGTTATATATTAATGCAGCAGCTGGACTGAGGAGATCCAGCATTTTTGGTAGGTGCATGAGCAGCATTGTGCAATTTTGCCTCTGTGCACCTTTAGTGTTCATTTCTGTCATGTTCCATCTACCCAATACAAAACCTCTTCAGAGGATGGCGACTTCAGTGGGCTTGTGCTGTTTGTCCTGACTGAAGGGTTATTCTTGGTGCCTTGTTTTCCCCTTCCAGTGCTCTTGTCCAGCCTGCTTTTGTTGAGCTGGCTCGGAGCTGGGCTGCTGCTTGCAGGCAGAAGATATGAAGTAGTGTGGGAACAGCTTCTTGCTGACAGAATGCATGAGCTGGTGATAAAGAGAAGTCCTGAGACATTCTTCTGCAGTCCACAGTCCAGATTGCTCTCACGCTCCCTTCTGTCTTGTGTTTATCATAGCCACTCCAAGCAGTCTGGGAGGGGGGTGCGTTTGGATTGCTTTCATTGGAAAAAAGGAAAAAGGTTGAAACATTTGATCAGGCATGAGAGGTGATAGTAATGAACGTGGTGAAGTGCCATTTAGGTAATCAGAGAAATTTGACACATTTTAGACAAACTGTTGCATTGTGAACCTCATTTGCTGTGCAACGGGAAGATCAGCGATGTTTCACTACGAGGCAGTGTTGTGGAAGAGCTCAGCCTTATGCTTTGGGAATGAGGCTCGGCTTCTCAGGAGAAATTATACAAAAAGAACCAAGACCACCAAAGCAGCTAACCCCCCCACGTTACCCTAGGCTTGTAGAAGAGCATAGCTCTGAGGCACATCTGGGCACGTGCTGTGTTGTGTGGCTCCGACACTCTGTGGTCTGTGGCAGTCTTTCCATTCTGTTTCTATGTCAAGTGGCCTCGGGCAGATGGAGACCAAGTTACCTGACTGAATGGGCTTCAAAATGATTTCTGTTTTTGTCATTTACATGTGTCAGGACTGTGCAGTAGGGACACATGCTTACAATAAAAAGAAAACTGAATCTGCATTCTTCTCTTTTGCTTTTTTGTGGGCCTTTTGGTTCATGACTCACAGGCTCTTGTAGAGGCTTCTGAGCCAAAAATGCAGCTGCATTTTTCTGTCACGTGCTGCCTTGCCAGATCCAGTAATAGCAACTATTGGGCAAGAGAGAAGGGAATAATACAACCTGCCTTACTGCAAGTGTTTGTGGAACTGTACTCGTGGGAAGTTGAAGATGATTTTCATAGTGAGCAAACCTTTTTATGAACTTCCTCCATCTCCTCATTCCTATGCATGTGGTGCTTGTTAACACCCTGGATGCTTGTGGAAATAGCACTGCTAATAAAGGACATCTCCATGGTTTTGTGATGGAAGACCTGTTACCAGTGGCTGAACTGTGAGATATTCCTGGAAGAGTAAGATCCAGTAGTAGGGGAGAGGGTTTGGAGTACTGCTGGAAAGCGTTGGGAAATCCTTTTGGGAAATATATTCAACTGAGAAAAGAAAAGCAAAACAGAGACCTGATGGATCCTTGAAGTGGACTTTATTCCTTGTGTTTGCTTCCCAAGGGGTTGACCAGTATGTTTTGCACATCTTCAGTCCCCAAATTGGTGCTCTTGTCTTTCATCTTTCTAAGGTTTTAGTTTTACACTATGCCATGAGAAAGATTTGTCCTGTTGAAGGACAATGTAAAGAAGAAATAGAGTAAAATTGTGAACCCCTTTAAAATACAGTGATGGGTTGGTAGTGTGGCCTTTCTTTAAAACCCTCTGTAGAAGCCGTATGATACTCATCATTTGCATCTGATCAGAAGACAGCCTGTAGGCTTTAAGCCATGTGCATTTTTTCTTAATTAAGCAGTTGTGTCCTATGTTGGATCCTTCCCACAGAGTATGGAAAATAAAAGATGGTTTTAGTCTTTCCCAAATTTGTAACAACACTTGAAATTTAGCCTATGTTTTGCCTTTTATATAACATATATGCTTTCTTAATGCACAAATTTTGGAGCACTTTTCTTTACAAGCTTATGAAACTTCTTTAATCCATTACTGAAGAGCTGCAAACACAGACTATGACTGTAAACAGTATGTGCTGTTGGTGAAGAAAATCGACCATCTTGGAGGCCTTTAAAATAAAGATTGCTTTTTATTCTACTTTGAAGAGACATTGGCTTGCCAGAGTTTCAGCATTGCTTTTTTCCCCTCTGCAGCTTGTGGTCGTCCTTCTTGGGAATATAAGTATCATTCACATTTTATTGTTCTTTCTGCATAATAGTGGAATGCTGCTGCAACGCCCTGTGTTGGAGGTATTGGTCAGAGAATGTCCCCATCACCACGAGGAAGGGGCACATCTGGACCTCCAGCCAAGCAGTGCTGCAGCACTTATTTCCAGCAAGGCTCCTGGAGCAGGAAACCAGATGTGCTTGTTTTGGGATTTTGGGTGACAAACAAGACGTGGATAGGAGGGAATGCCACCTTTGTTTAGACCACACTGTTTTCTTTGTCTTGTTGCTCTTGGCATTGGGAGAGAGGAAAGGTCTGGGAAAAGAGCTGTAGCTGAACAAAACAAGGTGAATCAAGGGCAGAGCAAGAAGCTTAACTTGCAATTTCCTTGTCTTTGTTGGTTTAAATCTGACCCTCCACATTGTTTAATGTTTTGTATTTCATTTCCTCAGTTGCTTAAGGAATGGTTGAGGCTGGCAGAGATGCTTCAAAACCATGATCAGGTGGGGCATGCAAGATTCTAATAAAGAACTTGGTTTTTACTTCCAGTGGAGACTCATGTTTTATTTTAAAATAGGTCAGGGAAATTATTTGCTTGTTCCAGCAGTGCAGAGAAACGTTTTAGTCCTGGTTGGCTCATAATTTCGTTCTGTACCCTCGAGGATGAAAAAAAGAAAATCCAACCTCAAGTGTTCTTGCACAGCAGGAACTAAATCAGTGTCTTAATGATCAGTCTTGCTTGCAGCAGAACTGAATTTGATCTTTTGCTGCATCTCCGTATTGAGCTTTTGTTTCCAACCATAGCACTTTGCTGCTTTCCTCTCCTGGTGCTCTGGCAGTTGAGAGGTGGAATTTGTAAAGGAAAACAGCTGTAGTTCAAGCTGTGGAAAAGTTACTGAAGGCAAATCTCTTGGGGTTATTTGGCTTGGTTTCCAACTTTGAATTTCTCCTGTAAGCATTTAGAAATGGGCCTAATCCTGAAGTCACGGGCTTGAGAGGAATGTGAAGGTGAAATTCTTCAGCCTTCAACAGAAGCAATAGGACTTGAATGATCCTAATGCTTGCTTTTGACCCTAATGTCAACTCAGAAAAGAAAAGAAACAACCTCTCAGCCTCAAATAAATAAAATTCAGTAGGTAGATGTTTATCTCCTCTAGAAACACTGGAAAAACTTCGTTTTTTCTCTATTTCTGTGACTGACCCCGCCTTTGCCATTCCTCCTTAATCACATGCATACCCCCTAGCTCATGGCCTCTCTGGAGGTTTGCATGGGAAGATCTCCGTTGCTTAGGAATTAATCAGCTTCTGCTGGCTCTCCTTCCTCCACCTGAAGTTCTCAGGTGATCTCTTCCTCTTGCGTCACCTGTAAGAATTTAGACGTCAGAAAGAGCCTCACCCTGAGGAATTTAGAAGTCAGTGAAGAGCCCTTCCCGTAGGTCCCTGGGGAAAGCCCCGGATCCCTCAGCTGGCTCCCTTCCAAGCACACGGGGATGCTGGAGGGGGGCAGGCACAGGACTTTCCTTGGGATGTCCCAGTGCTCAAGCCTCTTCTCCCACATCAGGGAACAGCAGAAAACTGATGTGTCAAAGGAAACGTGGGTGTCGACCTGGCTGACCCTTGGTCCAGCAAGTAGCAGATGTGTGGCTGGTGGCAACTCAGGGTGGACAGAACCTCGTAGTGGCATTTGTTTGGGTCCAGCATAAAGCAGTTGTTGAAACGTTACTTGAGATGAAATCCCTCACTGGAGGAGGCTTGGCAGCGACCTGTGAAAGAGCACTTCTAAAGTTTAGCTGTATCTTCCCAGCGTCTTCCCAGCACTGGTTTCCCTGGATGATCGAAGAGCTGCAAGCTGTGTTCCCTTTTCAAAAGGCTGTTTGAGATTTTCCATGAGGCTGTGACTCTGAAGGAAGGAGCATTTTTTCACCTGTGACACCGACCACTTCTGGGGATCTGATGGGTTGTCTGTGATCTCTAGCAACCTCTAGTGCTAAATGCCTGTGCTGTAGCCTTGTACCCCTTGTATTTTTGTTTTGGTGGGGGTGAGAATGATTATTTGAAATTGTTAGGAAGAAAGTTCAATGGATCAGGGAATGTGTGGTCAATTTCTCAGAATACTTTCCTCATTCTAAGCCTGTTCTTTGTTTAGATTTCGGGGCGGACATTAAATTCTACTGTCTTTATTTTCTGTTGTTTGTAGAAATGCCAGAACTTATTCGTTTATCTAAAGCATATTATTTCTTATTGTTTGTGCATAGAACACACGAAAGTTAAATTGGCATCAGTGTGTCACTGCTTTCTATGGCTTAACTCTTTCTAACCCTAAACATGCTGTGAAAAAAGTGCATGTGCCCTTAGTTGTCATTAATGAAGTGTACGCATTAGCATTTTGTAAATATAGATCAGGAAAACATTGTTTAGCAACAGGTGTCATGTGTGGAATAATGTGTAGATTTAAGTCTGCTGCTGTTAAGCGCAGGGCACCTGGAGGGGGAAAAAAGCCCCAAAAGTAAAGTTGTCATCTTGGAAAAGATAGCTCAAGCATCAACAAATGAAAAGCACAGAGAATAAAAGCATTTGACCCAAGGTAAGAATAATATTAAGCACTGTGGTATGATCCCTGTCTTGAAATGCTTTCCTCCAGAAGAAAATAACAGAAGTGTTGAGCAAACTGGTGCCCCAAGATCAGCCAGCTGGATCCGTGGTTTAGACACTGATCGAGGACCAGTCAGTCTGGGCACAGGTGGGGATGGGTACCTGTTTCATGAAATGACAGTTTACAGGGCACTACTTTTACTGCTAGGATTATTCCTCTCTGTTGTCAGGTAGGGGATTTATTCACGCTCTTGGAGTAGCAGGTGGATTATTAAATCTGTGGCGTTAAAGCATTTGTGTGGGGGAAAACTAGTGAGCATCTGTGCGTGGCTGGGAAAACCACCTCTGGTGCCCTCTGCAAGATGCACTTTGTGCACAGAGGTGATACTTTCTGAGAGTCTTGTTCTGGGTGAGATGGCAAACAAAACGTGTTACCACAAGCAGGCTGTGATCAGCTCAATCAAAGCAGGGAGCAAAAACTTTCCTGATACTGAAAAATATTGATGAAGCTATGCACGCTGTATTGAAACGACCATGGGTGCAATTGAAGACACCCTCCCACCTCAGGAAAACCTGTCAGGTGGTTTTAATTACTCTTCATGAAGTTTCATTTTTGTTTTGTTACCAGCTAACCCTATTTGATGCTCTGCTGGGTGACAATCAAGTCCTGAAGAAGGCAGGCAATGTCTGACGGGAAGATTAGCCACAATTGCAGGAATTCGGGAAGGAGGAGATAGCAACAGTTTGAGGCTGGGTTTGCAAGAGGTGAATCACCACTTGCATAGGTGTAGATAGGTAGATAGGCACTTTAAAACTCTACGTGCACATGGAAATGCGGGTAGTGCCTTTGCTTGATTGCTGTGTGCGTGCCTGGGTAGTGCCCACAGTCCTGTTGACACTCAGGTGCTGTTGCACAAGTGGTCATTTACAGGTGCACTGGGAGGAGGGTGTGCCCTGGCAATTAGTTGGCTTTAACTTCTTATTTTTCCTTCCCTGAGCAAAAAGCTGTGCCTGCTTGGGGTAGGTGAGGAGGGGGAGGGTGTTCTGTTGGGTGAAAACTGTTGTCATTGCTGTAACTAGAGATCCTTTGCTTCAGGGGATGGTTGGGGAAGAGATGCAGTAAGTCCCTGATGTACTGGCAGGTGCGTCAGCAAAGTTGCCCAATAGCCTGGTGTACCTGTCATAGGATTTGGTAAGTGACAGTAGCCCTCATGTAATTTGTTTTTGTTTTTTTCAGGATGCCTAGCAGCTGGCAGTGAAGTCATCACAGTGCTAGTTGGGTGACTGGTTGTAACTCTTGATTAACGGGGAGGAGTGTGCTTTGCAGAGAAAATAATGAGCAGGTCTTACCGTGGCCACCTCCAGCCCATGTGAGAAACACATGGGAGGATGCAGGCACCTCCAGGATTCCACTTTGCTGCATGAATGCTGAGCAGTAGCAGGCTCAGTTAATCTCAGCTTGTATTTGATGTCAGGCTTTGAGACAGAGGTTATACGTGTATTTGCTGACTTGTTTCAGGAATCTTTTTGCTGCTGGCAAAAGCTTGCTTCCTCCCCTGGCATGCAGTTGGAGTTACATGCCCTGGGCTCTTTGGGTACTGGGAAAAATTTGTGCCATGTGCTAATGCTATTTAATAATGTCCCTTTTCTACTCATAATACACTGCCTTGCTATGATCTGCCTCTTTAATGAGGAATTTGTTGCAGGTGTCTGCATTTGTACAGGAGGGAAAAAAAGGGCAGCTGAATGAAAACAGTCTTTTTGTTTAGAGGGAGGGAAAAGAGAAGTTGATCTATATGAAAGCAAATCTGGCAACCTGCTGAAGGGTTTGCAGGGTAAAAGATGCTCTGTGGTTGCATGCTGGTTGTTTCCAGCCATCTGCCTTGATGTAGTAAGCGCAGATCTGTTGCAGCTGCAAATGGCTTGTAATAGCACCCTATGCTACCTTCTGCCTTGGCAAAAATGTGCAGGAATGGTAACACATGAAGGTGAGAGTTTCCATTGTGGATTTTAATAGAATTAATAGTGTATTTTACAGGTAACAGAGGAATACGAGTATGGCATTTTTCTATTAAGAGCAGTGACATACTAGTGACATTGTAAAGGGTTTCTAGATAAGGCACAGGATCTCTTCTTGAGGCTTTTGTTCAAACAAGCACGTGCAAATACTGGTAAGCAGCTTCCCAGCTGATACCATCACTCTTCCTTCCCCATTGCAGTTTTGGTCCTGTCAATTTTCTTTTGAGCCCTTTGATATTGTACATGTGGATTGACCATGACACTTAAATGCTTTTTGAAATCTAAATAATACTTCTCAACCCTGATGCTGGTATAGTGCTTTTCATCTGAGCACTTTACACAAAAAAAAAAAGGTAAAATAAGCCTGCTAAGCTGCAATTTGGTATTGTGTTTCTTGACATGAAAGGTCAATAGATTCTAAAAGAATATTTCAAACCAAATGATTTCTCCCCTAAGCAGTATAAGTGCTATGAATAGAAATCAATACTATCTGGAAGTATTCAAGCTTATTTAGTAATAAACCCCATTCAGAAATCTTAGGGCAGGAGTGTTCTCTTCTATATGAACCGTTCATGCTGAGTGCTCATCAAATACCTAAATTGCCTTATTTGTCAGTTGATGGGTGATATCTCTGTTAAAGCTGTGCTCATAATACTTTGTTAAACCAGGCTGCAGCTGGGAGTTAACTCACATGGCACAATGTCACTCCAGTTGTCAACTGAACAGGTTTCACTGGAGTTACGTCAGCTCTGTGCAATGGGTGTTAATGCTGGGAGGAGCAAGCACTACATGTGAGATACAAGTGGTTGCTAGGACAGGCTTCACATAAATCTTTGTGAGTTTGGAAAAAGGGCTGACTTTGCTTTAGGCATCTCTTCTCCCTGATGTGGATAACTGCTGCTCAAAAACTGAGCCTCGCCTTCATCCTTGAGCTTCTGGGGCGAGGGAGGCAGGAAGGGTGTTGTTCGAGTGGATCTCACGTGCTTGGAGTCAGATGATGGCTCTGGGAAAATGTGATGTGCACTAGGCAAGTCTGCAGCCTAAATGCTGAATTGTTTGAGCTGTTGTGTAACCCACCCGTAATCTGAGTGCTGCGTTGCAGGTTTTTGTTGCATCATTAAACCTTCTCTTTCATTACTGGTTTAGGACCATTATATAGATCTCCTAATTCATATAATTAAGTGCTGGGCAGCTCCAGTGACATGTTGATTCGAGCAGTGAAGTGACTTAATGTCACGGTTGCGTGGCGGGTGCTTGGCAGAGCCGGGCAGCAGCGGGCGGGGATGGAGACAGCTTTTGAAGAAAGGGGGATCCGTCACTGCTGCGGGGGTGGAGAGGTGATACCATCCAGATTACAGTGCTGGCAGCCATCTCCAAAGCCTTGGGCAAGTTGTGTCATTTTCTGTCCCTTTGTGTTCCCTCCCAGCATTTCTCTGTTTAACATCGTGGCAGAGGGATTCTTGCTGCATCCATGGTGCTCAGCACAGAGGGACCTAAGGCTTGGCAGGAGCTGCAGTGGGAGACAAGAATATAGATTTGCTCTTTGTATTTTATACCAAGATACCTCCTTAAAATGTAGGAGAAAGCCTTGTATTAATGTGTCAGTGCATGTTGTGTGCTGGTGTTTGGTTTCAACATGTACATGTTCCCTTCCTTGTCACAAGGCTCCTAAGTACAGTAAAAAATTTACTTCTTTATTTTATTGAGTATTTTTGTAAACTGTGTGGAAATGAAGAGGAAGATCAGTTTTGTACATGGGAAAAGTCAGATTAAACAAGTGATTTGTGCAGGCTTCACGGCTGGAGCAGGAATGCCTTGTACTAATGGTGAGTTTGATTTCTTTCTGTGGTGATGGAGCTCAATTACCTTATTTAGCTCAGTTTTACATAGGGGAACTGAGAAACAGGCCACATTGACTGGGACAGTTTTGAACAATGAAAGCTTGGGGATAATTTCATAACCTTGATGTCACGGCCTTGCTTTGAGCAGGATGATGGACCAGACCACCCTTCTAACTGAAATTTTCACGTGAATCTTGTTTCCAACCACTCTGCCTTCTCTCAGGGTCCATATCCTGTTCTGGGGTGACATGTCACCTTCCCAGGAGATACCTAGGATGTCCTGTCATGACCTGCACACAGTATTTCAAGAAAATAGGCCCATTCTGTTAAGTGGGGAACTGTGGTTAAGTGGCATTTTCCTGTGCCTTTGAGGCAATGTGGTGGTAGCTCTTGGTGGTGGCCATGCTGAAGTCCTTGCCTTCACTGTTTGTGCTTCCTCTGTTTCCTGGTCTTCTGAAGGGGGTTTGTTTTGGGCTTTGCTCCATTCTAGCAGGGGGCACAACTCATTGAGATTGCCACCTGAATATCGTGGTAGAGGAGAGAGGAAGGAGGAGAACCTGTTGCAGAATTAAAAGAGTTTTTTTAAAAACAATGTTTTAGAAGTGTCTGTGGACTTGAGATGTTACTGCGGCTTGCTGCTTCTTGCTTTTGTTTTTTAGCTGATCACTCTGATACTGGTTCCCAGTAAGAAGGAGAGTGGTGGTCTTGCCAGGGTGGTTCAGTGAAGTGCTAATCCCTTGCACAGATTTTGAACTGTCCACAAGTTAAGTTTTAATATTTCCCACAGACAGTCAGCCATGATGGTCTTGTGGAAACAGTTTGAAGTCCTTATCTCAATTCTGATATGTTTTAACAAGGCTGTCTGGGAAGAAGCAGTTGCTATTTAGGATGAACAGGGTGACAGGCTGCAGTTTAAAGAAGAACAAATTTCTGGACCAGGTCCTGCTTTTATTAGTAAAAATGAAATGGGTAATGAAAGTATTATTATTCTTTCAATTTTTTCTTTTCTTCAATTTTGAAGGCTGAGACCTTTGAAGAGCACTTCTGCAGGACCATGTTCTTAGAGGTGAGGGGTTTTTCACTGCTTGCAGAGTCCCTGTGGCACCTCATCTTCTCCTGGGGAAACAGGTTGCTGTGTGTTATTGCCCAAGAGGCATTTATGAGCCCAGGTTGCTGTCTAGAGGCAAGGGAGAAAGCCATAAAGCATCACTGGTCTCTTTGTTTTGCTGCTTTGTGATTGCTGGTGGAATTAAAAAACAAACTCCAGACTTCTTTCAGTTTTGTGCAGATCTCCAAGTTCTAGCGAGAAAATTTGTGTCTGTCCAGGGCTCGAGTGAGCAGAGAAGTGCTCTTGGTTTGTTGCTTCCTTGCTTCCCTTTTACTCCAAATGGGACTGTTTCTGTTTACAAGTTCAAGGCGACTCTGTCAAAAGAGTTTGGGTTTCAATAGTTAACTTAGTGTATATGCAGGAGTTTTTGTCTCCCATCTCTTGGTAATTAGGATTGATGGGGCTGCAGTTAACATCTTAATATTATTGCTTGCTCTGCAATGTGTACAGACATGTGAAATATGGATATGTTTTACTTTCTATTGTTTTAAAATTCTTGGCTTTTCTTCATCCAGTATGCCAAGTCAGATGCTGCTCTCTAAACAAAACCCATCATTTACTTTCAGTGGAATGCTGTGTGTGTGTCAGAATGTGATGAGCTGCAATCTGCCCTCCGCTCTTTATGGTACAAATGTAGCTTGATGGAATGGCTAGAGGATCATGCTGCATTTACACTTGTCCAAAGCAGATTTTAGACAAATAATGCTTTATTCTTGCATTTATATAGGATCACAGAATTGTATAGCTTGGAAAAGACCTTTAAGGTCATCAAGTCCAACCATTAGCCAGCTCTGCCAAGACCACCACTGTACTGTGTCCCTAAGTGCCACTTCTGCCCATCTTTTAAATGCCTCCAGGGGTGGTGACTCCACCAATTCCTTGGGCAAATGTTCCAGTGCTTGACCAACCTTTGGTGAAGAAATTTTTCCTCGTGTGCAGTCTAAGCCTCCCCTGGCACAACTTGAAGCTGTTTTCTCTTGTCCTGTCAGTTGTTACATTGGAGAAGAGGCTGACCCCCACCTGCCCCATCGATCCAGCCTTCCCAGATCCCTCTGCAGAGCCCTCCTGCCCCCCAGCAGATCCATACTGCTGCCCTACTTGGTGTCACCTACAAACTGAGAGTGCCCTGGATCCCCTCGTCCAGTTAAAGGTGTTATACAGGGCTGGCCCCAGTACAGAGCCCTGGGGAGCACCAGTTCTGACTGGCTGCCAACTGGATTTCACTCCATTCGCTGCCACGCTCTGGGCCCAGCAATCCAGACAGTTTTTAACCCAATGAGCATCATACACCCATCCAAGCCATGAGCAGCCAGTTTCTCCAGGAGAATGCTGTGAAACAAGGTGTCAGAGGCTTTCCTGAAGCCTAGGCAGACAACATCTGCACCCTTTCCTTCATCTACTAAACGGGTCACCTTGTCATAGGAGATCAGGTTAGTCAAGCAGAACTTGCCTTTCCTAAACCCATGCTGGCTGGGTGTGATCCTCTGGTTGTCCGAGGAGTGTGTCCAGATTCCCTTCCCTAAGGAATTAGGAAACACAGTTCTGACCATGGGCCAAACTTCTGGAAAGGTCTGGTGAGCCAGTCTCTCCTGGGAGATGCAGTGGAAGCAGGAAAAGGATGTCCTGTAACGAGAATATCATGGTATGCAAATATAGGCTGTGTATTCAGAGCAAAAGATTACAGCAGCACACAGTTGTACACCCAGCAATTTGGGAGATGAGGAGGAGAAGTGATGTTTTCCTTGACAGCATTTGATGTGAAATTGTGAGGAGGTTTTATAGCAGGCAACAGCCGAAACTCAGAAAAGCCCCAGAGGTCTGTTTGGGTGCTGGGGACTGGCTGTGCTTGGGTGTCTTGTCTATGAAAAGGTCCCAGCTGTATCAAATAATCCCAAATAATCAGCCATCCATCTCCTAGACCATTAGTGCCCTCATCTTGGTGCTGCTTTTTGAATTTGTTGAAAGCTTCACGATGGCAATTACAACCAGATGGTGAGATAACTCCTTCGACGTGTCAAAGTGCTCAGATGGCAGAGCAACAAAACACGAAACACTTCTCAGAAAAATAAAATAGGTTTGGGTTCAGGGGAAAAAAGAGCAAATTTGAGGAGTGGTCTCCTCTGTGCCAGGCATTGGGGAGTGTTTGGGAAGGGTGGGAGTTTGCTGGGGAGCTATCAGCAAAGTAGCTGGAAACCCTGAGGTCCACATGTTGGGGTTCTACCAAGCAGGTTTAAAAGCCCCAAGTGATTCCACCCAAATAGACTTTCAACACAGAATAACTTATTTTTTGGCTGTGTTATTCACTGCCATTCATTTAATTTCGAAATGTAATGAGAGTACCTTTTGATGCTTTACTCCTCTGCCTCTAGAGGATGTATCAGATGCAGATGATGATGATGATGATGATTATTATTATTATTAACCCATCTTTTTAAGATTCAGAAAACAGGAGCTATGTCAGTGTTCATCAACACATAGTAATGATTTCTCAGTAAAGGAGGAGAAGGAGGAGAAATCCCCATGGGGAAATCCTTCTGAAATGGGTGTGCTTAGGCATGTGGGAGTTGTCCCATAACGATTTCATGGGAAGCAGAAGTCAGGCCTTTGGGATATTGATGCTTTGATGTGGATAACCTTTCTGATTGTGCAGGCTCTTCACATACAGAACTAAAATATGTATCTAAGACCTTTCAATGTTACTTTTTTCGTCTTGTAGCAATCTAAAAACTCCCACAGTATAAAACCAGACAAAAAACTGTGAGGAAGAATTTTATGGTCTCTGTTAGTTTTTCATTGCTAGGCCAGTTTATTTTCTCCAGTTGCTAATACTTTCCAGGTCCTGAGCATCCAAGTGAGCTTTCCATACACACACCCTCATTCCTTAGTGGAGATGAGGAAAAACCTGCAGTGATTCACAGCATGCTCACTATCTACCCTAGCAGTGTTAGCCATACCCACAGTCCTTGTTGGTTCAAAGGAATAGTAGCAAACCCTGCTTTCTCTGCCAAAATATACAAATAGGGTATTAAAAGCCAAGTTATCAGTGTCTCATAAATGAATGAAACCACTGTATTGTTATTGTATATGCCTTGGAAAGAGCTGTTCCTTGGAGATCAACACAGGATGGCAAATAGTTAATCATTGCTTTATCAAACAGTAACCATCTTCTAAATAGAGTTCCTGAAAATAACACTACAAAAATGCCAGAGGAAAGTTCCAGTCTGCTTGTTTGTGACTGCGAGGGTGGTTTTTACTGGTTAATGAATCCAAAGAGTGTTTGTACGCTCTTAACTGAGATTTAAGAGTTCAGGTAATTCCACTTTCAGCTCCAGTAGTTTGGAGTAAGAATGTAATTCGGAAATGTGTGACATGGCAGTGAAAGAATTCATGCACAATCCTGATACTTTAAGAGGAACAAGAGGATGAATTTTTTTCTGTTTTTCCACTTTGATCTATATCTAAATATACATATTTGTAGTAAAACACAGTACCCTGTAGTGCCTTGCAAAATACTTCCCCCATTCCTCATCAGAATGGATAAAAGAGACTTTCAGCTGTTAATCTTAAGAAAAAACATTGTGTAAAGTCGACATTGAGGTGTTCAGGTGATGCTGTTCTTGTGCAGATGGAGTGAGATTTGTTGTGCAGTGCCTCACCTTTCAGTGCAGTTCGTTCCCCAGCTAATTCACACAGTACAATTGATTTCCCAGCTGGTGACTAGTTTTGCCATTGTTACTTCTGTGCTTGTAATTGCACTTTGAGGTCGGCAGGTTGGCTCAGGCTATGAGATTCCCAGATTGTGGATGTTTTCCCAACAGGGAGAGTGCAGGGGCAGAGTCTCTCTGTGGTAGAACAGGAGGAGGCAGTTGGTGTGTTGTGCTTGTGTTTAGTGGTGTGTGTGTTTAGCCACAACCTTTCCTGGTGTAGTAACCAAATGATGGCCTGAGATACCCTGATAACTTTGATTTAGCTAATAAAATCTCCCACGCAGCATTTAATAAACTATAGCCCAACCTTGGCTTTTTCACCTTTTGACATTTGATTCACTTTAACTGCTCCTTCCAGGTATGCTTTGGAGACCATCCGTATGGATGAATCTACTGAGTAGATTTTGCCCCAGAGCAGGATATCAACCCATGGAAAAGTGCAGGCAACCCAGAAAGGTTTCGCAGAGACACCCTAGATTTGGGCTTCATCTGCTGGTCACCATGTGCCATCATCTACCTTTGTTCTTTTTAAAACACCTTGGTATAAGGGAGTCCACAAAGAATTTGATGAAGTCTGTCTGGGAGGGGCTGTGTTAATGGATGCAGAGGACTTAAAGCCAGCTTAGTTGTTTGGGCTGCGGTGGTGGACAGCAGATCAGCAGCTTTGGGGATAAACCAAACAGCAGGACAGCAGCAAATACAACTGAGCAGCACAGTTACTCTTAGGTGGTGCCAGGTGCCCATGTGTGTCTATAAATAGCCCTGTCCATAGTGTGGCCATTGTCCTGTGCGTGCTCCTGGAACCACATGGGACTGCAGCAGGAGTCCCACATGGCTAGCAAGGGAAAGGATGGTTTCCATCCCCCTTGGTGAAGGTGTTGCAGTGCCAGTTTGGGTGTTGGGACCGCTCTCAGCCATGCTGACCCTTGCACCTGGTGACTCCTTCTTCTTCTTCCCTCTTCCAGGAGCTGAGTGCCGTGACCTGCCCTACTTCTCCCTGCTCGGTGTGGGAACGACCTGAAGAACATCTTGGAGCCACCTGTACTGCTTCATGCAGTTAAAGTAAGGTTAAATGTTTTGGCAGCTCTTTCAGGTATACACGAGGATTGAGGTGAGGGGTTTGGGAGAATGGGTTTGCCCATTGTCAAGCCATTTGTTAAGCTTAGCCTTGACAGGAGGAGGGGATGCTGATATCAAAGCAAATACAATGCTATAAACAAATTCAACAAGTTATTTTGCCATAAAATACAGTCTCTTTGTGGTAGAAGTAGAAAAGGGATATGTGGTGTTGCCTCCTCTATCAACCACATGCCATGGTATAAAATAGCACTTAACACTTAAAACATCAGCTGTTTTTCCCCTAATATTTTAAGATGCAGCTTTCATGTCCCTGGGGCAGGCATATGGTTACAGCCCCAGGATTTCCACGGGAGCCAGCAGGGATCAGAGCTGAGGTGCCTCCCGGTCGGCACAGCGGCTGTCGGTCTGTCTGCCCCGGAGCAGTCGTGTCGT
The DNA here is from genome assembly GCA_013397845.1 of Melanocharis versteri. Lineage (NCBI taxonomy): Eukaryota > Metazoa > Chordata > Aves > Passeriformes > Melanocharitidae > Melanocharis > Melanocharis versteri. The sequence continues at coordinate 818,115 of VZTG01001729.1, forward strand.
TGAGGCTTCTGGGTTTGTTTTTCAGCTGACACCAGCTTCTTGGTGTGGTGAACCAGATCACGGGATGGATCTGACCTAAAAGCGAGTATATGGTTATTGCAGTACTGACAGGAGCTGTTTTGACTCATGGAGTTACACCCTTTCTCTCCAAAAAGACTTGAATGTGTAAAAACTTTTAGCCTGAAGCAAAGAAACTGCCAGAGTCTTGCCTGGAAATGGGTGCTTGCCATGTGTGAGCTCTGTCAAGGGAGGAAAACCACGGCAAGCTGCCTCTTTTCTCCTCCCACTGTCCCTAACCTGTTTACCTTCTGCAGTGCCTCATATTTTCCACGGTCTTGCCTATGAGACCAACGCTTTAACGAGACTGAGTCCAAATCGTTTGGTGTTACTGAGCTGTGGCAACAGCTGGGTGGATTAATCATAAACTGTCGTTACTTGTAGAGAGACAAGTATGTATTGTAATTATTTGGGTTTCCCTTTTTTCGGTGGGGTTGAGCAGGGGAATTATACCTATTTTCAGACCTTGAGAAAGAAATGAAGTCCTTGGCGAGATTCTGAATGGAACCTGCTTTATCAGGAATGAATAAGTGTCTTGCTGAGAGCTGGCCTCCAAGTTCATCGTGTTTAAAGGAGGAATGCACGGCACCAGCTGCAGAGAAGCAATTTGTGGCTTGATTTGTCATAGTGTTTCTTAACTTTCTGCTAATTTGGGGAGCGTGGTGAGTTGCAGCAAGCAGTGCTCACTGCTGAGGAAGATGCCAGACCCTTTCTGGGGTGACCAAGGGAATGACTTTTTGCAAGCAGCCGTAGTAGCAGTGAAATCTCTGGGGAGGCCCAGCACAGGCAGCAAGAGCTTCTCACCTGAAGTCCTGCCTGGGAACCAGCGTCTGCCTCACATCTGATTTCTGGGTGTGCCTCCTCTGAAGGATCTGGGAAAAAAAGAAAGGCTAATTTGGAGTTCAGGAGCAGCATTCTCATACCCTTTCCTTTTTCTGCCTGCTGGTCTAGTATTTCCATAATTGTGCTTATAATGACAATCTTTTCATTTCATTCATAAAGTGGTTACTGCTTAATGAACTTCATGTTAATGAGCTCTGTAACATTTAAAATAGCTGTATAACTTGAAAAAAAGAAAAAAGCCATCAGCAATGAAGGGACGGATTTCCACTCCCCAAGCTTAATCCTGTGTTATAACATAATTGTGGAGAGTTGCCTGGCTGGGAACAGCTGCACAGCGTGGGCTCTCGCTTCTGCAGAGCTCCTTGTCCCTGAGCTGGGGTAATAAATGATTTACTGGGGAGGCTGGGACCTGTGGACACTTAACCCATTCGATTCCCCAGGGACCTGCCTGAAAAGCCACTTTGTATAGGCAGTGGAAAGAAACGATTTCAGGTGTCTGCGAAATGTGGGGGTTTGCATATGAGCGAGCTGCAGAAAAAGACTCAGGTGCAAAAGGTGGGGTAGTGGAACTGAGTACAAACTGTGCTTACTTGGATTTTCATTATTTGATGCTTTAATTAATTTTAAAATGGGGCTTGAATGCATGTTCTCTCTTTTCTGGGCTCGGGGTTTTACTTTCTGTGGGATATTCCCTGGATGCAGTGCAATACAGTGTCCTGGGAACAGAGCTCTCATTTTCCTTGCTGGGAATGCCGCACCAAGTGACTCCATCATTCCAGTTGCTAAGTGAATGATGTGCATTTTTTGAGCCTGTTGTGCCTCAGAAAGGATGTTTTAGCAAAATGAGCATGTTCTGTCACTGCCTAAAGTATATGTTTAGAGAAGAACGTTTTCCCATAGTTTTGTGAGTTGAAAGAAGAGGAGCAATTATGAAGAAACAATTTGTAATTTTGCGGTGTCAGATGTGGTCGTGCTGTGCCACAGGGCGTGAGGTTAGCACAGGTACTTCTGCAGGAAACCTGAAGTTTCTGATGAAATTTTCCTCTTCTGGAGTAAAGTGTCAGCCAGGCTTTTCCTGAGTAAGTCTGCAGTGCCTGGGGCCACAGTGGCAGCATTTGCAAATGGAGCCTAAAGGGAAAAGTGAGTCTGATGTATTCTTCAGAGAAGAAAAGCACATTAAAATGTTGGGCACTGAAGCTACTTAGACCAAAATGCAAGTGGAAACATGTCTTGCATCTTGGTCTTGATGCCATTTTTTTCCAACTCTACCTGTGGCTAGAACTCTCTGCTGTGGAGAGTTAAGGTTGGTGCATGTCTTATTAAAATATGCATTGGGTAACTACCTGGTTTGTAAATGCTAGGAAATACTTAATATTTGTCAGCATGAAAGTGTGCTTGGTGCTTTGGGTGTCACGGATTGTTTTCTACTGCAAGCCTGTGTTTTTGGGAATGCAATACAAGTGCTGTGGTTTGGGACGCACAGAGAGAAGCAGGGCCTTTCTGCTCAGCTCTAGGGCTTGGGGATGTTGTTTCTTTTACTGAAACCATCATTGCTCAGCATAGTTCCTAAAACAGCACAGCCTTGAGAGTCAGAGAACAGTGAAGTGGAGAAGGGGAGAAGGCTGGTTTTAGGACACGTGCTGTAGTCAAGAGGTGTAGGAGTCAATAGTTAGAAGCTTTGCTCTCTCCCACTGCATATGTAAGGCTGTAGGCATCTCCTTTCTGTTGACAGCTCTCCACTGTGTTTATCCTTTAATGCACTGGGGTGAAATACTCCCCAAAGGCTGTTCTTGCCTCCCTCCATTCTTCACCTTGTATAATCCATCTCTGTTTTCAATGATAACCCGTAACTTGCATGATGCTTCAGCTGCCCAGTTTGATACCTGGGGATTTTCATGGAGTTCCTGGTTAAACCCCCAAAGTCAAGAATCACCCTTACAAACATGAGCTGGTTGAGAGCTTCCCCACAGTTTACTGCCAAAATGTGTATTCAAAGGACAAAATGTATTGGAAGGTATAAACTGGATTTTGCTCATTTGAGGAGGTAGCTAGAATGTCTGCTAAGGATTTCTGGAAGTTAATATTTGAGCCTGAGATAAAAGTCTCATGCATACGTGAAACAGCTGCCCCAGAACCTGTTGGAGGACTTAATTTGAGTATAAACATATGTGTGCTTTTGCGTACATGCTGCTCTTTAATTCAAGTCGACTGTTAGGTCTTAACTTTATTAGGATGTAGCTACTTGAACTGAAGATGTGGTCTGTGATTTTTATTTTATTATAGAAGCATGATGCCTCCTCTTGAAATGTTATTTGGATTTTACAAATCGGTATCTTAAGTACTGTTTGCGTTTAGTAATATGTTAAAGGAAAAAATTGACAAGTGAGGGCAGGGTTATATCGGATTACAAGTGAATTGGTTGACAGTATGTGTGTACTGTAAAATGTGAAATTAATCACCCTGTGTTGATAACCCATGGACATTTAAAAAAGCCTGGTCTTTCTGTTGCACAAATAGATTCCGGAAACAGGAAAGAAGCTTATGACAAGAGGATGAGATCAGTTTGTATAATTAGAGCTGGCTAATAATCCTTTTTACTCTCTGTTTTTCCAGCTTTTACAGTATCTTTCTTTATTTGAAATTGGGCATGTGGACTGTAGAGAGATAGCTGCTGTAATTTGAGTTTAGGTTTGTTTTTTGTACCTCTAATAGGTGAGGGGGTGGAGCAGGGAAACACATTTGAGAGCAGGGAAACATCCCCATCTCTGCCTTCCTCTGCATGGGGAAAGCACTGCTTTTGTTAACCCAACACTGCTTCATCTCTTCCCAGGCTTTGGGCAGGAGTTAAGTAATCCAGGTGATGATTTTTTTGACAATTACGAGATTGAAATGGTGCAAAATAAGAAACTTAGTGCTGAGACTGAGGGTATTTGGCTAGGTTTTAATCTCTGGAGTAAGACAGGGCTGGCAGAGCTGGGTTAGGGGCTTACTATAGCATGGATAAGGCTTAAGCTTATTTTTTTATGTGTGTGTGTGTATCTGCTTGCCTGTATCTTAGCTTTGTGTTACACTTCATTATTTTGGGAAGGATAATGGGCAAGGTTTGGGTAAGGCAGGTGGTGTGACCGGGGTGGGAGCAGCCCCTGGGCAGCCCAGCTCCCAGCCCAGCAACAGCGTGGTGCCAGTTCCTGCTGCCAGGAAGCTGAGCTACATTAAGCAAAGCAAGTTAATCTATATCCAGGGCATTTTATTAAATCATCAGTCAATTAAATCAGTGACGCTCTGTTAGCTTGCGTTGCAGTGAGGCTCCAGCCCCTCTGCAAGTGGCTCAGCTCTGCAGCTCCTTCACTGCTGCTTGGTGGGCTCTTGCACGTGCAGGCCACAGTATTGAGGTTTCCAACACTGTTAAAGAAAAGACGCAACAGATTTTAGGCTGATTTTGCAATTAAAGATGTTCTTTAAATTCTTCTTTCTGGAGTGAGAAGGTTGTTGCAAAGTTTCTTTTCTTTTTGTGAAAGGAATCTTGTGTGTGTCTGGTTTTCCTGAGGGTGCCTTGCTGGGTTATCTCCATGCCTTTGGAGGAGAGTGATGGTAGAGCCAGGCCAATACAAAACATCTTTTAAACCTCCTTTTCATCCCTTGTACCCAAAAGAAACTCCTGTCTTGTCTGTAGTTGAATGGCAGCATATGTTTTTGTTTGCAGACAGGACACAGCTGGGAAGCAGTATCACCTGTGGAAATGCTGCGTGAGAGATGTATTTTTATTCCTAAGCAATCACTTTAGTGAGGAAACATCGTGTTCAGCGAGTTACATAAATTCAGATGATTGTACACAAATATCTGGGGTTTTTTTAGTTTTAGGCTCAGCTGTGATACTGCTGCTACATGATGCTGCAGTATGCTGGTAACTTGTTTGCTGCTGCATGTTTGAAATGTGGTTTCTTGTTTCCTCACCTCCTTTCCTTTCCAGGGTCAATGGCTTTTGCTGGTGGTATCACTTACCTGTGTGTCTGCTAAATAAATTTGGGATGGGTTACTGCTAATGCCTCCAACCTCCTACTTCTGACCAGATATTCAAAATCATGCATCATTACAGCTACAGAGAAAGTTGTTCTGCAGTTGGTATTATGGTGCTTGTCTTAGGGTTTATTTTAGTCACTGCAATTGCAGCTACTCTATTTATACAAATTTCTCCACGCACATTCTTGAAAAGCTGGGTTCTGGGTTTATTTCTCCTGTCAAAGCTGTTTGTAGGTTTTGTCCTGGCTTTTTTCAGTCTCCTTTCACATGGGTTGTAAGGACAGGGCAGTTGTACACTGATTACACTGATTAGAAAGCTCATTCATTTTATGAATGGTGAGTTCTGGTGTTCATTCAGCGTTGATTGAAACTCGTGGAACTGAGTGTGTGAACAAACCCATGTCTTGCCTAATACTGCAAGGTGAGAGTAACTTACTGCAGGTCTCAACTTGGCAGGAATATACCCAGGGAAAAGACCACACAAGAAAATATAAGTAATAAAACCAGCCTCAAGTCATTGTTTCTTTCCATTTTCAGAGTTTTTGCTACAGGTGAAAAAAAAAAAAAAACAACCCCAAACCAAACCAAGAAGAGCCTTTTTTCAAATAATTGTGTTATAACAAAAAAATGAGGAGACTGATGACGGGTAATACAACACAATAATGGTCATATACCACTTGGAAGAAAAGGGGAATATTCCAGCTTAGTAATTCCCCTGACACTAGGGGAGAACAATAAACTTGTGAAAGACACTGCTATTTTAGTTCTCTTTGCATGAAACCATGGCTCCAGCAGGAATTCCTCTGTATATGGGCAGTTGCTCTCCTCTCTGCTCCCTTCACTTACCACTTCCCCATCTTTATTTATCTTGTGTAGTTTAGAGCAGCAGCTCTGTAGGGCCTGAAACCCAACCCTCTTGATATTTCCAAGTACTTCATAAATTAACATTTTGTACAACCAGAGTGTGGAGGAGTGCCCTTGAGGACACTGTGCTTTGTTGAATGAGAAGTGCTGTGGTTTTGGAATCTTGGTTTTATTTTTGTAGTGCAGCTGTATAGAAGGAGGTGATGCAGCTCAGCAAGGGAGGTGAAAGTGTGCTCCAAGGAAATCCTGGAATTTCTTTAAACTCTTTAGGCTGTTTGCCTAAAGGGTTGTCTGTAAGGCAGGTTGTCCCGCTGTGGGTATATTTATTGCTGCCACTGTTAAAAGAAATATATAAAAGAAATTCTGTTTGTCTTGTTCTCTTGTAGGTAACCAGCATCAATAGTGCTTTCCTAATTTCTATAGGGTATATGTAGTTTGGACTACCTGGTGAAGTGTTGCTCCAGAGCCTTGAAATCAAAGTTTAGTCTCTTCAAACCGATGTTACAGGATAATTTCGTAAAAAGTAAATTCTGTTGCATTTAAAAAAAAAAAGTAAATCCTCCTTTGGCTTTCATCCCAGGGATGCTGTGATACTTACAGCTGGAAAGCCATCCTGCTTTCTCTGCATTTCTGTTTTATCTACTGGAATGCTTTCCACGCCATCTGTAACCATCAGATTCTTCATGTATTTTTTGGCTGTTCTTTCTTGCCTGCGACCACAAGCTTGTTATGGCTAAGATTGGGTTAGGTTTTCTTCAGGGTTTGGTTTTTTCCTTTAGTACAGCTGAGAGTGCATGGGTAAAGCTTAGCACATGAGGATCAATGTTTCTAAAAATCAGATGTTAAAATGATAAATGAAAAGGTCATGTGCTGAGATTCTGATAAAGTTCAGCAAAGCTTAAACTTGAAATATATGTATAGCTGAAGTTTACTTAAAATACCTAAAAACTGAACTTGAAAAGCTTGAAAAAACTCAAACACTTACAACTGAAGTTTATTTAGTGCATGAGGGACAGGGAAAGGGGTAGGTAGGCTTTACCAGCTGTACCACATGGGTTAAATACTCCTCATCCTCCTGGTTGTTGCAGTTCTGCTCAGTTGTTGGAGGTGAGAGTGTTTGTTTTGTTTCTGGCCATCCTGTAGATCCTTTTTCTGATAAAAAATAAATATAAATTTGTTAATGGGCAGCTCTTGAGAGTGGCATGCTTCATCTGGAGCCGGGCAGCCAGGAGTGGATGCTGGGGAGCTCACAGAAGCTGAGCAGTGAAACCAGCATTTGATGTAAGCCCATTGCCAGAAAGAGGAATCCTGAGCAGGGTGTGATGGGAAAATGGAAAAGGCATTTTGGCATTCCTGGCTGCATGGTGTTCAGAGTCCTTCAGCCCTGCAGGTTGTGTGTGGGATGGCCTGGCCTGGAGGAACGTTGACCTCCCTGTCACATTTGTCCTCTCGATACACACTTTGTTTGTGATGCCTAGAAGAAATAAGCCACCTAATTATGGCCAAATTAAGTGGTAGCTGGGAGCAGTGGATGAAGAGGGTTTAGTGCTTTGGCACGAGGGGTTTGTATCCCTTCCTGCTGCCTGTGCTTATTTGTAAACTCTTCAGGGCAGAAACTTGGTTTGCATTGACATTTTTACAGCGTGTAACCATTGGGGCCCTAATTCTGGATGAGGTTTTGGGAGCCACAGTAAAGCAAATAAATGATTTTTTTCCTTTCTTTCCCTGTCATATATTACCATACCCAGAGAAATGAAGAGCAGTCATTTGTCCTCATCCATGAAATTTTGTGTGAAATAGCACAGAAGTTCTCTAGAAGAGACATTAATAAAACTCTCTGTATTAATTCTTCAGTGCTTAGCAGAGCAGAAAGGTATCTGTCCCATTTTGAGAAGGCTCCAGTAGCTTTCTATTTTACTGACATCTGCAGATTTTTACGATGTCTGAAACCACTGTTGCTCTGAAGAGCTTGAACCTGGATTTTCATTTCATGTCCTACTTTCCAATTTGCAAATGCAAGGGATTTCACTGTGTTATCCTAAGGTGGAAGACCTAATATAATTCCAGAAACCTTGCAATGTAATTGTCTGGATGTATATGGAACTTGTGATAAACCTCCCAGCCACTGAAATTCAAAAGATTTAGCTATTTGAGAGAAATACCATAAATGTTATAAGTACAGGCAGCTGCTACTGGAGCAGGATCTGTGGGCTGCCGTGAGGGTGCCCACAGCATGGCTTCGTGTGCTGGCTGGGAGCTGGGCAAGGGAGGTGGGATTTATATTTACCTGTTCTTGTTAGTTTGGCTTTCAAGGCACTTCATGTGCAGTCCAGATCCTGATCTCACAGTAGGGTCAGTTATTCTCACTGCATCCTATCTGGTACAACAAGTTCTTCCTGCCCAAAAAAATAGAAATGGCTCTCTAGGGCTCAGAACAGGCATTGGCTTGAAGGATGTGCTCCTCTAATAATAGGAGAAAACAAAGTTTAGCTTCTTTTCCCTTGAGATTTTTTTTTCCACTCCTCATTTTTACACTTGGAGTAGTCCAACTTACTGACTGTATTAGAATCCCTATGTATCTTGGCTTGGTTATGACCAGTATGATCTGCCTTTTGTTTTTCCTCTTCTTACTGGATTAAAGGTTTTTAAAGTTTTTCGGAGGCTGCTTCCTGCCTGTCCATTGGTTGGAGAGGTTCACTTGTCTAGAAACCTAAATTTAGTCCTTTGTTGACGCAGAGTAGTCATTCAGGCTTATCTGTCACTCAGTTTTTCTCCTATGTTTTTGCCAAAGAACTTCCTAACAAGATAAAATATCTTCCAAACCTGCCTGGCTCCTTGCAAACTAAGTTTACATCGTTAGAAAAATTGGAATGACATGTGCATTATGAACCAAGAAATCACTTTAAGTGACTGATGTAAGGGCCAACTAGTAAGATAAGATTGGAAAAAATCTTCCTGCAAGAAGTATTTCCATGATTTTTTCACAAGACCCAGTGTTCAGCAATGTCACCTTATTTCACTGCTGCTGCTGTGCATTTCTCTTGCCAAAAAAACCCCAACAAAAACTGCTATGAGTTTGAATTCACAGGGAGTTGGTCTATAGCAATGAGAAATTCTAAAAATCCATATGTGAAGTGAGCTTAAAAGGCTGGGGTTTTTTTTCAAGCATGGTTTGATTTCCGTAAGGTACAATAATTGCTGTTGTCTGGGTAATGTTTTTATGCTCCTGTTTAGGACATGCAGGTTCAGAACAGGAGAGGCTCAGGTGGGTCATGAGGCAGATTGGCAGGGTTTGTGCATTTTTTGGTTTTGTTTCTATTTTCTCTTTTCTTTTTGAGCCCTCAGTAGACTGGAATTGCCAGGAGCATGTTGTAGGGCACAAGCGAGGATTGTGTGCAGAGCTGTTTCTGGAGCTCACCTGCCCAAATGGCAGCTAGTGCTACTAATCCCCTCTTTTCCTGAGTAAGTCTTTGTAAGAGCTGAAAATACAGTGAAGACTATCAGGCATAACCATTTTGAAGTGTTCTTGCTGTACAAAGGGGAATCTCAAGGTTGAAAATAGGTATGAATTGGATTGGATTTAAAACTGTTGCAAAATACTTGTCCATCCACTGGCTGCCTCAGAGGACCTTTTGCAGAGGGGCTGTTTTGATGCACAAGCTTGGCAGGTCGCTCTGGTGTTTTAAAGCAATTGGCATAAAAACATTTTGTGAAATAAGGAGAGCGTGTGAGGGAGCAGGGATAGCTGGAATCAGCTAAGAGAACTTAGGCTGTGGTTTAATTTCTGTCTCACTAAAGGCAAACTGTGGGACTTGGAAAGGAGCAAAGTATGAACAAGATCCTGCATTTTTTGTGTGAAAAGCAGAGTGGTATTTCATCTATTTTAAAAAGGGCTTGAAGTATTTGCAGAGCATTACCAGTTCTGCAGACATGAGTAACAGCAGAAATTCCATTTTTAATTGTTTTGCATTCCTTCATCTTAGGATCCTGGATCTCTTAATACACACATTAAATGAAAACTTAGAGCTTTTGTTTAGAGTGAATATTTTCTGCTGGAATGGAGGAACTAATGCAAGAGAAATTCTGGTTCAACTGATTCAAAGCTCAATCTAAAAAATTTTCACCAGATTATAGAGAAATTCCAGGGACAGACCTGAAGGAGGAAAGATTCTTGACTAAAATAGCTTTTGTAGGATGAGTAATGGTAGATTTTGATTATGAAAAGTGCTAATGTAGAATCATGAACATCATATATTCTGGAAGTTTTTCCTTCAGAGCATTTTTGATAGTTTGTTTTCTACATAGTTTTGAATTTTTTTTAACAAATAATGCAGTGAAAGGGGTAAAAAAGGACACCAAATTACCTTGGACAAGGTAGTAGTTGGATTTCTTGAGCAGCAGAGAGAACTACACATGTTTAGAAATGATTTTTGATGGGGGAGTGGGGAAATTGGTTGAAGGCTTTCAATTAAGGATTGGTAATTCTCATAAACAGCAGATATGAAGTGAGGATTGCTAGGAGGAAAGGTGAACTGAGATGGACATGAAGGGGAAGAGAAAAATGATTATTGGAAAAAGGAATGTGTGAGTGCTAAAGCAACTTAAAAAGAAGTACCTAAAATTTTATGAAAAATAGCTTAAACTTGCTTTTTGTTTTCTGTTTCAGTGTTCTGAGGTCATGAAACTTAATCCACAGCAAGCTCCGTTGTATGTGAGTACAAATTAAAACACTTTTTTTCCTTTCCTACTATTGACACAAAACACTTCCCATCAGCTTTTTGGAGATGCTGCTTCTTTTCTCTTTGCTCCCTAAGGAGGTTATTTGTTTTAATTCAGTTGCAAATGCTCAGTGATAACTTTCAGGTAAGTCACAGAGCTCCTCTGGCTTTCCAGCACACTGTTTTCAGTAGGTTTTGAGGCCCATAATGCTGTCTCTGTGCAGATATCCCCTGCTTTTATTTTTCCTCCCCAAAGCGTGCTGGAGTGCATGGCTGCGCTCGTGTGACTTGATGTGTTGAGAGGTGGTGAGAAGAAATTGCCTGCGTGGAAAACCAGGGCATCCCAGTGTGCAGGGCTTGCCCACTGTGACAACATTTTTCTGTTTGGGGTTTTAAACGTGGCAGGGAGGACCTGGAGGCAGCGAGGGGCTCGGCTGCAGCAGGGTATGGTTTACATCAGCCTCTCAGAGCTCGTAACCTCCGTGGCTCCATTAATAAGGAGCAAGCTTCCCCTGGCTCTTGAATAGCAGCTTTGTTGGGGAACATGGGGACTGTCAAATGAGACCTGGATGTGTGGGGGAGTGCGAGCGTGTGCTCAATCTGTGCCAGAGCTGCCAGCCAGGTCTGTAACTGTTGGCTTTCCACGTTGCCTTGCCATGCTGGGAGCAGGCTGAGCTGCTGGAGCTCACAGTCCTGCCCACAGGCCTCGCCAGCAAGGGCAGAGCTGGATGCGAGGATGGAAAATTTGAAGGGAAAATTGCCTGCAAATGTGGCTTTTAATGGGGAGGAAGGAGAAACAATCAGGATTGGTGATAGACCTGTATCTTGGAGAGTTTTGTCTGTTGTGAATAATAGATCGTGTTGACCTTTAATGCCATGGAGGCTTTAAATTTTGCCTACCTTTAATTACCGACTAGAAGTTTGCATTGGAATTTATTCTCTGCCCACTGTCTTTAGTCTGTGCTTGAAGCAAGATTAAAACACTACAGTGTGACCTGATTTTGTGAGAGTGGCTTTCCAAGAGTACACCATATCCTCAATTTTGAAACTAAATGTTGCCTGAATTTTGTTAAATCTTAAGCCTACTGAATGTGCCTTGACTTTGAAGAAACTTCATTCAAACTTAGGGCACGTTAAGACAGAATGGAACTTATGTGCAAATATATGATGAAATAGCTACAATAGAAGCGCATGAATGGTGGAATGCAGAATAAAATTATTCTTATGTCATTTGAATTTAGCTAATCTGGAGGCTTTGTTTTCTCAGTCATATCTACTGAATTCATTTATTTTCCCACTGTTTTGTGTGGGGTTTTATAGAATATGTAATACTGAAGTGGTACACTTAGAAGTCCTCATCCTCATGTAATAGTGAGAACTGGGTTGAGGTCAAATGTAGCCTGGTGTAAAATAATGATTATATGGCACTTGGTGTAGTGTTTCTTTGCAATGCTAATAAGTTACATTATTAATACATCAGTGACTCCCTTTTCTCTCCTCCTCCCCTGGCCAGGTGTATACACAAATCAGCTCCCTTTCGAAACAAACAAATTGTGGTAGCTTAAGGAAATTTGGAAGGTCAAAATTTAGTCTTTCTGTTTGCTCTCAGTATAAATGCTTTGTTTATAAATTTTAAGATCAGTTTTGTTTTCTGTGTGTTGCTAATTGACAGCTCATCTGAGGGTTGTTAGGTGCCAGCAGAACACAAAGAAAAGGGAATCTTCCTGGTATTTCTGTTTTCCTAAAGGCAAGCACAGCAGTCTTGTGGCCTGGCCGTGTGGAGGCAAATAACAAACCTCACCACATTCCTTCTTCAAAGTGATGGCAACTCCATTTTTCACATACAGGCTCCTAGATCTTGTTTTCAAATAACTGAGAACAGTATCCTGTGAATTCCTCCATAAGGAATTTCATCTCTGTAAATGACTGGAAATAACAGGCAATACTGACATGTCAGAGGATTTCCCTATCTTTGTCTACTCTCAGGAAAATATGCTTCTCTCACACTTGACCCTTTTGTTTTTGACACCTTTGCATCCTTTACACTCTTCCTCTTTTAAGCTAATATCTTAGATTAAGGATTATGCAATTTTGTTTATTGTTTTACTAAATCTGCCATGAGTTTCATCCTGAAAGATCCATTAGATAGTTGTTTTCATCAGCAGCATTACTGAGTTCCTTTTAGGAGGAGAAAGTAAAAAATTATGTCTCCAGTTCAGTTCCTGGAAGCCAATTAGAGAGCTAGAGCATATATTTTCCTATCTGATAATTACCAGGTTGCCCAGATTAATACTTTATAATTAAGAAAAGGGGTTTGGAAACCTGAGACGTCCAGCGTACTTGGGGCCCAAGTTTTTTGGGTGGTGGAAAAGATGGTACTTCCACATACACACCAACAGAGGGATAGAGATTCTTGTGTTACTCAAATCAGTGTGCATAAATGGAAGGAAAACCACCTGCTGTATCCTTCTTGGTACTTTCTTTTGGCTTTTTGGCTGCTTGAACTTTTACTTTTGGCTTTTGGCTGCTTGACTTTTGCCTCTTCTGTAAAAGCAATCTGTCCTGCCTCTGCAGCGCTTGTGACCACGGAGAGGTCATGGCCTATGATGATGAGACTACTGGCCCTCATAAGTGTGAAGATTAAGAAATAAGGTGGAAAACACATCCTGTAATAATGAGTGTTGTGTTTTTGTGATTCAGTGTCTCATTTAAGCCTTGCCTGATTGTTCTCTTGTTGATGGGGTTGCCAGGAAGTGGAGCTCAGCGTTGCTGCAGGTTTGGGCTGGGACAGCTGCTCGGCCTTTTCTCTGCAGACAGCTGGCTCCTGTCCCCCAGGAACCAGGACCCCAGCAGCATTGTATGTGTCACCCAGAGCTGTTGTTACCTCCACTAACGAGCTGTTTAAGGAGCTGCCCTGGCCCTGGAGCTGGGAGCTGCTCCCAGCAGCGCAGTCATGGGGCAGAGGGGCTGGTGCCAGGAGAGATAGGGCAGGGAAGTGTTCCCCAATTTAGCTCGGCTGCGATAGCGCCATGCCGGGGCTCACGTGGGCTGCAGAGCAAGCAGCTTCCCCACCCCTACCACTGTCAGCACGGAATTGCATTTAGGAAGGGTGGTGGGACTTAGCAGAGCCTGTGGGTGAATATTGTGGGGTGAATTTGAAATACAAATGCTCCAACCCACTTCCTTGAGGGGCATTGATTTCTTCAGCTGAAAAAACGTCCATGTGGCTGGGCAGTCCTTTGGTTATCCACCTCAGACTGCACTTGGGAACATCTTTATTGATGCACAGACACTGGATTAAATCCAAAACTAGCTTTGCTCTCATCCCTCTTGTATTTCAGTGCTGTCCTGTTGATACAGGAATTCTTATGGGGCACAGTGTAGTGGATGAAGGACAGTGTTTCAGACCTATTTGTGGTCTGCCTGGGGCTTTGTGCTCAGTGAGCCCAGGGTCTCAAAGCTGAAGGACCAAGCTGTTCTGTTTGCTGGCAGGGCTGGGGTGGGACAGGAGGATGGGAGGTGAGAAGTCATGAACTTCAGTTTCGTTTGTTTTCCTTAAGTGTTTGCAATGACCTCCCGGATCATCATCTTTTTATAAAAGTTGTATCTCCCTACCACCAAAAGTCAAAATTTCAACTTCAGCATTGTAAGGTACTTCCTAGCTCTTGTTGTATTGGAATGTCCAGATCATCTAGGAGCATGAAAAAAGAGGATTAACAATGCTCTAAACAATGGAAGTTTATTATTAGGTGACCTTTTTATTGTTGTCATTCATTAATTCTCTGTTTATAGATAAAATTGTTTACATTAGTCGCTTAGATTAAACTCCACTGTTGCTCAGATCCATGGGAGATCACTTTGCAAACGTGAAGTGTTGATCTTTTTAGAAACATTATCATTGATTGGGAGTCAGCAGGAGATTTAATTACAGAAGGATCAAGGCTCACAAGCCATGCCATTATTTCTACCCAAACTTTAATGAATACGGAGTACACGTGAAGGAATGATCAAGGTCGGGTCTTCAGCTGCACAGAGTGTCCTGAAAATCTCCCTTCAAAAGTGATGTGCACAGCTTCTGATTTCAGCCTCTGCTGGCTGTGGGCTCTTCATAGAATTATTGATCATTTTTGTAACCTAGTCGCATCTCCTACATCTCTGAAATCAATGTTGGTTTGTTTTTTTTTTTAGAAAAATGTCCAGAGAGCCATATTGGGTATGAATGTTTTGGAAAAGCACTGGGGTGACATGCAGGGAATGCATTGGGAAACATTAAGCTCATCTACTCTTGATTGCAACCAAGGTTACAACCTTAGATCTGCCTTTAAGACGGGAATGTTTTTTCATGGTGATAATGATCAGTGGGTGTGAAATGGAAAAGATTAGCAGCTGGAGAAGCATGATGTATTGCTGCAAACTTTTTTTCCTTTTTCCTTTTAGATTAAAAGGAACAAACTTGTTTTAAGTCACAGCACTCCTCCTCTGCATGGTTTGTCTAAGGTGTGCCCACGTTATTTGGAGTGACAAACCCAAATGTGTCATAACTGGTGATTGCATGAGAGGGCAAACACTTAATTGATAAAAATGCTGCCATTGACTTTGGTCTTTAATCAGGTCTGTGGATGGAGTCTCTTGTCTAAACTGCCACTTAAGAGCTGTGTAACCTGCAGAGTTTCTCAAGGAGACTTTTTGATAGAGATGAGAACTCCCACTTCCAAGGCAAAATGTCATGCAACTTAATGAAGTATGAACTTCAAAAGCCTCAGAAAGAATGCATTGACCCTCTCTTAATATAACCTGGGGTTTGGGTACAGTAGGTCCTCTCCTGTTAATGAATTAACTACTCCTGTAAATTTCCCAGTGTGTCCTGCTTTAATCTAAAATTGAAGAAAAAGATAATGCTTGTAATATTTTCCCCCACTTACATATTCATATAGAATGATGCCCTATTGAAGTGCACTGTGTATTCCTGAAAAAAACAATTGTAATACCCTCTGATGTTCATGTTTTAATGAAAAACCTTCCCTCTTTTGAGTTAATATTAAAGAATTGAAGACAGAAGTTCACAGTACAGAGTTCTGAGGCTCGTAGCAGCAGTGTCTGTCCCAGGTGCTGTGGCTCCCCATGTCCCCGAGTGCAGTGAGGATTTGTACCTTTGTGTGCCTCACATCCAGCTTCTTACCGTGGTTGAAACCATCTCAGCTGTCACTTGTGCACTGTTGTGTGCTGGATGATTAATGTTCTTCAGACATCTTTACGATTAATGTTCTTCAGCAATCTCTACCAAGGGGACAAAAGGACAAAATGAAATACCTTGATAGTTCTACGGTGAGATGCTGTCATGAGGTTGGCAGCTGTGGTTAAGTTACTTTTCTACTAAGGCAGAATTTGTTTGCTTAGTGGCATCTGTGGTGACAAAGGCCACTGAGATGCCTGAATATCTGAGGTCAGTCCAGCAGAAAAAGTAGAACATACCACACATGCTTTTGATGTGGGAATTTCTCATGAAAGTCACTATACAGAAACCCTGTCTTTGTTTCTCTCAAGGTCCTTAGGCAAGAGGACAGCCAGCCTTGATGTTTAGTTCAGCCCTGTGGTGAGAGGATCTGATAAACCTCTTGTCTTTTATTTGTTGGGTACTTGATTTTTTCTTAATGACAAACTAGTTTTCTGCCCCACCTTCAAAATGTCTTTGAGTAACGAATGAATGAAGGCCTCTGAGCACCTTTTACAAATAAAATATTTGCTTGCATTGCTTGTGGAAGAACCTGCTGCTT
Source organism: Melanocharis versteri (assembly GCA_013397845.1). Classification (NCBI taxonomy): domain Eukaryota; kingdom Metazoa; phylum Chordata; class Aves; order Passeriformes; family Melanocharitidae; genus Melanocharis; species Melanocharis versteri. The sequence goes on from VZTG01001729.1 coordinate 834,391, forward strand.
GGTTGGTTTTAAGAAAGTCAGCTGGGGCGCCTGAATAAACTGATTTTTTTTTTTTGAGAGGAGCATATTGCAGCTTGTCTGGCTCTGCTTTAATTCTCCAGGCAAAATACTTCCCTCACTAAACTGTGCTTGACCTCATCTTTTAAGTTTTTGTCACTCAGATCTTTGATTTAGATTCTTTTCATCCTCCACTTCCCAAACTCCAGTCTGCATCATGCAAGAAGCCATCCCTTCTGTGGAAATGGGTGTCTGGCAGCTGCCACCTGAGCTCAGCACCATCCCCTGGCAAGCTCCCTGCTGCTTCTGGGTTCTGTCATTCCTCAGTGCAGACTTTTGCTCAGTCTGGTTATTATGAGGCTGATGGCTTGGCTTGCTCCTCTTAAGAGAGATATTCTCTAGCTCATGAGATCTGTGTGCTGTTAGCGTAGGGCTGTTTGTGAAATGGTCACTTTTGTGCATTTACTGAAGGCAGCTTTGCCTGGAGAAGTCGGATGAGGCTGCCAGATCATCAGCAGCATCTTCGTCCAGGAGAAGCTGTTGCTTAAATTGCAGCTCAGATGCCTTTCCTCAACCCTTCTTCCATATTGTCTGAAACTAAAAGTGCTGGATTTGGATTCAAAGCCCTCCACCCCTCATTATCTATTTGAACTTTTCTTCTGTGATCCTGTTTTGTGGGTGTGAAAGTGCTGGTAAACAATAAACAGTCTGGCTTGAAGTCTGGAGCCCTTCTCTGAAATTCTGCCCTTAACTCACCACTGCTTTGCAGCATTATGTGTGAACTTTAATATGACTTGCAGAAGATGCCAGAGCTGGTACAGCTGGTAGGGGTGGGAAAGCAGAGACAATGATCTGCTTTTGGGGAGCTGTTAGATTGCTTCCTCCTGTTTTCTGAAACTGCAGAAGGAATCCTTATATTATCACACTAAGTGTTACATTAAAATTGGGTGAAATAATGTACATGTCTTGGGCTCTGTGTTTGGCATTCATTATTTCTTGTGGTTGCTGATGGGCTGGGAATGCCTGGACAGACACTAAGAGATGGTGTCCCATCCCCAGCATCACTGACAGTGTTGCCTCCTCTCCTGTCAGGAGGAATAAGCAGTGGAGATCTGCATTTTGGTTTAAAAGCATGAAAACACTCTTCAACTACTCTTCCACTGTGGGATGTATTCTTATAGAGAGTTCATAATTATTCTTATTTTACCTTTAGAATGACCAAGCACATTTCCCATGTCATTCCTCAGGATACGTGTCCCTGCTGTATTTCCTGTAACAGAGTGCTGACAGTCATTTTGTTCGGCTAGAGCCAGTTCTGACAGCAAAGCTGATGTGAGAGCAGCGCTCCTGAAATGTTGATTTCATGAAGCCAAAATTTCGCATAGCCTCTCAAACCCCCTGCACTCTGCCTGCAGTGCTTCCCATTGCTTCCAAAGGCTGTGCTGGATGTGGGCTCCCTGCAAGTGCTCGTCCTCTGCCTGGCTCAGTAAAGCAATTCCATATTGTGCTGAAGTGGAAAATAAAATAATTGTGGATCACTGTAGCTCGGTGCTGTGCAGTGCCATCAAGTGGCAGCTCTGTCGCAGGACGCATTTTTGGGGCTGCCTGTGTTCGTATTGATGTTTCAAAGTGTTTCTTTTAAACATTACAGAAGTTTCATCTGTCTGCCGTTGTGGTTGGGAGGGTTACTTCTTCAGTAAGGTGATGGTTACAATGGTTCTGTTCTCTAATGGCAAAAATGTCACTTTAAAAAGTACGTCAGTCATTGCAGTAGCTCTAAGTACTGTAGCTGTGAAAAATTTAAAGGCTGGCGAGGATATTTTGCAGCTGGCAGGAAAATGAGTGCTCTGGAACACCCTGAGCTCTGTCTCTCTGAAGGTTTTGCTGTGCTGTAGAGGAGGCTGAAGTACCAGGAAAAAGCCATCCTTCGTCTCTCTTCTGCTTTTGGATCTTAGTGTTCAAACCTGATTTTTTTTTTTGGTTTTCTTCAAGACACTTCAAAGCTGTTTGGGAAAATACATCAGTGGTAGGAGATTGCTTCTAATAATATGTCATCATATGTACTTTATCTTCCAGGAATTGTGACTCTCTCCATCTCTCTGGTGCCAAGAGAGTAGCTGGATTTCTCTTAGTCACTGCACACATTCAGACTGCCTGCTATTGCTCCTAAGCACTGCAATTTTGTTGTTATTGCTAGATGGGCAATTAGTAGGAAATACTATCAATCACTCAAGCAGCTGGTTATAAAATTACCTGGTTTGGTTCTCATAAGTGTAATGAAGAACAGAAGAGGCTTTAGGATGAGGCCAGAGCAGCACGTTCACATCAATTTGGGTGTGTTTTCTAGGAACTGATTGAAGTAGTTTCCAGAATTTCAGAGAAAAGCCTATAAGTAAGATCAGTACTTGCTGTGGAAACTGGAGGGGATGTTCTGCTACAGAGAAATTTCCCACTGTCTTTTGTCTTGTCTTCATTTCATTGTGACATTGCATGGAGACTTGCATAATATAAAGGTTAACCCCAATGTGTTGCTGCTTTTGTGTACCTCCACACCTCCTCCTCCTCTGTACCAGAGCTGTACAGGGCTTGTGGTGGAAGGGGCTTGGGGTTGCTGTCACTTGCTTATTCAGGCCAGAAAGTGCACAATTCTTTTAGTGGATAGCCTGGCTAACAGTAAACTGCCTGAATAAATGAAAAATGAATCAGTGTTTTCTTTTCTATACTGCCAAATCCACCGAAACAATAAAGTTTCCATTGCAGTTTTTCCCTGGGTGTTTACATTTAGTACAAAAGGGCGAACGGAACTTTTCTTATCCTTTCTGGTTTTCTCATTAAGTTTGATTTTGCTGCTAATTTTACTGTTAATTTTTTCATGTTTTCCTGTATGCTAAGAACGATTAGAAATGGCCTTGGCTGTTTGGTTTTGTGAGGGCTGGCTGTGTACAGCACAGGCTGGCACGGAGCTGATGCGCTACGCGTGCTCTGAGCGAGTGCTGCGGAGCACGTGGAGCCCCGTGCTGAGGCAGTGGTGCAGCTAAATTAGCTATTAACAGCCCAGTCTAATAACCTGCCTGGCTCTGGGTAGCAAAGTGGCACGTCAGGAAGATCTCTGCATGAAGATAAATCATGTGTCTCTTTCAGCACTAACGAGATCCTGTTACTTTGATGGATTTCTGCTGGCAGCCTGTAGAGATCTCCTTTGAGCTGCATGGATTAATCTGTGTGTAATAGTTATAATAGCATCTTGACACTCAATAAAGACTCATCTTGGAGATGATTGATTTGGAGGCTGACAGAGACATGCTCTGTCAAGGGGTGTGGGCCACTAATAATGGTTTTCTTGAAGCATACCCATTTCCACAGGAGTTTGTGCTGCTCGCGGTGGTTCAGAGTTGGAATTCCATTCCTTGCTCTCGTCAAACCTTTTACCTCTTTGCAAACAAATCCTGCTGCAGGATTAGAAACCTGGACTGGCTTGGGTCGTGGTTGTGGCTATGAGATGGTGTTAATAAATCAGCCCTAACAATGTTGGCTCTGCAGACAGGCAAGTTAAGGGTGTCCATGCTGTGTTTTTTAGCACAGGTCGCACTCGGGATGGATCCATGAGAGCCAGCTTGGACCTGGAGGCAACAGCTCAGGGCTGTTTATCATAAATGTCCTTGTTTTCCCACACATTCTTTTCTGCCCAAAAAGTCTTGAATAAACGGTCTTTTGACTCTGCATCTCTACTTGTGTCAACATTTTATCCATCAACATGCTAAGCTAATCTTATTTTTGGACCAAATTCTTTTTCACCTTTGAGGGAAGAAAGTGGTGGAGAGAAGAAAGTTATTTTGTCTCTATGTCAGTGTTTCAGTCATGGCTTTGTGGCTAGCACTGGAAGAGGAGATCACTTGGCTCAGTGCAGTGTTAATGAAATATGGAAGGTATCACCTCGATTTGCTCTGTGGGCTGGCAGAAAAATGTGTACCATCATTCTGCTCTTTTGGTGGCCTGCAGGCAAGACAGAATGGTCTGTGATTGTATTTTCCAAAGAGTGAGAGAGTGCTTTGCAAAATCTGCCTTTCTCATCACAGAGGTGCTCAGTATCTGTGCTGTTAACCTGAAACCTTTCACGGGTAGAAATAATAGCACTGCTGTTAATTTAAAAAGGAAATAAGGTTAGGTCTGGAGATCGATTTTTAAAAAAAAATATTTATTTTATTTAAACCACAGGAGTCATTCTTGTTGTCTTCTTTTGTGTGGATTTTTTTTTTTTAATTAGGAAAACTTCTCTGCTTCATGCTTTAAAATCAAGGAGTTTTATGTCATTGACTATGAAAAAGGACACAATCTGCCCCAAAACTTGGCAGCTTGCCATTCTATTTATTTCTGGAGTCTTTCCCTGAAGGTTTTATCTGTAGTAGGTTGCAACACTCCACCCCAACGACATCCATCTTTCTCCACACTCCTGACCCAGGTCACTGCCTTTATCATGGGGGATATCTCCAGGCGAGGAGGGATTTCTAGAGCTGCTCATGTTCAGACAGATTTCACAGCCCTACCTTTGTTCCTGGGGCCTGGAGTTCTGCAGAATAAACTGTGTTTGATGTGATGGTTTTTTTTTTCCAAGTGCTCCTCTGAGTCAATCCATAGTGGTGAAATTGAGGATGTCTGTAATGATTGCTGTTATCTCACTGTAACAGATACCTCTGACCTCCTCCCATGGTCTCTTCCTTTTCCATCCGTGTGCTGGGAGCTTGCAGGCTGAATGGCCACATCTGGAAAAGGGGATGGATGTTTCAGGCTGAGATCCACTGACAAACTCACCCCATGCCAGGGCAGAGAGGGCAGGGTGTTTTGGAGGTAGGACCCATCCCTGGATTCACCTCTCAAGGGTGAGCTGTTCATCTGCTTCTGTTAACTCAGGAATAGCAGCCTGGAAGAGTTTGCTGGATGTAGGTTATTATCTTGCCGTTGAAGAAGAGCATCCTGTGGTTTTCAGAGCCAGCAGTGATAGTGCTGTGTCACAGGTGACTGTCTGGAGCACTTACTCAGACCTGGAAAAACTGGTATCTAAGCCTTTCTCAATCAAAAGGGTTATTCCAGGAGATGAGAGCACTGTCATGTTTGCTCTGAAAATAGTTGCCCAAACCCCCATTTCCTTTTGCAGTCAGGAGCCCGTGTGACTGTGCCTGGTTTTTTTCTGCATGGGGATGTCCATGTGTCCTTCCCAGATGTCGTTCTCTGGGGGTTTAAGCACAAGTTTGCACCAAGCCAAAGTAACCTTAGATGGGAGGGATCTTCCAGGGTGCTCAGCTAAAATATGGGAAATGTCTGGGAGCAAACGTTTAGCAGCTGATCTTGTTGTGTACTGCCAGAGGTAGATGGTAATGGATCATCAAGCATCTAAACAATCATATTGTACTTTTTTCCTTACTTGATGATTTCTGTTGCGTTTTATAAAGGTGCCATGCAGTTGCTTTTTCCATGCTCCAGCTGCTTTCAGACTCCTCTACAGTTCTCAGTTTGAGGTGGAATTGTCTCAACTTTCCCTTTGATTTTGTCTAGCTTAATTATTGTCGGCGCTGCACACTTTCCAAAGAAAACGTCATGTGATTGAAAAGCCAGCTGTTCCTTTAAAAGCCGTTTGGATGAAAAGTACTCAGTGTGTTTGAACCACGATTCCCATTTCATTGATGGGGAAACTCAAAGCACAGGGATGTGAAAGGACTTGCCTCGTGCTGGAATTACAGCCCGATCCCGGGTGCTCTGTGTCAAGCAGTTGCTGGGGTAACAGCAAGTCCAACTCCGTCTAAAAATGAATTAATAAAGGTATCAATGAGCCTGAACTGAAGGAGGAGGAGGAAGAAACCATAGCTGTGATTTCGTGCTGTGCTGGGTACAGCGAAGATGTCCTGGGAGCTGTTTAGGGCTTCCCAAAGGGGAAGGAGCAAAAATGCCATGGAGCAGTGACTCAGCAAGGGCCTGATTCATGCTATGAGTAGCGGAAACAAAACAAAACTTGTTACAATGGCAGGTTACATTTACTCATCTAAACCAGCCTCTTTAATAAAGCATCATAACCCCAAAATCCACAACAACTCTTAGAAGGAAACACCTTGGGAGAAAAGCTTTCTTTCATTCATGTGAATCTCCAACCCATCTAACCTGTGGACTTCCCATTCAGCAGGTTTTTGCTGCATGAGATAGCAGCCATGGTTTGCTGTGTCAATGGTCAGCAGCAATTTTTGCATTTTGCTTCTCTGGGTAGAACAAATTAATGATTACTGGTTGTTGGTGTTTTCTCATTAAAAGCAGAATATTAAAGTAACACTTGAGTGCTGCAGTATTGCCATCTAATGCATGCTTCATTTTCATAAGTATTTTTAGATTCTGTGGGTGGAGGTCAGACTGGGTGGTTAGTGGCTTAAGTAATGTTCTATAAAATTCCCAGTACGAACCATGAGGGGGAAAACCAGCACAGAAATCCCATGTTTCAGCTATAAAAATACAGCTTGCCTTTTTTGTTTGTTTGTTTTTTGTTTGTTTTCAGAAACATTTAAATTTGTTAGCCAGCATGTTAAGAATATTTTTTTCCCTTTTTTTAGTCCATTGGTGACAAGTGTACCTGTTTCTGTACAGCTGATATCCCTTGGGGAACCTTCCCTACTGCCAACTAAACTCATGGTTTTCATCTTGAAGTCTGGAATTCTGCATTTGCCAGGGCTGTTTTCATGGTCCCAAATGATGACCAATTCCCCAGACCAGATTTCCAGAGCCTGAAGTGGAAAAGAAAGATCTCTGTACATGCTTACAACAATTATTTCTTTTTGGAAGGGGGATCGTATTTTTGAAGTGATAACATAAGTGATCTCAATTCTTTTGAGCTTAAAGATTTTGTTCACTTCATTGTCACTTCCAAATATTGCTGAGGTCATCTATTTAAAAAGAAAAAGCCTTTGAAGGTAAATAGTTCATTTTAACAGGCTTACTCAGAGTTGTTTGTGCTTTGCCTACACACAGTCCACAGGCATTTAACTGCAGTTTTGGAAAAATGAATACCTGAAAAGATGGAGTTGTGCTAATGCCAGCAAATTATGCTGACAAACAGGTGCCTTGTGTCGATAGTTTTGGGGTTTAGTTCTAATGACAGCATTTGGGCCCTTTTAGAGGTAATTGTATTTCTGCTGCCTTAACTAAGCCAAAGCTTCAAAGATGGGCCACTCTAAAATCCCTTTCTGCATTGTTTTCTAGTTTAAAGCTCAAGGTCAGGCTGGGCTTTTCCAGCGCACCTGTCCTGTGGTGAGGCAGACTTGCTTTCTCCCTTTGGTTTGGAAAAGGGAACGTATGTAGAGGAAAGAGCCCCATGCACCTTCTTTACGTCCCGTTACATCTGAGACCAGGGATTTTTCAGATCCAGACAAGGGACAGGGTGGCCTCTTTCATGAATGGACCAAGATGGAATGTTTTCATTTCCAATGGGCTTTAAGCCAAGTAAATATTAGTCGATCCAAACTAGTTTTGAAATTAAATTATTCTTATTTGTTGGAGCATTCCAGAGAATGGCTTTGATCTGTCTGTACTTTCACCAAAGGGATATTGGCAGGCTGGCCTCCCATTTCTAGCCATTTGGGATGAAAGAAGGGTTATAATAACCACCTTGTGTGGCTGTGATACTGAACAGATGACATTTTTTGGACAATATTAAGTGAATAAAGGTAAACATACTTCAATTAAAATGTTTTTGGAGGCTGAATGCAGTAGGGCTGTTGGAAAGTCTTCTATGTGGGTTGGAGGAATTTGGCTGCATTTGTAACTGATTTTCTTTAACTCCGAAAATCTTGGAAAGAGAGGGGTTTGTTCTGCGCATGATTTCCTTTCTAAATAAATACATTGTTTGAATAACTTCAAAATCAAATTAAAATTGGCAGTGAACAATGAAATTGTCAGTAACTGGGATGTAGATAGGTGTGTTGAAGGAGGGTCTTTTGCTTCTGAGATCTGGGATCACATCAGCACAGTGACCTGTACCAGGCACAGTGACTGAGTTAGCTCAGGGGACACCTGTAAGTAAATTGAAGCACACAGCAATTAAATGGCACATTATCAGTCTTACCAAAGATATTTGGAGACAACTTAATAATTGCAGTAAAAAAATCCAATAAATAAGATGCTCAGTATTCCACAGTCTTTGCTGAAGGATCCTCCAGAAGAGGTGGGGACAGGGTGCTGGAGACCCTCCTACCATGAAGTGCTGCTTAGACACAGCTGTAGAATCTTTTAAATTGAAAGCAGCTGATGATAATTTGTGCCTCCCCCTAGACATAAACAATAACTGAAATGAACTAAATTAAAATCTAAGGAGTGGAACAAGTTGTTTGGAAAGATCTGCTGGAGATCACTGGTCTGACCAGCTTCACCTTCAAAATTAGGTCAGGTATCTAAATGAGAAATTCAGCTGTATGTCTATGTTCAGCTTAGATTTCAGGTTATATGGAACCTCTGGTGTTGACGTTTCTTACATGTATTTACTAGGTTTTCTGTAAATAACAAAATATACAAATTGTCATTTGCAATACTGATGCAAATTAAATTGCTTTTCCTAGAAATGTGAGTAGTTTGCATGAATAGACAGGTGTCTTCTCACAAAAACTCTATGTCAATTTGCTCTGATTTCACAAAAATTGGACTAGTTGTACTTGATTTCTGAGTTAAATAAAAGAAAAATCCTTTTTAACAGATACCATGTTAAACACTCAATGCTGTTGCTGACTGTTCTGAAGTGTCACCTGCATTTTAAATCTGTTTAAGTACTTTGTATGTTCATGCCTTAAGGGAGCAACGGTTTGAACAAAGACAGATATAAAAACCAAAGCACAAAGGGTTTGTAGGTTAAAACTCAAGCTTTTGGTTTTTTTTGAACATCAGCTCAAATCTGGATCCATTTGCTTGAAATGGAATATTTAGTTTTCAACTCAGCATGTGAACTGGTCATGCTTGAATTTAAAGCTTGATTTATTTCTTTTTGCACCTGTTTTTATTTTAACACTGACTCTATACAAGATAGACTTTTGCTACATGGTTCCTTCCTCCCCAGCTGGAAGTCTGATCTGATACTATCGCGTGAGACCTTCCTAAAATTTACATTTGTAAGTCTACAACCTCTGAAAATGCAAAATACACTTGCTGCTCCGTTAGGGTTTTTTTTGTTTTGAATTTACGGTTTTCTTTCCTGTGCTACAGCACTGACCCACATATTTGATTTTAAGACCAGCGGCTGGTCGTGTACTTGCCCTGCAAAATCTTGTTTCTATAAAACAAGGTGCAGTCCTGCCCCTGGCAAGAGGTGCCAGATGGGCTGGATCAGGGGAGAACTGGACATAAACTTGGAGGAGGAAGCGTAAAAGGAGCTGAGGGAGAAAAGAGGGAAATGTGAGGCAGCGCGTGGGAAGCGATGCTAACGTGGGACGGATGCACGGGAGGGCCTGGAAGTCTGAGAATTTTCTACAACAGTTGTATTTGACAAAGAGAAGGGATGAACTCAGTGATCTTAAGGGGGAGGTTTTAAAGGAAATGACATGAGTATTCTCTTGAATATGCAAATCAGAATTACATAATCTGCAATAACAATAATAATAACGAAATCTTTTCCAGATTTGCAGCTGTGACCGTATGCTCAGTGGGGTGGTGGCAGAGAGCTGGCAGCCACAGCTGCAGCGGAAAACTGGGGCATCCACCTGGTTTTGATCTTGAAAGAAAAGGGACAGAAGGTCACATCACAGACTGTTGTTTTCAGTGTCTCGTAGTTTATATAACTTTTTCAGGCTGATAAACGAAGGATGGTGAGACCCCAGAGCCATTTAAAAGATGTGTAGATGTGACACTTGGGGACATGGTTTAGTGATGGCTTGACAGTGCTGGGTTAACAGTTGGACTTGACGATGTTGGAGGTCTTTTCCAACCTAAATAAGTCTTAAGATTTTTTCATCAAATGAAAATGCTTCACTTAGTCCTGCAGTAACTGTAAGCTATCCTCTCTCCTTGCTTTCCCTCCCCCATGGAAAACTGAAAACCATGAAAATTGATGACTGTTGCCCCTGTTCTTTCCCGTGCAGATGTAGGAATTTCAGGTGTATTTACTGTACCCTTGCCTGGCTTAACTGTGGTAACCGTGTGCACGCTTTATAAATATAATTTTCCCTGAGAGCAAAGATGAGCTAAATGATAAAATATGCTGAGATACTGAGATAAACCCTCCATAATACTAAGCAGGGGTGTTCAGCCAACAGATCATGACAGGAGTTTTTCTCAAAGCTTGAAGAACTGCTGTTTTTGCTAACACACAGAGCTTTTCACCAAGGCTTGAATTTATAAATGAGTGAGAAGAACTACCACTGTCTGTACCACCACAGTTACTGTTTCTTTGTAAGGAAGGTAGAAAAAAATCTCAGTGGATATGAAACTTTGGTATCTTTGTGTGTTTATGGATTGTGGATAAGAGATGTTTTCAGTGATCAGGTTGGATCTATGAATGTAGTGCTAGCTTGGACAGGGGAAATGTGAGCACTCAAGCAAGAATTAGGGCATTTTTTCAAATTTCTGAGGGCAGAGGCAATTTTAGGCCACTATCTCATTTCTGTTATGTATGTCTATATTCTGATATATGTTATATGTTATATATGTATATATTCTATTATATATGTCTATATATGTGTATGTGTGTACAAAAACCCCTGTATGGGGTATGCACAGCTTTGTCAGACTTTGTGTGATTTCACCATATTAAGTTGTTATTTTGAATAGACCCTGGAGATTTCTACATGTCTCTTCCTAGGGCTACATTCAACATATTTCCTAAATGTTGGCTGGCTTTGCTGCTAAGGTTGACTTGAATATCTGAGTGCTGTGAAAGGAGCATATGAATGGAAAGTGTGAACCTTGTAGGAAGAGTAGTTTTATTTCAGATGATGCAGTTCTTGGTCATGTAAACCTAACTTTGTTTCTTGTCCTTTTTCCTAGGGTGACTCTGTTATTACAGTGCAGCTGACTGAGGAAGATAAAGTTGAAGATGATGTAGTTTTTTATTTGGTCTTCACTGGATCAACTGTCCAACACTGCACAAGCACGAGAAAGATTAATCCTGGGAGTCTGGAGACAATTTCTCCTGGTAAACAATTGCCTTTCTTTGCATATCGGTGTATCAGTCTGTGAAATTTGGTTACTACGAGTGGACTGGAATGTAATACTGTTTACTTGGTTGTCTTTTTCCTCATTTACACATTCACAAGGAGTAGAACACATGGTTTGGATGACTGGTTTTGCCTTTTAAAAACCTCTTTCTTGATTTTGCTAGAATCATATGACTTTGAGATAGCAGTTTTTTAATGTGTAACTGTGAGATGCTATTGTAGAAAACTCACAATTACACATACACATAGTAAAAAGCTTTCAAATGCAGGAAGGATGGTGGAAGATACATTTGTGAGGTTATAGATGCTATTGCCCAAATGGTCGACAGCCCAATGAGTCTTAGCTACACTCATCATCTGCTTGACTCGGTGAGGTTCACTGCTGTCTTCTTGGTGAAATACAACCCTTTCCCCTAAATCCGGGTCATCTCAGAGCCCACACAGCATTTCTGGAGCTCTTGCAGTGCAGGTGAGGTGCTGCTCGCTGCCATCTCTCCGCGGCTGGTTCAGATGAGGTGGGTTTCCACATGAAAGCCCACCACTGTTTTTATCCTTTGTGCCGCCAACAAAACAAAACGAATCGGCATTTTCCCTTTGGTGACTTCAGGACCGTGGGAATGAGCGTGTTCCAGGCTGCAGTCCTCACCATTAACCTTTCATTCTGACTTGTTGCTATGCAGCACATTGCTACCAGTGTGAGAAAAACTCCTGACATTTTCACTACACACAGTGTAACTCAGGGCATCAAGTGTTTTTCTTGGGTTTGTCTTTTCGTCTACCCCCTAGGTATTGTTTTATGAGACATGCACGTGGAGTAAAATTTGGAGGTTTTTTCTCTTGGGAATGAGTGGCTAAAAGTTGGCCACTCATTTTTTTTTCATTTCCTCCTCTTTTTGTGCTGTTCATGTTGTTCAGTTGGCTTGGGAAGAGAAGTCTTTTTATGGCTACTGATGACTGGAGCCCCGTGCAATTAATTAGATTAGTGCTTATTTTCTCCCAGAAGAGCAAGAGGAGGTGACTCCTTCCCTGCTTTTGTGTGGTGGGCGTGGGGCTCTGCCAGCCCTGCTTGCAATGACTTCACCTCTCCCTCGAGGCCGGGGCTGCTTTGCCAAGAAAGGAGCTGAAAAGCTTCAGTGTTCCCTTCAGCCCATGTGGGAACCAGCGTGCTGGATGGGATTTCCGGGCAGGAACGATGCTTTCCCATCGCTGTTGTCCTCGGAGCACTGGGGGATGTGGCCAGGGCGGTGGCTGCCAGGTGGTGCCAGAGTGATGCTCTGGGCACTGCCTGTCCTGCCAGCCCCAGATATAACTGAGTCCCTGGGGAGGGCTCCCTGCAGCTTGTGTTGTTGCTCTTAGTGGGAAATCTGACTCCGTTCATGATTCAAAAGGAAAAGAGGGGATTTCTCTTAGTTGTTCCTTTAGCAATAATGGATTGTTTTGTAGGTTTTTTTTTTTTTTACCCTGCATAGTCATGGTCTTGTGGCATCTGATGCTAGACCAGGATGGGTGCTGTCCCAAAATACAGCTTGTTTCAGATAGAGTTTAAAGGTAGTCTCGTTCCTGCACTGTCCAAGGCTGTGGTGCAAGGAAGAGGTGACGCCTCAGATGTAAAGCAGCCATGTGGATAACACCCTCATCTGTGCTCATACCTCATTTCAGTGAGATTACCTGGGAAAAAAGTACTTCAGTGGTGAAGGGGCTGCTGGGGAAAAGCAAAGGAAAAAATGGGAAAAGCCTAATTCTTTTCACTCCCTCTGCTGACACCCATGCAATTGTCTAGTGTTGTTTCAGCACTGACTACACTGATTTCAGTGGAAGTATGACTTATTTCAGTGCAGCTCTTCCTCCTCCTCCTCCTTCCTGGACGCACAGTGAATCTGTAATCATGTGTTTACTCTGTATATTCCGCAGTTGCCTTGGCGATGGCTGTGGTGACTCAGAGCAGTTATTTGACCTCCCTGCAGGATTAGCCATGAGCAACGCTCAGAGTGTGTGAGACCAGCCCTTGTTCAAACACCCAGCCCCGGGCACTTAGCAAGTGCTCTGCAAGGAAACTCCTGCAAACAGCTTTTAGCCAAAACCCCATCCTTTACTTCCAGCTCAGAGCATCTTCCATTTGTCCCTGTGATGCAAGAAGTGCTGCACATCCCTGCAAGCACAGCAGCTCCCTGGGGACAGCTCAGGTGGATTAAGGAAGGGCTGATTCACTCAGGAGCCTCTCTGCCTCCCTTGAACCTCCTCTGCATCCCTTCTGGCCTCGAAGGCTCTTCGCTTCCAAGCCCCAAGTCCTCAAAATTTCATATGGTCCCTAGGAGACTTCAGATGAAGTCCATCATTGGCTGGGGTGAAAGGGGTGACTGCGATTCCGTTAAAGCTGAAGTAAAATAAAACCCAGATTTGTAATTTTTTGACGTTTCTTGACGCTTTCAGTAGGTTTTTTTGATGTATAGAGGTGTAAAAGAGGCAAATTATTTCATTACGTTTGCTGCCAAAATTAATCAGAATGTTTTAGCAAAGCTTTCAAAGAAAATCACATTTAAAAAGAAATCTTAACAACATAAAGTTGGTTTAGGTGAAAAATTAGAGAAAATGGAATGGAAATATACGCTGTCAAAATACCTCATAAATTCTCATTGTATGTGAAAATTCTCTATATCCTGAAAGACTTTACCTGAATAAAAGCTTATCACTGCAAAATTAAATGAATGCTGCATTTTATATAATTACTAGAGCAATCTGCCTCTTTCCTATGCTTTTTTTATCATCAGCCTAAACACTGAATATATATAGTCCATACTACTGTTCAAATGTGAGCTTTTATTTCTGTACATAAGAAAAGAAAGGACTTCTGATTATAAACCTATGGGAACAGCTTTTTTTTACCTGAAGATGTGGATGAATACAGATTCATCACTTCTTCAAAATACAGAATACTTATCTTTATTTATGCACTTGCTCTGAAGGTTGGGGTGGGTTATTTATCCTGCCCTGCTGTTGGCTGTGTTAATTTAAGGGAAGTAATTTCCCCTTGTAAGAAACAGATTCTCATCTGAGCTGATCAGTCATAACTTGAAGTGTCAGAATTAGCTACTGAGATACAAGAATTAGCCAGGAGATAATGTTTTGTGTGCTTTCAGTAGCTCTTTTGCCAGCCTAAGGACACACCAGGTTACATCATCCAACGAAGCTTCAGTTTGTCTCAGTGAAAAGCTACCAAAACCTTATTTAACTGTTGGCTAACAGTTGTCACTGTTAGAGTTCTTCAATTTCTAAATCATCTCATTGAAATTCTCCCTAATGGAAGCAGTTTTCCTCAGTACCAGAGGCACTGTGCAGTTCTGCAGCACAGTTTCAAGCACTGTTTTATCAGACACAGCATTAAGGTGGCAGGTGGAGGTGTAATGGCACTGGCACTGCTCCAGTGGGGATCTCTTCAGTGCAAAAGCTTGGTCACTGGAGTTTGGGGGTTAAGAAAATATCAGAAGTCAGAGCAGGGAAGGAAGCAGAGAAATGATACCATCTCTGCTGCTGTGGTTAAACTGTTGTTGGCTGCTGAATTTGTACTGTTGGGAGTGGATGTGTCCTCTTAGGTCACAGATGCTCGTCCTACTGGGTGTTGGTCATTAACTGAGCTTTTCAGCAAGTCTTTATTCCTGGAGCAGCTGAGACTGCTGTAATCTTAATGTATTTTTTTCTTCCCACCATCTCTGCAGGGTAGGGAGGGTAGCTGAGGCCAAGCAGATTGCATGTGGTAGCAAAGGAAATCTGTGTAAAGCAGGGAAGTGAAACCTTCGTTGCAAGACAGCAGCCTCATCTCCTGCCTCTCTGCTAGAGCAGCTTTTTTCTCACTGGGAAAAAACCCAACCCAATAATAAAAATCTTCAAATCATGATCTGGCAAACAAACCAGCAGAAGAAGGAATGACCTCATCACTGTCCACACAAGTCAAAAGTCCCAACCACAGCTTGCTGTGGCCAGCGGAGGCCTCTGAGCATCGAGAAGCTCTTGGGGAGATTTGGGGAAATTTTCTTACAGGAGCTGATGTGCTGGGAGCTCCAGTATTTGTGTGGTGCATTTAGTGCAAGTTTGCATGCCATCACCATAGCAGCTCTATGATTGGACATTTATTTTGCTTTGCATTTAATGACTGGTGGTCTGGAAAGTGTGGGAGACACAGGGGAAATTTGAAATGAAATTTCAAACAGGGAGAGACAGTCCAGAAATCCAGAGCTGCAGCAGCTCCTAATCAAATAAGTGAAGGGTAAGAAACACCCTGTCTGTGAGCCAGGTCACCAAAACAAGAAGTAAATTTTGTGGATGTAATTGCCTTGGTGAGTCCTGTTGCAGTGTGTTGTATCACTGCGAGCTCTGTAATACCAAACTCGCTTTTTTCATGTTCGTCGATCTCAAAAGGTGCAGGATTCTTGTGTGGGTTTCAAAGGGGAGGAGAGTCAAAATTGGAAGTACAAAAAGGGTCTGAGAGACTGTCTGTCTGCTGGTAGCTGCCTGCCAGCAGTTTCCACAGGGCTGACACATTCCCGTTGACTCCAAATGCCTTGACTCACTGGGAGCTTTCTCTCGATGCTTAAGCTAAGGCAAAGAGGTAACTTCAGTCTTTAACTTGTTCATAATTCCATAGCTCTCCAAGTTGTTGTTTTTTGGAGTTTTTATTTCTCCTTACTTTATTTCTGCTAGTTAAAAGGATATACAAAAATTATTTTTATTAGCTTGGAAATATCTTCATTTCAAACTTTTCTTTTACTGTGAAATCCTTTACATATGGTCATGCTTTATTCACTTCTACCACAGACTGTGTTTTCCCCTAAGAAACAACTCTTCATAGAAAAAGCTGTATTTCATGAATTACAATCTTTGTACTGGTAGACCAGAAGGGTAAACAAGTTGCATAACAAATGGCCACTTGGCAGTACCAGTTGTGGATTTGAAAATACTCCTAATTATGAAACAAAAAAACCCTTAAAATAGACTAAAACAGCGTAGCCAAGAAGACTTTTTGCAGTTCATCCTCTTCGGTGCATTTAATTGCTTGAGGCAATGTAATTAAAAGGAAATGATGCCAGTACTAGATGACATCAGTCACAGGAAAAAGTGATTGAATCTGTGTTGAGGTTATTTAAGATGTAGTGTGTGGGGTCTTACACTTCTCTAGGTTTTTAGGGCATCTGCAGTGTGTAAAGGGCCTTTAGAAAAATCTTTACCCACTCTTCAATCTCTCTTTCACCTCTCCAGTGGAAGGTTTGAAAGGAAAAGCAGAGGCTCCTGTCCACTGCTGGTGCTGTGCCTGTGTATTTCATAAGGCTTCCTGTGTTGCAAGAGTGAATACAGGAACTGTGTATATTGCACAAATGTGCCTCAAAGACCGGCTCTGATTTTCAGAGCCAGAACTCAGGATTTCTGAAGCAGAAAAGAAGCACTTTTTGGATGGTGACAGGAGATCCCTTGGCTTCCTCTTCCACAAGCCACCAGATGGCAACATCTCTTGGATGCGAATTTGAGATCCTTCATGAGGTTCACATTTGTTGTCTGGTTTTCCCGTCCTTAAATCTCTCTGTAAGACCTCTTTCAACCCAGCTCCACCATGGTAACTTGGAGGATGCAATTAGTCTTTAGTCACCCTACCAAGCAAACCCAAACATGTGCTTCCAGCAGGGCTTTAAATAGCTGCCCAGGCTGGGGGCCCATTGTTTGATAGCTCCAATGCGAATTCTGAAAATAGGAGGTTTGGACAGGATTTCCACTTTTGGAGGAGTACGAAATGAAATCATCTTTTAATAAAGCTGTGTTTTGGGGTGTTTTGTCTCCATGTAGGCCTTGTTAAACAAGAAGGATTCTGAAGAGTTTGGCTGCTGCCCTTTTAACTGCACCCCAGATCACAAGCACAGGTAGCAATTAGATGGACAGGTCTGAGCTGTACATTAACTTATCTGCTAATGACTTGCTGCTGGGAAATCTCCCCCTGTTCCCCTGCTCACTGATCTGCATCGTTACCATGCAGAGGAAGCAGTGCTATCATGCTGCTGCATCTCATCTCTTCAGGGATAAGAACAGACAGACCAGAGCACCATGTCTTCATTTTTCATTCTTGTATTTTCCCCAGAGCCAGCTTCATTAAGTGTCCCCCTTCATTCCCAGTAAGGAATTCTTCAGTTCAAAAGCTGTTGTCTCATTTAAAATAATTTTTAAAGCATGGTTTTATGTGTAGATGAGGAATTCGCTGTATTGCAGCAGAATTAGTCGCTGTACCCATCTCTGCATAGACTGAAATAGTTTTTTAATTTCTGTATTTTTCCTGCAATATATTGGTATTTCTCAAAACAGCTCCAAGTCATGAGTTGTTTCCAAGCTAGATTTAAAGTAACTGAGGAGCAGAAGGAGAAATGGGATAAAATGCAATGTTGCTGGAGTTAAGGGATGGATTATTTGACTTTCATCACAGTCAAGACAGCATACAAATGACCACATTTCGTACTGTGGCAAAAAAAAAAGTATGAAGGAGGGAAATGTAGCCGTGCACTCTGAGATGTCAGCTAGGGAGAAACACTGTTCTGTTTGTCAGGAGAGTTAAAACTTGAACGAGGGTCCTGCTGGATGGTACCAGCGTGACGATATTGAGTATTTCATCATTCTCTTTTGATTGCTATTCTGGCCAAGGGGCCTGATTTCTGGAGGAGACTGAAGGCAATCAGGAGCGGTGCTGGGCAGTGTTGGGAACCTGATGGCATTGTAAAGCATGGAGATTTCTCATCCCTTCTCTGAGGTGCACTCATCTGTGTGATTTATTCAGTTACATGTGTTTTCAGCCTATGAAAATACAAACCTTTGTAAATAGGCTCATTGCTCTTCCTGGCTGTCGTGGTTTAACCCAGCCAGCAACGAAGCCCCTCACAGCTGCCTCTTGTGCCATGGGGAAGAGAACTGGAAGAGTAAAAGTGAGAAAACTTGAGAGTTGAGATAAAGACAGGTTAATAGGTAAAGCAAAAGCCACATGCAAACAAAGCAAAACAAGGGATTAGATCACTACTTTCCATGGGCAGGCAGGTGTTCAGCCATCCTCAGGGCAGCAGGGCTCCAGTACATGTGATGGGGACTTCCTCCTCCTTCCCCCAGCTCTGTACACTGACCATGACTCCAGATGGTCTGGGATATCCCTCAGGTCGGTTGGAGTCAGCTGTCCTGGCTGTGTCCCCTCCTAACTCCTTGTGCCCCAATCCTGCTCACTGATGGGGAGGGTGAGAAGAAGAAAAGCCTTGGGTCTGTGTAAGCAATGCCCAGCAAGAAGAAAAACATGCCTGGATTATCAAAACTATTTCCAGCACAAATCCAAAGCAGCCCCACGCTAGCTACTGCAAAGAAAATAACTCCACCAAAACACCAAAACCAGCCCACTGACGCACCCAGAGTTTTATCTTCTTTCCTTTTAAATGTGAGACGTTTTGCTGTTCCACATCTGGGCAGGTGTATGGGGGGGTTACAGCAGTCCATGGTTGATGGACATAGGTGATGGAACCACCCTGATGGTTGCAAAGTGCATGACTTGGTGCTTAACCCATGTTGGGAGGGAGCCCTGCTGTCTGCCAGAGGGAGCAGAAAGGTGAGGCACAGGAGCAATGCTGGCTGTTCTGGCACTGCCTGGAGCTCTGTGGGATCACGGACAAGTTACTTAACCTCATAAATACAGATCTGGGCTGTTTTTGCAGTGATAACCACTTACCTCCTGAGAGTGCCAGGAAGCTCAGCTCCCTTCTGGTAACGCTCTGGGACAAGGGCTGTAGAAGTTCAGATATTAGTCCAGGCCATTGGATCTTTGATGTGGTGAGAAGTGTTGCCCCACTGATGGTTCCTTCAGAAGGTTCTTGTACTGGGGACATGTTTGCTCACATTGTTCCCGTAGCTGTTCCAAAGCAGGGGGGCAGAGACCTCTTGAACAATCTTTCTAGTATTGTCTGCTCTTGTTACATACTGGCTCCCCTTTCATTTGAACTGCTTGCCAAAAGTCAGAACCTGTCCCATGTTCTTACCCCCACGTCTGGCATCTTCTCAGATGTGAGGAAGCAGAACATCAAAGCCCTGCAAGCGGTTGCCCTTCTGAAGAACATTCCCAAGGGTTTAGCATGATGCTTGTTTGATCCTGTCGGATAAAAATGGATTGTCAGGTCTGTCACTTTCTCCTCTAGGCTGCATTCAATATCTGGGGAAGTTTCAGTGGAATCCTCATTGGCCACAGGTCAGGACATGGTTGTTTTATCACCTTCCCTTGTGTTCCATTCTGCAGCTGGTGTTTAACACACGCTCCATCCAAGGGAGCTTTGTGTACATCCACGATGTGCTGCTTTAAGGAGACCACACGTCTTGACTGAGGTTTTTGTAGTCATTGTCTCGATGGAGGAGCCTTTGCTGTCCCACAGCAGAGTTGTTTGGCATTGTGACGAGGAAGTGACTGTCCCAAATGGTTTCTCTGTAGCTGCTCATGGGTCATTTTTGCCTGCTGCTTCAGTCCTGAAACTCTGCTGGCAGAGTTGTCGTATTCTAGGTTATTCTGCAGATGGGATTCTTATGGGAATAGGTAGAAAATAATTTTTAAAAAAATGAAATCAAAGGTTTAGCTGTTCTCATGCTATTAAGGAAGCTTTTATTATGTTTGGTTTTTTTTTTGACTCTGCATTCTAGCAATCTTCCACTGCTCTGCAGCAGGGAGAGCCCAGCTCGCAGGATTTGAGTGAGGTCCTGTAGGCTGTCACAGTCTTCTCACAGTGTGCATAGAGATCACTGCTTTTATGGAGGCTGGAAACAAAATTGTGTCTTACCTGCTTCTTATTTGATGTCCTTAGGAAGATCAGCAAAGCCATAAGGTGTAGGGAGAGGCATGTACAGTTCTAAATGTCCTTAAAGGCAAGTTCCCCCAAAGTTGTATCATCCCCCTCACTTCTCCCTTGAACATTTGGGGCTTTTCCTGTGAGGATGAGTGGAATCTGTGAATAAGTTTCATCTAAGCAGCTGAGTACTAATACAGTGATGTATTAGAATGCACATGCAGTATTTTCAAGAGCAGAAGTTCTTCCTACCTCTATTCTTTGAAACAACAAAACCAGTAAATCTACTCCTTCAGCTTTCACATCATCCTCTTGCTAACAGGTACCTGGTGCTGGAAGGAAAGAAGTTTTCTCACCTTTCAGTTTCCTGGTTGTATTGAGCAGTTGCAGCAACATCCATGTGTGTTTTCCTCCCCTTCTCCACTTGCCTTTGATACCTTTCCAGCTGCATTTGCTCTCCTTAGGAAGCCGCAGCCTCATCTCTGACAATTTTGGTGTTACCCACAGTGTCCTAATAGCAGTTTTGACCTTTCAATTAACTTCAGGATTGCCTCTTTCAGCAGACAAAATCTGTACAGATGCCAAAAGCCTCAGAACAGATTTGTGAGGTTGGCTGAAAGACCATGAAGATTAGGGACATATTTTCCCTTTTGTCAGGGAAATCAACAGCAAAAGGCCCCAACAGAAGAAGGAAACTTTCCCACTGACCACAAATAGGGGCTTAAATTGAATTTTCAAGCCTTTAAAAATAAATCGTCGTTTTGTATTTAATTAAGCAGGGTTTCATGAATGTGGTAGTATGCTGAGGTCATGGGCAAAAAGAAGCTTTTCCAGTAATTAGTGCAGGGTCCATGCTGTTCTGGCAAAAACAGCCATGACATCAGTCTGAGGCTGGAGCAAGAAACTGTGCCACACAGTGAACTTGAAACACAAACTTTATTATTGAAGGGGCATCTCTGACAACTACAAGTTCTGGTTGTGTTGGACACATAGTATATTTTTCCTTTTAAAATTCCAAAAAGGTGTTTGGTTTGGTTTGGTGTTTGTTTTTTTTTTTTTTTCTCCCAAGTTTCTGAGTCAATGGAACTGCTGCCATGCCAAGGCCTCCTCTCTCCTGTTTCCCCTGCCCTAAATAAATAATAAAGTTATCAAACTTCCAATCCTCTTGTTTTGTAAATATGGAAAGGGGCCATTTCCATGTTTTTATTTAGCAGAGGCCGCTTAGTTTTAGTTTTGTTGTGTGAGCCCAAATGCAAGGAGCAGGTGCAGCAGTGAGCACACACAGGGCATGCCCAGGCAGGTTGTGCTCTCGTAGCCATTGAGGTCTTTGTTTTAAGTGAAATTTCAGTGTTTTCAGTGCAAGCCAAGCATTTGGAGTACGTAGTTTTGCAGCACTCAGATTCTAGTTTCTGATGAGTTACTGGAGTCCTGCAGAGCTGCTAAAGAAGAGTTTGTCCATATAACCTGGCTTTTGGTACGTTAGCAAAATCTTTACTTGAATTACTTAAAACTCTTGAGTTTGCTTGTTGCTGAATATAAATTGACTGGGTGGCTTACAGTTCTTGGCTTATGCTGGGACAAAGAGTTATATACATCTTTTCATTTAAATCTGTAAGAAATACTTACCTCTGATGATACATATAAATTCCAAAGACAGCATTATTTTAGAGTTGTGACCCTCAATAACTCGGGCTTGTTTGGTTTAATGCGAAGAGCGTGTGTGTCAAAGGAATTGCTCAGCTGTGTTTCCTCAGCCCATGCCAATATTTCTTTTTTTTTCACCATTTGTCTGAATTTTATTTTGCAGGCCATGACTGCTGTGAGACAGTGAAGGTGGCACTTTGTGCCTCTAGAGAAGGTCACCCCGTTCTGGTTGTGGCAGAAGAGAGTTTCCAGTTTGTCCAGGACGAAGCCTACGATGCCGCCCAGTTTCTGGCCACCTGTGCTGGCAACCAGCAGGCGCTGAATTTCACACGGTTCTTGGACCGGTCAAGGCCACCTGCTGCAGATGTGGACTTTTTGGATGAGAAAGTGGCCTTGGCATTTCGACACCTAAAGCTGCCAGCAGAATGGAACGTGCTGGGGACGGAGCAGTCCCTGACCGGTGAGGACCTCTGGGGCACAGTGAGAATTGCAGGTTGGGAGAGAGGTAAAAAGCCTGGGAGAAAGGGTTCCCTGCCTTGGGAACCTGCTGTGTACCTTCTGAAGGGTGTGGTGGCCTCTGTGCTCAGAGACGGGATGTGATGTCCATCTGCATCCCATGCCTTGCCCTTCAGCCTCCTTGAAATATATAAGCTATAAAATATATAATATAAAATATATAATCATAGATCATGATTCCTCCAGGTCTTCTCTTATGAAATAGCATGAGCTGACAGTATTTTCACATATATGAAGGGGTTTTTTTGTGTGCGTGACAATGGCATGTGTATCAGCATAGTGCTATATGCTGAAAGAGCCCTGGCTGTAGAATACCTGATGCTCCTGCAATATCCTTGTGCCACTAATTTGGCACTTGTGGTAAATGTTGGTTTTACAGCACAGGTGCAAAGCGACTGTAACATGAAAAATAGATGTGATTTTTCTTGGAGAGCTTGGGGCTCTGCCCCTGAGGGTTTGTATCACTTCCCTGGTTGCACACTGAGTGGCCTAACACAGCTGTTCCCCAAAATAAGCCTGGACAATTTTGCAAATAAAAGAAAGGAAGGGTGGGAAAACTTGACCCTTAACCACAGCAGTGAGGGCTACTGAGAGCTTATAAATAAACCCCAAGGCTGTCCCAGAGTCTCTGGTGGCTGCTGAAGCAGAAGTGCTGAGGTGTTCAGGGTGCTGTGGTGTGTCTGTGTCCTCAGAGTTCTGCTTATTTTGTCACAAGGGGGTAAAAGGAAGCACACGTGGGACTGGGGGACTAGTTCCAGTATGTACAAATCCTTGCTGTAAATTTTCAGGGTGTTTTGGCAAATAGTTTCACTTCAGGAATGTGACTGTGAGGCATCTGTTATCTTTTATAGGATGCAATGGCACAAACACTTGAATAGGGTTGGGACGGCACAGCAGGCTCAGTTCTGCTCTCTGCAGCAGGGTTTTCCACAGGAGATTTTCCTGCTTTATTTTTCTTCAGCTTGCTGACTGCTTTTGTAAACCTCAATACGAAGACAGGCAATTCCTGTGTTAGCAGACATTAAAATATTTGATCATATTTAATGGTTCCTTGATAGAAATTCAGCAGCTGTCATATGTTTACAAGGAGATAAACACTTGGTATTCTTTTCCTCTGTGTGGAAGTCACTGATGTTTCTGCATTTGAAAAGTGTTGTGATAATGCAGACATTTCTGGTTTAAGTGATAAAAGTATGGTCACAGTGATCTTAACGAAAACTTTGAAACTCTGACTTGTTGCTGATTTTGCAGGAAGGCTGAGATCTGGTTTCTCTTTTTGACTTTGATTAGGCTTTGGAAAATCAGCACTTAGGGAAACCAGGCCATATGATTGACATTGGTTTGCTCAGCGTGTGTTTGTGTGCCTGGAAGTTGTGGTTATGCAGGGCTCTGAATGTTAACGGACCTGTGGAGCATCTGTGGCATCCGCAGTGAGAAGGGGGAGCTCTGCAGTGCCAGATTCTGTAACTCTTGAGTGTTTTGGCATCTTGTGGTGAGATGTGTGTAGATAGAAGTGAGTAAATGTAATGGTACTAAATGCAAATTTCATCCAAAAATATTAGTGCTATGTTCCCTTTTTGTTAGAGGCAGAGCTATCTGGTAGTTTTTTTCAGTGAGATATTTATACATAGGGAATTTGGGGGAAATTTTGTGGTTGTGACAGGGAAGATATGCATGCATAAGCATCCTTTTGGTCACAAAACTCTGTTTTGCTAGAGTGAGATGGAAGAGATGTCCCTGGTTTATGATGGAGCGCTAGATTAGAAAAACCTCTGTGTTAAAATATGGCACCCTTCTGCTGGTGCTTGTGTGTTAGTTTGTGTGTGGGAGAGAGAAAAGCACTGCAGAGATTGCACTGTAGGAACATTTGAACAATCAGGCACAATCTGGCCAGTGCCTGCAGTGGGACGCCCTGTCCTGCGCTGCGTCACTACCTATGAACAGCTATTCCAATTCATGCTTCACATTTGCCTAAATGTCAGCACCAGATAACTTCAAATAACCTTCTCGAAGGAGAAAATACTATAGAAATGAGAACAAAAGAAAATGTCAGATCCCTTCTTGAAAGATGTTTAGTGCTGCCTCTGAGCTGGCACGTCTCTATGGGCTCTTGTGGGCTGGAAACAAAACGCTGCTGTTCAGCAAAACCTCTGAAGGCAGGAGCGAGCCGGGAGCCTCTGCCAGCTCCCGGAGCACCACAGCCTGATGGGGAACTGCTGCTCAGAGAAGCTGCTGCTGTCAAACACGTTTAAAGGTCGATTTTTCGAAGGCCTGGAGTAGGAGTCTAACTTCTGCAAAAGTTAGGAAGTATTGGCTTTCTGTAGGCAGAAGCTGGGTACAAAATCTACCATTGAGCACAACTCCAGGCTGAATTTTGAGGAGGGGGTGGCTTTGTGTGGAGGCTTCACCTTGCTTTTGCCTGCACCCAGTCCTGGCCAGGCTTTGAGCAGAGGGCAGGGAGTTCACTGCTGTCACCCCAGAGGGCAGAGAGGCTGCTAAAGTTTCACCCAGCTCTATCTCCTGAGGCTGCTGAACTCATCTGCTGTGTCAGTAAACAGCCACAGAACTGAGGAGGGAGCACGTAAGATTCCTGGCATCAGAGGTCCTTGGGCTCCATTCTCTTGCTGAGACAGGCAGAGGGCACCCAACCATTTGTTGGGATGAACTGGGAGGCAGAAGAGAGCCAGGGCAGTGTGTGACTGGGGAAGAGCATGGTCCCTGAGACATAACTGTGCTCTTCACCAGCCATACACTGTCCCTCCATAGCAAATAATTCCTTTGCCTTGCTCTTAGTTATCTGTCTATCTGTATGAACTCTAATGGCATCCACAATTTCAGAATACCCATAATTAAGGATTAGTCTTGTTACTGTGGTATTCCAAACACAGCATTTCTTTCAGGTGCCATATAATCATGTCTGTCTTAATAATTACAAGTGCACTGTAACTTTCTAAAGAACATAGTTGTTACTGCTGTCAAAAGTGGGGATATTTACTGTTCTCAGTGGCATTTAAAGGCAGCTATTTAAATGGAACAGATTGTTACACTTTATGTCTAGAAATCAAAATGAAATATGTATCCTGAGGATGTATGCAATATAAATACAGGACTGTGATGTTCTATCTTAAATTACTGAACAGAAAATAAGCTAACTAGAAAACCACAACTGAATATTTTGAGGTACGAGTAATGATCATGGCTTGTTTGTGTTGCAGTGGGAAAAAAAAAGGGAGAAAAAAGTTAAGGAGGATCTAAGGTTCAGGTATGAAAAGCTTAGAGAGCTTAATTGTATCACTCGTCAACAGATCACTTTCAAAACAACTTGGAAGTAATACTCTGGCAAAACCTTTGAGGTCTTTTCATTTTGCTTATTAAAAGTGAGTGGTGAAACCCAGAGCTATGGTTAATTTTTGGTTGTGTGATTTGGTAATTTTCTGAGGTGGTGCCTCAGGAGCTGGTTAATGTTGGCAGAGGGTTGCTGTGATCACCACAATATGGAGCAATTCCCCTGGGAGTGCAAGGACTGCTGTGAGATAGTGAGCCAGGTTTTCAAGCAGATAACCAGAAGAGCATCAGATTAGTTAGAACACTTAACTGATTGCAGTTACTGATGTGTTCAATATGTACAGCTTCCCAGAAATGCTGCAGGATAAACATCGCCCTTCAATAAGTAATGGGAAATTAAACTCCCTGACCTCACCAGGCAGGGGGTGGGTGTAGAGGGAAACTCTCTGCCCTGCTTTGAAATAGTCTAAATGTGTTGGGGTTATGGGTTTAATGGCCTCATGTACAAAACCAGTAGGATTTCAATGTACAGGACAACATGAGTGTCACCACGAACAGAGATCATGAATTGAGGTTTTTTTGCAGGAACGGAGCATGTCTGAAGAGTGAAAGTCACCAAAAAAACCATCTTATTTTAAATAAAAAATCCTAAAAAACCTTTTAAAGACTTTCAGAATTTGGTTATTAGTACCTAGCCTTTTTTCCCATGGGAGGATGCTAAAGTTATGCTACTGATGATGTATTTCAGACATGGAGCTTTAATCTGTTCATCTGCTGCACTCTTGTGATTGTTTCTTTTGGAGCCCTTTCAATGTAATAGTTACAGGTGTTCTTTTGGATGGGTTTCATATCCTTTCCAGTCTGCTGCTCAGCTTCTGTGCTCTCTGATAAAGGCCAGTATGGTATAAATCAGCATGATCTGTTCAGTGCCGACAGCACAAAGTGCTCTGTTCAGCAACAGTCCTCGATAAGATGTAAAAAATCTTTTCCATACCTAAATTTAGTGCCCTCTGCAGTGGAGAATGGGAAGCAGAAAGAAATTCTTGTTCAGACAGCATCAGAAATGTGCTGCTCAAGACTGAGGTGTACCGTTTAGTCTGTGGCCGAGAAATTGTTGGCATGAGAATGTTCCTGTTCCCTTTGATATTAGCGGGAATGGGGACATGGAGATCTATTGGTGTCCTTTGAAAAATTTCTTGTTTATCAGATTAGGAAAGGAATTACCCACATGTCTTTTTATTAACTAAGCTCATAACTCCAAACACAACATCTTTGTCTTGACCTTTCTGCAGTGCAGTTGTCTGCTGGGGCCTTCCTCTAGGACTTCAGTGTGAGGTGGCAGCTTGGTTCTGGGGTTTGTTGCCCTTGTTTCTCAAGGATTGACCTGAGCAGGGAGAACATTTCCAGCAGAAAGCAAGATTTTGAGGCCCGATTTGATGGTAGATTTCCAAATTGCTGGGTATCCATGAGTTTGGGTGAGAACCAAGTAAAGGTCACCAGTGCAGGAAGACGAAGCAATGCTACCCCATTCCGTGGCTGGCTCGTGAGATGTGTCAGGGCATGGAGGATAAACTGAGCATTAGGTGTAGGTTACTCAGTATAGAAAGAGATTGTAAAAAAGAAACAGTAGGGTTTTTTTGTTACTTCATCAGGATTAAAATGGAAGTTTTTTCTTACTGTTCTTGGGTGTGTCATGCCCAAAGTTTTTTTTTTCCCTGCAATGCTTATTTGTTTTGTGCTAATAGCACCTTAAACCTTCATCCTTTACTGTTAGCAAAGTACATTTGACAGTCTTCTATGGAAAATTGGTCCTCAGTTGCGCAGATAAACTGTCTGTTCACGTATCACAGCAGAAAAAAATTACAGAAAAATAATATATCCAAAGTCTCGTGTTTTGCCAGCTGGACTAGAGTACCCTGCCATTATGGGGCAATAATCATATGTTTCAACTCTTGCCTATTACTAGGAAACGAGAAAGGAACAAAACAATCTTGGCCTTTTCAGTATCGTGTGTCTTGTATTTCCACAATTTCCTAATTACCAGAAGCTTCTTGTTGACATTCAAACGACAGCCATCTTAAGATGAGGAGCTTTTGCTTGGTATGTGGTAAGAGAAGGAGCTCTGGCTTTTGCATGTTAAAGCTTTTGATATTGTTTCATGCTTGGGACATGCATTTTGCACCATGACAAGATCTTAAAATCATTGGCTGGATTCCCAACATTTTGTGTGGCAAGCTTCATCCCTTCAAAGGTAGGAAGTCTGAAGGGATCTGTCTGTCTTCCTCCCCTCTCCATCCAGCAAAATGTCCATACTTGATGCAGACCAGCTCTTGTCTAGTTTTGAGCAACACCATACACCAACAGATGTATTTTCATTATCTATTACTAGTTAATCCAGCCCACAGATGACACATGCCTTTTTAACTGTCACCATGCAAGTTTTGCACACTCCAGAACCTTCCAAAGCCATTGCCTGGGGCCCCTGCAGTTGTTGGATGTACAGTACTTTGTCTCTTCGTTGCCATCATCTGTGCCCATCTGTTAGGGTGGCCTCGTGCCAGGTTCTGTGTCAGGCAGAGCCTTCCAAAAGTGGATAGTGAGCTTGTGTGTTTAATATGCTCTGGTGGCAGCACGCCACCTCCTCTTGTACAGATCCTGTGTGCACATTGTCACCGCCCAAAGGCGTCGGGCCAGGGCCACATTCACTTCAGTTGCATTTGCAGGCACCTCCATCCAAACTCAGGAGCTACCCTGTCCACTGATTCTGTGATAAAGCAGATTGTTTTAGCAGAACAGAAAGATGTTCTCAGAAGGTGCAGTCATATGAGCAGATTGGGACAACTGGGAGAGGCCATTTCATCTGTGGACATGTGAGACGGAGAGAGGCACCCATTTGGCTCAGGGACAAGATGAATATCTGCCTGCATCTTGCAGAACTTGCAGCTGGTGTCTGTGTTTAGCGGTGAACCATGAGCTGGTGAGCAGAAGATGCTTCTCCCTATTGGTAATGCTCTCAGCTGCAGGAGGAGGAAGCATTTTGGTCCAGGGATCTGTGCTTGTGCTTTGCAGGTCTGCGCTGCTCAGCTCTGGGGCAGGACTGTCTGTTCTAGTTAGGAAGGTGATTTTCCCTTTCAACAAAGCAGCTAGAACAGGAGATCCCATGCAAGAACAGAACGTGGTCAGACCAGTGCAGCACATTCTTTATTTGGATAGCAGTTGTTTACTCTGACAGAAGTGTTCTTGTGCCTCCTACATCTCTGTAGGAAGAGTTACACCACATTAATTACATTGGCTCTGCCAGTCGGTGCACAGGCAGCGTGGGAGCTTTGTGCATGTACAAGTTCATTGAGTAAAACTTTGGGCATTAGCTTTCACTCTGGAGAAGTCCTACCTGTATCCACATTTTGCAGCCTCATCAGTACCTTTTCCCTTGTGTCTGTCTGTATGATGTGTTATTTTTAATTTTTCATTAAATCCAGGGCTGCAACCATTGATTAACCTCCTTGTTGTGCTATTTCTAAATCATTACACTCTGTAACATTTAATACCCGAATCCTTCCCATTACTTAGCCAAAGGCTGAGAGTTTGTCTCAGGGAGAGCTCAGCCATTCCCTTTTCTCTGATCAGCTGGAACCTGCATTCAGACACACTCGCGTATTCAGGGCAGCTTGGTTTTGCTTTACGGTAATCAAGAGGAGGTTAGGGGGAGGACTTGGTTTGTAGCCCAGAGACCTAATTTGAAGTCATTCGGAAGAGAAATGGTGCCAGAAAGCCTTTGGTTCCTGAATACAGATTAGCTCTTCAGAATTTGATCCAAAAAGTTGTGAAAAATTGTGTGTGAGGGAGGGGAGAACTGCTTGTTTTTGCTTTGTTTTGTTTTTCACCAAAGATCTTAATGACGTCCCTAAAGAAAGTAAGTAAGCAAGAGAAACAGCAGCACTTTGAAGAAGTGATTTCTCTTGGGCCACACTTCTTAAATAAAAAAATACAGAATTAAGTCCTAAAGCCATTATGTGCGTGCATTTTAAAACCTGTTGTATAGGTTTGGCTGGTACCCAAATTAATAACGCAATAAATCATTTATTTCTGTGATATTAAAGGGTTTATACCAAGTGTGCTCATTGGCATGGCTTTCTGAGACCCAGTTGGTGCCTTTTTGTTGTTGTTGCTGTCAGTCAATACTGAAATCCTTTGTTAATTAAAAGGACAAATTTTTATGTCTTGCAGTTTTTTTAACCCAAATGCTTTTGCCTTTCATACAGAAATAACAGGCTTTGATCTGCAAATGCTGGATTTCAGCAGTGCATCTGGAGCTCATTTCTGGTTAAAGCTTTTCAGAGCATCGTTCTAGGGCTGCAGCTTTTGGAGTAGGGGGATATTTTTCTGAGATGAAAGCTCAGGCTCAAGAGTGACTTTTACCAAATTAGAAGGTCACGGTTGTTAAACACAAAAAGCAGCAGTGGAGATTGGTAGTTTATAAACGCTGCTACTCAGAATGACAGAGCTACTGTATAAAGCTGAGAAAAGCTGGTCTGAGGCATAATCAAAGCAGGAAAGAAAACCCTTGCTTCTTTTTTTTTTGTCTATATGAGTTTTTAAATGGTTCTCTTCTATAACTGCTTTGGATTTGTGCATCAAATATAATTGTATTTTTTTTCTTCATGCCTTGGGACAAATCATCATCCCATTA
Source organism: Melanocharis versteri (assembly GCA_013397845.1). Classification (NCBI taxonomy): domain Eukaryota; kingdom Metazoa; phylum Chordata; class Aves; order Passeriformes; family Melanocharitidae; genus Melanocharis; species Melanocharis versteri. The sequence goes on from VZTG01001729.1 coordinate 864,525, forward strand.
GATAACAAAATTTGTCCGTCCCTAAAACCTGGTCCTGGGTGTGCAAGGAGAAGGTTTGGATGTCCAGGAAAACCTACCTGACTGTGGTTCTGTTTGGATGTGCTGTAGCTTGGTGGTGGCTGTGGCTGTTCAGGAAATGGTGGGGTTTTCACACTGACTTTTGTGGTCAAACTCAGCATGAGAGGTCCCGAGCACTTCCAGTCCCACCGTAGCGTGTCCCTCACTTTAAGACTGGTGTCTCCTGGATATTGGCAAGCAGGCTGTTTTTCCAGGTGCTGCAGGTTCCTTTGGGCTGTCAGCTCCATGCCAGCCGCTGTGTGTGGTGGGGCTGGGATGTGGGGATATAACATTCCCCTAACCCGCAAGCCTACCAATTCCCATTTCTTTCTTCCTTTCTCTCCCTTCCCAGAGAACATCCCTCGGGAGACACTGATGCATTTTGCGGTGAGGCTGGGTCTGCTGCGGCTGACGTGGTTTCTGCTCCAGCAGCCGGGTGGAAGAGGAGCTCTCAGCATCCACAACAACGAGGGGGCAACGCCTGTGAGCCTGGCCTTGGAGAGGGGCTACCAGAAGCTGCACCAACTTCTGACAGAGTAAGGATGATTTGGTGGTTCCTCTGCTGGCTTGCCATTCCCAACCATGCTTGGCTTTGCTGTACATTATCACTCAGTGGTGTCTCAGTGCTATACTCCACCCTTAAAGGCAATTTTGGTATAATTTTGCTTTTACCGTTCTTGCTAGTAGCAATGGGGACAGTCCTGAGGATTTTGGGGAAATGCAGTAATATTTTTTGGGGGGATTTTCTTGTTGCTCGGTGTTCTGCTTCCAGCTGTCTCATAAAGCCCAAAGTGAGTCCTTGTAATATTGACTAATTAAGACAAATCTTATGCAAACACAAATGAAAAAGCTTTTCTTCAAGCAAGTACAACTGCCCAAAAGAAGGGAGCTAACAGGCATTGTGGTGGTGGTGGACTGTTGTGTTCTTACTTTTTAGAAAGGGAGTTTTTTAGAAATAGTGGTCAGTATACTGAAACAAGGCAGCATCTTTTAGAGATTAGGCATTTTACTGGTGTAGGTTAAAAAAAATAGTTAAGAATTAATGCAGCTATTTAAAGGAGAACAGAATATTTAACAGAAGCCGGTCTCTTGTAAATGGTCTTGAGAAGCAGCCAGGTCTTACAACACGTAGGAAATAACTAGTGGCATGAGCATTTATTGCTCTGCTTTACAAGGAATCCTTTGGAAGATGGCAAGTTAGTTTTGAGCAGCAAATGTTTGGAGATCTAGCTTTAATAGCTGAGGTTGATAAAGACAAAGAGCTTAAAAAAAGTCTCAAGGGGGCTGTTTGTATAGGAGAAAAGATTTAGTCTCTGTGTGTGTTATTCTGATGCCTGGTTCTCTTAAGCTTTGTTATAAACTTTGTGTTTCTGAATTGACTTCTCAGATACTTGGGGTTTATGTTGAGGGACCCAATGTCATGTTTAGGAGTCTGCTGTGTTGTCCACATTATCACGCAACATTCCCTGTTATGAATTGTAAATTATTCTGCTTTCTGTAGTTGTTGGGTGCAGTGTTGGGGGGCAGAAAACATGATCTGTATTGCTGGAGTGATTGCATTAAGTTTTATCCTTAAATTCAGGCAGCCACATGGAAAGTGAGGGTGAAAGAGAAGGTGCAGTGTAGGATGGGACCTATTCTCTAATATCTTCTCCTGCCACCCTTGCTGGCATTAATACAGAGAAGATGACAGTGTTACATTTTTCTCCATCGAGTTCAACAGTCATACTGTGAAAACACAACCATCTCGCAGGCTATCTTGTAAAAATGGGATGTGCAAATTCATCCTATAGCTGCAGTGAGGTTCTCCAAGGTGAGACTAACCACGTTAACAGGCTTTACATACTCTCAGGAAGCTTAAGCTGGCCAGAACTTGATTATATAGCTCACAGCAAATACTGCAACCCGGATGCGAGTAGTGCTGGTAATTTAAATAAAAATGGGAAGTAAACAAAACTATTACAACAGCTATTCATTTATTTGATGAAGTATTTCACAACTGGCTCCAGTACTGGAATGGTGGCCCTCACTCAGTGGAATGAAAAGGGGACTGGGATTCCATGACATTGTCCTGTGCCATTGCCTTTAAGGGATGCTGCTGGCCCAATCCATGGGATTTCTCTGGTGTCTTTGAAAATAAGACACAAGCAACAGCAGAAATGTTACTATCAAGGTCCCAATTCCTGTTCTTCTTGGTATATCCTTAAAATGTTCTTTGTGATTTGTTTTCCTCCTGGACTTCTGGGTGGAAATAGAACATCTGACAGCCATGCTGCAGGTCCTGTGACTCTGAAAACCCTCGTATTCCCACGAAGTTGTACAAACAGAATTCTGTGGATACTGGAAATCCTGGTTCCCTTTCTCAGTGGGCAGGATGGTGGTGGAGCATCATGATGTGACCTAGGGACTGACTGGAGCAGTGGCACAGGACGGCCACAGCCCTTCCCCATGGGAGGGTGAAGGCGACAAAATGGGCACATCCTGATTCCCCAGCAGTGATTTTTATTATGCTGAGTGTTTTCTGCAATAAGATGGGATCGAGACTTGAAAATCCCTATTGGGAGGAGAAATACTGAGTTTCAAAACACAGAAAATTCCGTGAAGAGACCGAGTGTCATTTATGTGCTGTCAAAACACAGAGGACACTGTACAACCTCCTTTCTGCACTCTGCCTATGCTCACGCTGTATAATCCATGCACACAAATTTGGCACACAGCTCGTCCCACTCAGCAAAACACAGAGCAGCAACGCATGTTAGTGAGGGCCCCTACAAAGGAGTCATTATTTTTACAAGTAATTAAACTGCACTGTGCCAAATAAATGAATGCAGTGTGTTTTGTGATGCATTATCCTTGGGGGGAATTTATTGTTCTCTTGCTTGCTAATTTGCAGGACCGTGCATTTTACAATGATTCTCCCAGCCAGCATTGGGAAGGGGTGAAATTTTGCCATAATTAGGATACAATCATTAAAGAGCAGACATAAAACCTTCTCCGTTGTTGTAGTTTTGCCTTGGTTTGTCTGCAGAGTAGCTTGATTCAGCTGCAGTGTAAATATTTTTCTCAAAAACTAATTACACTGGTGATATTTTGAATTTCTGTTTATCTGATGAACTTTCCCTTCTCAGCTTTTGCAGTAGTTCATGTAAAAAAAATGAAAGCTGGTTCCTGTGTAAGTCTTCCATCCCTGGAAGCATTGCATTCTGTGGTGTGCACTGGCTCTTCATCCTCAGACAGGGAAAGTGCATAGGCTGGTGCTTTTGGGACCCAAACAGAGCCCATGTAGGTCACCAGGGATGGAGAGTCAATAGCAGCATTCATTAATAAATATTAATATAAGCAAATAAATATTCATCATCAATAAACATTCATCAGTTGTGTATCATTCCTGAGGGGACTTGTTTTATCTCCAAGATGAAAACTGCACAGTAAACGGTGTCCTGCAGTACAAATGGAATAGGATAGTGCAGAAGGACAATAGTTTTATGGAGAAAAAAAAATACATATAAATGTTTATATTTAAAGAGAAATTTGGAAATGGAGCAGTTTTCAAAGCCCTCTCTGAGTTTCAGCAATTTCCAAGAGGCAGGGGTGAGTTCCAGGGTGAAGGGTCTGCGGCTGAAGCCTGCTGCTCCCCGGTGTTGGAGCTGGGTGATGCTGGCTGCAGGGTGCTGGCTCTGGAGAGGCAGCACCGTCACTGAACAGGCTGGTGGAGCTCCGTGAGTAACTGCACAGCTGCAGAGTGCAGGAGCTGCTGTTCCCCAGTGCAGTCAGGGCAGTAACACAATCCCCTGGCAGCTCCATGTTCTGCAGGGCTCTTAGAGCAGTGGGGAAAATGGCTCCAGGACACCGGGAGCGTGCGGGATTGCAGAGGGGTTGGAAGTGCTGCTTTGTAAAACATACAAACACTGATCTGGTTGCTGATTTTATTTCTGTCTAGTAACGTTTCTTTCCCCAGCAAAGCCAAACGTTTGTAGTTCCTTCACAGCTGAGAGTGATTTGTGTCCTCTGAAAAAGGGAAGTGTGAGAAAAATAAAGCCCATTAAAAATGAAATGAAAATTGCATTTTTCTAATCCCTGCAAAAAGTTGCAACAGTTTCTGAGTTTTTTACCGTAAACGTTTTTGACTTTTGCTGGTTTCTCTGCTTTTGGCTTTAAAGTGCTTCTTCACAGCTCTGGGATTGGTCTTCCCTTCAGATTTCCTGGTAACAATCAGGAGGCTCAGTCTGTGAAACTGTAAATTAGTACAAGTCTGTATTTCCAAAATTAAAATGGTTTAATTAACACACATGAGGAGTAACTCACTGGTAGCAGAAGGGTTTTGTGAATGTTTTGCAATCCATGATTATCACTTGCTATTGTTCTGATTTTACATAAGTAATTGGGGAAGTCTGGGCTGTAATCTCCGTGGTGCCTCTCAAATAAGGAAGCTTTTTCAGTGACTTTACTTTTATAGCTAAATACACTTTTCTTCATTTCTGAGCCAGAGCTGCAAAAGCATTTGCCTTGTATGTCCTTTTTTTTTTTCTAATCCCAATTTAGCAGGCCCTTTAAGCAAGTGTTTAATTTCAGAAATATCCAGTTAATGTTCAGCAGAGTGTTTAAGCATGGTCTTAAAATCAGTCACATGGTATACATATATTTTATTTCTGGCTAAGCAGAATCAGGGGCTGTAAGGTTTATTGAATTAGTGCTGATGTTTCTCCATCTGTTCTTCCTCTCCAAACCAAGCAACAAATCCATTTGATTGCTATTTGGGGAGCTGGGTTTGAGGTACAGCTTGCTGTGGTGTGGCAGGAGAACAGTTGATTTTGCCTCTACAAGTGATGGCACAAGATTAATGTGTTAAGAGGGATTCAAAAATGTTAGAAAGGTACTGAAAGGGGATTCTGAGAGGTGTGTGTTAAGGAGATGCTGTTTAGCTGCAGACGTGTCTGGAGCAGTGTGGGAGGGCCAGTGATCAACAGGGTCTAGTTTTGTGGCTGTTTCTGCATATTAGGATTTTCAATTGAAACACCATCATTTAATAGCTTTAACATCATGATTAGAAAGATGCTGAGGTGCTGTGCATTTCTTCTGGCCACAGCAGAGGAGCAGACTGGGAGTGGGAAGATGGGGCAGCCAGGTGTGAATGTGATGGAGCAGGAAGAGTTTGTGTTTCTGTTTTTCCACCTACTCACCCCTCATCATGCTCCAACTTTTACTGACTTCCTCGTGTGTTCCCACATCCCTATGAAGACTTCTCATTCTTTGGCTCCCTCCTGTCCTTTGTTTTGTATGTAGCCAGCTCTGAATACAGAAGAGAGAGAAGGCTTAGTCCATGTGGTAGAAACAGCTTTTTACTGTTTCTGATTTCCCACTTGGAAATTGTAGTCCCTGGGAGATCATGGAAACAGACCTGTGAGGATGAGAAAGAGGAGATTTAGAAGAGATTTGAGAATATTTGGTTAAGATATGAGAAGAAATTATTTCCCTTCCCCCAGCAATCCTGATCTGGAAGTGCTCCCAAAAATTATAGGGACCATAAGTGCTGGACAGCCTTGTGTGGTTGGTAAGTGATTATGAGAGACCAGCTCTGTTTCAGGATAAATTTAGAAAATGCAGATAAGTGGTTTCCCAGAACTGCTGGGTTTTTGGCCTCAGGCTTGGGCTAGCTGGACACCCAGTTAGGATGCTTGTATTTAGCAGATTTGCTCCGAGCAGTGACATTCATGGTAGGAGCTGGAGTTTGAACAGATGATTGTAGAGGAAGACTTTCTAAACTGCTGTGTCAGAGGCAGCCAAAGGAATGGCTTCTTCTCAGGGTTGTGTTGCAGAGCCAGCGATCATGCTTGCTTGCAGCATGTGGGGCTGTTCTGCAGAGACAACTCTTCGTCCATATCACTTGTCCTGATCAGAGGTGCTGTTTTTAGCTGTAAACACTGCTTGCTGGAGTAGTCTCCATGGCGGTGCTTTTTTATTTAAAATGCAACAAATGGCATCTGTTTTCGCTCTTGAGTGCTTTCCTAGATTCACCTTAAATTTCCTTTGTTTACTGATGAGACTCCAGGTGGACATTGGGTTCTGTGTTGGACCTACAGCTCCACATCCTGAGCAGGGCATCCTTCTTGTTACATAATGCTCTGAAAATAAAACAAATGGAAAATGCATTTAATAACAGTTACTCTTATGGAATGCAGATAGTACTTTTTGGCAAATATAGTTGATGACAGTTTGTAGCTGTATTTTTATATATATTTTTTTAATGTATAATTAACATTGGGGCATAAGAAATGCTTGGGTTTAGAGGTACACACCCTTTGTATTTGGAAATATTGGACATGCTCCCTTAGGATATGTGCATCTGCAAACTACTGTTGAAGGACCAGGACAGCTTTTCTTTTCTCTCTATGATTTGCTGCTGTACAGTGTGTTGATCAATGAGAAGTTAGCATTACATATTTTAAATTCAATTAATAAATATTTAATCTGATATTGAAGGATAGGTTATGCAATCCTGAATTCAGTCTGGTGTCAGAACCCACAACTGCAGTTCATGTTTGTGCTTGGCACTGTAAGGGGTTAGTCATTATTTCTACATCAGATGAACTTTTAACTCTTTCTTTCAACATCAAAACTGTTCAAATTAGTGAGCGATACGTAGATTTTTCTTACATGAGGAACGTATTTTTTTTCCTACTTACCTGGGGCATTTGGAACACTTGGAAACACCTGAAATATGACTTCTGTGTTTATTAAATCTCTTTCAAATTTTAAAATGGTTGATTTATTTTAACCCATTCTAGCATATGCTGGTTGCATGTGTTTTCTGGATGTCATATACGATGCATATGGATGGTTATAAAAACGAGGAGGAGCAAGAGAGTGTTTGTGTGCATTAATGTTTTGTATATCACTGAAGATTGTGGGTGCAAAGTTGATCAAACGGATACAAAGCCTCCATTACCCCAACACTTCTGCAAATAACACTGAAGTTCTGTTTGGTCAGATTTCTAAGATGTGTTGGTTTAAATGCTGGTGACTGCATTGAGTGTGGGTGCTGGGTTTGCCCAGGAGGGATTGTTGGCTTGATTTAAATTGCCCGTGCTATGGGCATGCTGCACAATCACCACCAATCCTATCCCTGTGGGCACCATTCCTTGTCTATCCCAGATCACAGTCTGTCTGATCTGGTATTTTCACTGTGATACCATAATAATAGTAAAAAGAATGTAAGACTAAAATTCAGTTTAGTTACATTTTTATTTACCTTAAAGATAAGAGCTTCTAAATTCTGGCCTTTTCCTAGCTTTTCATGCAGCTGTAATGATAGGGGCTTTGTTTAATTTTTTTTTTAATTGATTTTTCCTTTTTTTCATTTTTTCATTACCATGTGGATCTAGGGGCTGCTGCTTTCAGAATAAACCCACAGCTGTTGTCAGGCTTGCAGTAAGATACTAAGAGCTGGCAATGCTACTGAGCTTGTTTTGTTTCAGCTCAGAAATCCAGAGGGGATATCCCCAGGAAATAACACCTTGAGTTCCCACACTGCCTGCCTTGCCCCTTTGTGAAACTGTGGGATAAATCTTCCTAACACGAAGTTTTGCTTAACTCACTGAGGCTTTTTCATTCGTCTTCTGATCTCTTCCTCCCTCCTCTCCCTCTCCCCTTCAGCACAAACCTTGTCTCTTGGTACTGGAAAGAACGCCTGCTGTGAGCGCCGGCACCTCGAATTTTGGACCCTTCTTACTGAGCACAGTCACTGCAGCTTCTGAGGGCAGGCAGAGCTTTTGATCATGTTTTTTTTTGTTGTTGTTGTTCCCCTTTTTTCAGTTATCTTCCCTCTTCTTAAAAATCTCTTGCCCGTATCTGCCGGAAGCGAGGAGCTGTGCGGTGCGGGCTTCCCTCTCCCTTTTCTGCCACTCACTCTCTGCTCCCCTGCCAGATGAGGAGAGATTCAGCACACGAGTACAGCGTGGCTCTGCCTTGAAAAGGGTCCAGTCTACTTGGGCAGTGCTGGGAGATTTAAATAAAAACCACTTCCTACTTATCTTCCCATCCCAGCTTGGATGGGGCTTGGAGCAGCCTGGTCCAGCAGAAGGTGTCCTTACCCATGTCAGAGCTAGACGATCTTTAAGGTCCCTTCCAACCCAAACCATTCTGTGATTCTATGATCTATCATGTCTTACATGCCAGATGGGCAGGAGGTGATCCTGTAGCTTCAGCATTGTAATCAGCTCCCAGGTGGAGCAGGACATGGCCTGAGAGTATTTTGAAGTATTTTTGCTTCTCCTCTCTCTCTGTTTGAAGTTGTCATCCTTCTTTGAGCCGTCTTTCTGGCGGGAAAGATGAAGGGTGGGCTGGTAAGTCTGTCCTTCATTTCAACCAAAAATTTCCCTTCTGCATTTACCTTCATGAGACAGAAGACTGACCAGAGCTGGAGGACTTCTTCCAGGCTTTGTCAGTGGATCTTGGCATTGCTGTGCAGAGGGTAGAGCTAGTGGACACTGTCAGCCTTCTCAGGCAGTCCTTGCTTTTTTAACCAAGATGATAGTTTCTTCTGTGAAAGTTGAGCTCAGAGATGTTTCTTGCAAAATGTTCAGTTCACTGGTATCTGTTACGTATTTTGATGGGAAACTGTTGAAAAGGGAAGATGAGAAAGATTTGACCCAGGATGGTTAAATCTCATAAGAAGACAGATTTCCGGTGTTTCTGGCAAACTGCAACAAACTGGATTTTTGTGCTGAACAAAAGCAGATTTTCAAACCTCTTGAAGGCTGGAGTTTGTATACATATTTTTGCTAACAAATCTTCAGTAAGTATTTGCATATCTGTTTTTATCTCCTAGTAGAGCAGCTGGGATATGCACTCCTATACAACCACTACAAAAATTCCAAGTCTGGACAAAATAAGTATCTTTCACAGCCAGGAAGTACAAAATGCGTAGCAGCAAAGCTTTATTCCTGGAAGAAAGTGTGTTTTTATAATCTCTCAAGAAACCAAGGGCTTGCAGTGAGACATGCAGGAGAGGCACAAACAGTGAAGATCAGTGTATGAGGGCAAATGAGCAGGAGTGTCTTCTCAAATGAGCTGTGTGGCCTTGGTAGTGATTGCCTGAACAGGAACAGTGGTGTGCAAATGAATTAATGCTTGTGATTCCTCATTTGTCCTCTCTGCTTCAGACCATTAGTGCTGGGATGGAGCGGAGTATGAAGGGGATGGTTTGAAGGAGGCAATAGATTGAGCCATTTGCTATCTCACTGCTTAATTTTGTGTAACGAAGGTGACTGCTGCTAAAAATGAGAGCTTGCAGTTTGTACTTGGCTGGATGTGAGAAACTTCTTGGTCTCTCAAAAGGTTTGAAGCTTTTCATAAACTGTAACAGACTGGCAGCTTGAATATGAAAGGAAACTGCTGTCTTTGTAAGCAAAAGTGACTATTTGATCCGTATGGGCCGTGTGAAGGTTGTGGATTGCTGGAGGGGTGGACACACTCGCGGTGTTGCAGGGGACTCTGCCTGTCACCTTGCTCCAGATTGAGCCTTTTGAAGTTGCTGAGGGCCCTTTGAGGCTCAACAAGTCATGCAGGCAGCTTTGTGGGTGCTGATTTGGAGATGCCCGTGAGGGTCCTTGAAGCTGATGAGAAAGTGGAGCAGATTCATCGCGCTCAGTTCTTTAATCCGGCTGCTGTTGTCCCCATGAGTGGGTGACTGTGGGCTTTGTGCTGACTGCCTCCTTGTACTCTCAGAGTGGCCCTGAGTGCAGTGGTTTCTCATACATGACAGCTGAAGAGAAAAATACTCCAGACAGAAATGCCTGTGTTTCTTTGATAAAGGAACGTAATTTCTTTAGTTACTTGTCATAGCTCAGTTGACTTCAGTGCCTCTGTGGATTTATACCAATCACCACCAGAAACTGGATGCTTCCTTCTGTTTCTCTGTGGAAATATTGATTCTGCTTAAATCAAGTGCAATTCTGCTGAAGTCGAGTCGTGACTGAGATAAATGGTGGTGAATGGTGGAAGCCATAGTAGTGCCTTGTCTGAATTTCCTTGCAGATTTAACCCAAAATGAGTCACAGAAGGGGGTGGGTGGATGTGCCGGGGCAGCGCAGGGGCAGCCACTGCCACCACCATTGCCTGCACAGGTTTCTCTGCCTGTGATGAACCATTTGACTGTTTCCCCACCCTGCTCTGCCCATTCCTGTTGCTGATTGTGGTCTTTGCTCGTTATGACTTTGCTTTCTAGATTGCTTGGCTTCCCAGAGAGATACCCCTGTGGCTTTCTGGGGGGCCCTAGCCCATAGGAAAGGTTTGTGAATTTTAAAGCTGAGACCTCTCAGCAAAAATTCTGAAAACTATGTGTCGTTTTACCTGGTTGATGGCATGAATTTGTGTTTATGTACCTTCTTGAATTCCTAATTGTTTTAAAACAATCACAGATCTGCCCCTTCCAAGGAAATTTGTCGCTGGGCAGCAAAGAGAGATCTGCAAATTGTTAGTCTCTGCAATGGGGAGGGGACATCATAGAATCACGGAGTAGTTTGGGTTTGAAGGCATCTTTGAAGGTTGTCTAGTCCAATCCCCAGCCCAGCTCACAGGTTGGGCTGGGTGTCAATAGATGCATCCCTGGTAGAATGAAGACAGGGAAGTTCCCATTTCTTGCACCCCTGAGCAGGTCAGTGTCATCCCCTGTTCATGTAACATTCCTGGGGTTTGGCTCCATGTCTCTCCTGAGGGATGCAGGGCTTGGTGGGGTGGTGCACAGGCTGCTCTCTCTGGGATGATCAAAACAGATTTTGGGTTTCCTGAATCAGTTCTGATTCAAAATGAAATCCGTGAACCTGAAGTTGGTGAACATCTCAGTATTTGCTCACCCCCTCAATGGGCCAGTGTAGCTGCTGTGCAGCTCGGTGAGACCTGAGGAATTACTGCTTTGAGTCACGAGCTGGTGCAAAATCAGGGTTTGATGTTCAATAAGAGACTGAATAGAAATTTCTATTGACTACATTTACCTGCTAAGTTATTTTTCATTCTGATCTACAGCATCTTTTCTCCTTTCTTTGCTTTGGATTGGTAAAAAGAAAGCCCATGATAGTGCTGCAGAAACACAGCTGTCTCACAACACTGAGAACACCTTGCACAGAGGCAGTTTCATAGAGCAAGTTAAATTAATTTCAGGAGTGAAAACATTGCTGCAATTTGATGGCTGTTGGGTGTTTGTGAGCAGGATGCTGGCTTTGGTGTTGAAGTCGTACCATCTGTACCGTGGTGGTTTTCATTCCTTCCAACTTGTCCCTTTGCTGTTCTGCTTTTCAGGTGTCTGCTGTTCTGTGACAGCTGCTTTGGTGATCTTCACCTGTGGTAAATTTGATTTAAAGTGCAGTTGTCATGCCCTTTGCTGCTAGTCTGTCACAGTCTGCAGTAAAAACCACTGATCTCTACCTGAGAAGGACCTCGTGAAATAAAGCTTGTGGCTGGCATTAGCTCTAAATCGCATTAATTCTCAAGCCTGAGGAGTGTGTGTGTGTATCTGTCTGTCTGGCCCTGGAGCCGGTGCCGTGCTCCGCTCGCTCCCATGATTAGATGGCTGTCCAGAGCGAAGGAGAGCGTGCGTGTCCTGGCGTGCAGGATCCCTCCTCGCCTGCCCACTAACCCAGCCTTGTTTTCCAGGGAGGGAGCCCGGGCACCGGACTCGTGGAGCACCCTGTCTCACACGGTGCACTCGGGAGACTACAGCGTGAAGCACCACCGCGGGCTCGACGTGTACCTGCTGACGGCCGAGGCCGGGGAGGGGACAACAGCCAGCTGGGAGAGGGACATTCAGCACCTTCAGATGCACATGCAGAGCCACCAGCACCAGGTGAGCAAAAGGCTGAGGGCGTGGAAGAGAAGCAGATCTGGCTGGTTGCAGCCTGGCACCTGGGGAGGATTTTTACATGTCAGCGTCCTTCAGCGCATGTTTCCCTAGGCGTTTTCTCTGGATTCGTTATCACGCATCCGGGTGGACACCTGCCCATTTGCTTCTTATTTGAGCATGGGGAGATCTGATTAAGCTGTATTAGGCAGCAAATGTTCTCTTTCAGAAGAGAAGCAGGCTCAGGGCTGCACAATGCCAGCTCTGCTGCCTCTCTCTGCTCCCAGCTCCTGCCTTCTCTGTTAGTTTTGAACCCCCTTGGATGGTCAGGAACACCTCCCTGGAGACATGCTGACCCTCTGCCTGTCTGGCAGACATTGGGCAGCTTAAGGAAGGCTCTGGAGTGAGGCTGGGGGATGTGGGCTGTAAGCACAGTGGGGACATCTCTGTTCAGATGGAAAGTTGAGGGTCAGAGAGGAGACTGAGAGGAAAGTTTCTGGGACGGGTGGTGGAAGAAATGGCTGTTTCAGTAGCACTTCAGCGTAGAACTCAGAGGACAAGCGTGCCTTGGCCACACAAGGTTTGTGTCCCTAATGGTCCCTTCACTGTGCTGCTCTCGAGCTCTGTGGTGGTTGGACCACAGGAGCTGTAGGGCTTTGGAAGGGCTTCCTCCTGCTGCTTTAAAATCGATGCCACAGCGTCTCAGTTGGGGCGGGAAGGTGAAACATCAGAACACTTTGGTGCCATTTCTCAGAAACACCCACGTGTCTGTCGCAGTTGGCATCACTTGTGGGTGTTCCTTCATCAGATCACATATCCGGGGTTGCAGAGGTGCACGATCTAAACAACAGGATATTTTTGTTGGTTTAACTAAGGGAGGGGAGAACTGTTGTGTGCAGCTAGTGGGCTGGGGGGATGAGCAGAGGAAGGGGCCATGCTGAGCCATTTTCAGCCTTCACTGAGTACCTGAGATGTTAATTACTCCCAATCTCAACAGGAGTTGGTGGCATGAATGGCAAATCCAGGCTAACTGTGTGATCTCTTCCCCTTTCCATTAAAAGACCCTAAACCATGGCAAGCATATCCAGCTCGCTGCTTGTTTGCTCATGCAAATGCCAGATTGGGAACATTTTGCCAGACAATGAAATCAGAAATAGACTTTACTTTCCACCACTGTTTTACTTCACATCTAATCTGATTTGAAGTTGGAAAGCAGCCCTGTAATTATTTCATTTAGGTTTATTTTGGGTCAGTTGAAAGCCTGTTGGCTTCCTTTGGTGATGGCTGTATTTTTCCGGCTATCAGCAGAGTGACTTCACTGTGAGGATGCTGCGGCCCCTCCTTTTGAAAATCCTGCTTGTTCCCAAGCAAGTGTCACTGTTGTCTGTGTCTGTCCATCCTGGCTAGGAACCAGAAGCACAGTCTCCATGCTCTGCTGTGGGATTACAGCCACCAGATGCCCGACACACTGTTTGCCCTTGTGAAAAATATCTGCAGCCTGTGGCTACCGCCGCACGCAGAGCCCTGCGTCCCATCCCTGATGCTACACAAGGATGGAGATGCCATGCTGCTGCCTCCAGTGCTAACCTGTCTTGAGGTGCCTCAAAACCAGGGAGGTATAGCTGACAGCATATATGGGAGCTGGGCAGCAGGGTTATTTTGAATAGCAGGGAGATTCGTGGCGAACACCGGAAGTACATTTACTGGTCTGTGACTCAGTGAGTCTGTGGCACTGCTCAATGTTTGCAAACCTCAGAGTGTGGAAAGACAAGTAAATGCAATATCCTCAAGGTAACAGTGATTATTTTAGCCACTATTAATATATGCAATACCCAGAAGTTCCCCGTGATGCATCAGTTAACGTAGTGGCTGCTTTAATTATCGGGGTGTTTAAGCTGACAGTTTTGGTGTGAAGTTCTACTTCTCTGAGAGCTAAAACCTTACACAAAATTTGCAGGGGGCTGTTCAAGTTAGACTTCTAGTATGCATGTATTTTTTTTGAATACTTTTACAAATAAATGCAAGAAAAGCTCAGATTTTACATAGTTCATTAGAGTTCTATATATGTGGAGAGTCTCAGGCACTTAGTGAGAAAACAGTGTGACCTTGGAAAGCTTGTGGTGCAAAACCTCAAGCAAACCTGTGGGGAGCTCTGTCAGCTGTAACCTGAGGGAAGGGGGTTGCTCAGTAACTTTATAAGCCACTATTTCTAAGATGTGAACATTGATATGTTCTCTTCTACAGAAAAGAAAATATGAAAGGAAATATTGAAACAGACAGTTCTTTTTAAGTAAAGGTTTGATTGTATCAAACTATAAAAGGCTGACAAAGCAGGTGCTCTGGAAAGAAAATGCAGATTAGAGAGGAATTGATTATAATCCTACTGTTCCATGATAATGCATGTATTAATTTTAATAATATGTCATCATTTTGAAATTTTTATTTCCAGTTAGGAAATAAATTTCAGATATTTAATTATGCCTGCAGTTCTCAGGAATAGATTAGATTATTAGTTCAGTCCTGGGAGCTGGAGACAGTTGGTATGTTTGGACATTGCCAGCCCATGCCCATGTCTGAAGTAGCATTTCCATCCATAGAAGGAAAATTGAGGAATGCTGGCAAGAGCTGGGGAGTGCTGGGTAGGGATCTGAAGGTGCTCTCAAGCAGCATTTGCTTGAAGCCCTTTGGGACTAGGCTGGTATATATTTGCATTATTTGGTAGACTGAATTCTGCTCTTTACTGATCTTGAATTTAAGTGCACTCATGAACTGTGACTACAGCTTCTCAAAGAGCAATTACCAAGATTACAGTTCTTTTCAGTGGCAGCAGATGGTGTAGCAGGGGGGTAGAGGGACAAATTTCAGCTTCGGGGTGTTCAGGCTGGCTTTAGGGAAAAATCTTCATGGGAGGGTGGTGTGGCACAGGAACAGATTGCCCAGAGAGGCTGTGGGTGCTCCATCATTAAAGATTTGGCAAGATAAAGTCATGGTTGACCTGATGCTGCAGTGGCAGTAGGCCAGTTTCAGGCAGGTGGTTGGACTAGATGACCTTTAGATGTTCTTTTCAGCCAACTTTTCTGTCGTTCTAATAATATCAATATTACATCCTCCTAATAAAACCAACATGTAAAATATCCACTGCAGTACATTTGTAGCTCTCTCCTGGATGACATCAGGAGTAGGATTCCTGTGGAATAGGATTGCGTAGATACAGGTCTCGAGTAACTGCATGACAGAATAAAGTGGTGTTTTGGTTTTTTTTTTGTGTCTTGTTACAGAGTTTAAGGCAGCAGACAGAGCCTGTCCTGGGAGATTCTGGAGACAGCTGTGCTAAAGGAGCAGAGGGTCACCTGACCACTACCTCTCAGAGCCTAGAAGAAATGGCAAGAGAAGAAAGGCAGGAAAATCCATCTGATCTGGTTCACCTAGACATTGGGCAGCTCTCAGACCAAACTCAGCAGGAGGAGAAATGCGACAGCAGCAGTATGGGAGCTTTTAATGATGCACCAAATGACATGGGGGGTGCAAACAGCCCAGAGAGCTTCTGTGAAAGTAAAAACACAGTGATATTGTGTAAGAAGGAAGGAGAGGCGGGGTTAAGATCTGCAGAGGGCTCTGGGACTGTATCAGATGAGGACTGCGCTGTGAGCCTGTGTGCAAGTGTAAATGGTGCTGTAAATCTTCCATCCTCTGGAAATACAAATGAGGAAGCTGGAATGACATCGGCTGGAGTTGTTCTGGATCAAGCTGGCGTGGGCAGTACAGACAGTGCCCATCAGGAAGTGCAAGCTGCCGAGGAGCCCCCAGCTGACTGCGCTGGTGCTGTGGCTGCAGCTGCAGGTGAAGCCACAGCTTCTTCAGAGGGCCTGGATGTGGCCATGGGCCAGACTGAGTGCAGGAACTGTGCCGGGGCACCTGAGAGGGCTAAGGGCCAGCAGCAGGCAGAGGATGGGATGGCAGAGCCTGGTGAGAGGACTGCAAACCTGGAGGAGAAATACCCATCTAAGGAAGAGTCATCCAGCACTGCTCAGCCCTTACTCAGTGCTTTCAATGGCGCTGAGTGTTCGGATGGGGAGGATGCAGATGTGGGAGTGGTACCAGCCTGTGACAGTGCAAATGCAGGTGGTGACATTGGTGGTGTCTCTGTTGACCTTTGCAAGACTGGCAGTGACAAAGAGACTGATGTGGAGTCGTGCACGGCTCAGGTAAACGGTGACTTCACGGAAAGCCAGGGTGATGCCAGTGTCACAGCGAGGCAGGAGGTCACTGCCAGCACTGGGGAAGCATTGCCAGCAGTGGATGGGGTGAAGGTTCCTGCATGTGCATCAAAACCTGCGCCTGGTTTGGAAGTCTGTGGCAGCAGTGAGAGTGGGGAGACAGAAGGGCAGGTGGAAGCAGGCTGCACAGATGGAAGATCCAGCTTGCCCTCACTGGAAGGCAGTGTGGAAACTGATGGCCCTGATGCTGAACCTGAAAACAGAGATGGTGGTGGATCTAATGAAAGTGGTGCAGAACCTGCACATTGCCAGGAGAGTGGTGAGATCGCTGACCATGGGGCTGAAGGCATGGAGAGCAGTGAAAAGCAGCCAGTAGGAACTGATACCAGCAGCTGCAGAGATGGAGGAAGCAACGATTCTGCAGGCGGAGATCAGGAAGTTGGTGGCTGTTGCCCTTCTGCTGCTCAAACTGGCGTTGAAGGTGAAATGGGCAACAGCTTCACACCAGACACTGCTCAGCAGAGCGAACGTGAGGAACGTGAGCCTGCATCACTCCCTCCAGAGGACGTGAGCACAGGCCTGGCAGAGAAAGAGCCTGCCCAGGCTGGAGCAGAGGAAGCAGAAAGTGCTTCAGAGCAGGAGGGGAGGAGCAGCAAGGTGGAATTGCCCTCTCCCCTACCCGAAGGAGAGGGGCCGGCTGTGAGTGAGGAGGGAGGTGCTGCAGTGGCACCTCCCGGGCAGGAGGCAGCTCTGCAAGGTAATGACCCTGGATCGGCTCCATGTGCCAAGGGCGCAGACTGTGCCGAGGATAATTTAATAGGCACACCCTCTGCAAGTCATAATGAGGAATCTAAACAAAACCAGGAAGCGGTGGCAGCGAGGGCAGGCTCGGCAGAGCTCGCCTGGCAGCACGGTGGGGAGCATGGCGGGGAGGAGGGCTCCCCGGAGCAGGGCCACTCGCAGCAGGTTGAAGGAGGCAAAGCTGAGCCTGAGCAGGAGGCTCATGTGAATGGCAAGGAGCAGGTTTTGTTGGAGGAACTTCTTGCTGCTGTTGTGAAACCCTCTGCCTGCAGTCTGGGGAGGCCTGTGGTGGGCAGCAGCGATGTGGATGCTGGGCTGAAAGCGACAGTCCAACCCGAAGAAGTTTGCGAGGCTGGAGCAGCGGTGGCAGCAGAAGGCACCATGCATGGACCTGCATCAGCAGATGAGTCACAGGGTGCAGAGAGTGACCCTTGTCCGAATGCGGGGCTGAACCAAGAGCAAGGTCCCACTCAAACCCTACAACGAATCTCCCCCCACAGCAGCACCCCTGAGTTAAAGGACACGCCAGAGGTGGGAGCCCCCAGTGATGCCTGTGAGGGTAAGGAGGTGCCAAGGCCGCTGACAATAGCCCCTGTTGCAGCGTATCCAGAGGAGCAGGAGGACACGGAGAGCGTGCTGCCCCGGGCAGCGCTCCAGCCCATCGCAGAGGAGCCCACGTGTGACAGTGACTCCAGCACTGACACCGTCTGTCCGGCCAGCGACGGCGACGCTGCTCCCGCCGTGACAGCGGCTCAGGGGGAGGGCTTGCCTGAGCCTGATGGAAAGCAAAGCCAAGCTGTACCTGCATTGCCCTTCTCGCCGTGTTCCTGCCGCTTACAGGCTGTTGAGTCACTGGAAAATGTGGGAGTGAAGAGTTTGGTATCGGCTAATGAAGCCTCTTCTCTGGATAAAGTTCCTAAAATGGTAAAAAGTTTTGATGCAGTGGTTTTTGCAGCAGAGACACCTTGTTCCCCTGAAGTACCTGCCGCAGAAAAAGTGGGGCTTGAGCCCCAGACTGCAGTGGATGCTGGAGCCAGCCTTAATGGACAAATGGATTTAAGTTCCTCAACAA
Source organism: Melanocharis versteri (assembly GCA_013397845.1). Classification (NCBI taxonomy): domain Eukaryota; kingdom Metazoa; phylum Chordata; class Aves; order Passeriformes; family Melanocharitidae; genus Melanocharis; species Melanocharis versteri. The sequence goes on from VZTG01001729.1 coordinate 882,505, forward strand.
AGAAGAAGAATGTCAGCCTGGCAATGCAAGGAGCTGAGCCCGTTACAGGTAGGAAAAACCAATTGGTTTCCTACTTTTTAGTTTTTTCTTTGTAGGCGTGCTTCTGTCACGTCATCAGCAAAGGAAAGGAAGTAAAAGCTGGAGGCTTGTGTTGGAGAGGAAGTGTTTGAGGCTTTTCTTCTGAGAAGCAAAAAATTTGTAGTTACGTGTAAAAAATTCCAATTCAAATGCATGTTGCTTGTCTGGCTCTGGAGGTGAGAACAGAACATCATCTCCTATGCATTTGTACAGAGGAATTTCCAGCACGTAAATCCTCACTGGAGAAGAAATGAATGGGAGGGAGCTATTTGGATTACTTTATCTGCAAGTTATAAGCTTTCATGTGGGAATGAGGGTTTATTTCCTTGGTGCTACTCCTTCACTTTTCCCCTTTATTTTTGCTAATGTGGAGCCAGAGGGTACAACGGGGCTCTCCTGATTTTCTTTGCTTGTCGACTTGAACCGGCTGCCAGTGTCCCTCTGAACTGCCCAAAGCTGCTTCCTAATTGGCAGCATTAGGTCATTTAAAACAGCCAGCGAGCCCTACCCCCGCCGCCTTTTCCGGGCTTCGGAGGTTTTTTGTCGGGCAGAGCAGCCGGTGGTGTTTGCCCGTGCATTTCAGCAGCACTGGAACTCGGATGATGAGTTTTACTGGCTCACGTGGGCTGGGAAGAGGGACTGGCGTTCCCCATGGATGAGTGGTGATGGGGGAGAGCGGTGGGACTTGGGGAACAATATAGAAGCCTCGGGTCCATGCAGCAGGAGCTAATGGAAAACATCACCAGGTAACTCCAGGAAGGGAGATAGAGGGGTTCATTGAATGAGAAAAAAATGGGTTTGTTGCTCCAGCCCGGGATTTAATGGTTGGTGAATTTGGTACTGAAGCATGGAGCTAATCTGATCTGTGTATCCCACCTGTTCAGGCAGCTGTTAAATGGAAGCAGCTGAACTTTTTGTTGCCATTTTTTCTTTGCTATGAGAAAATGATACAGTGCCTCTTGTTTTCCCAGCACTGAACAAACAAACAAACAAAGCATTTAAATGATTAAAAGAAAATCTGCCATGATATAAATCATGAAGTTGTGAAGTTGTAAAGCTGTTTCACTGCTTTAATGCTGAGAGCTGTTTCTTCAGTCTAAGTGCAGCATGGGGTGATGGTAGAGAGGTTGTTCTGATACGTGACAGCAGAATAACTGAGGGCAGGAGAAAGGCTTGGAGGGGAGGGGGTGTCAGTGGAGGGTCCAGCAAATCTATTTTTTGTTGAGTTCAGGAATTCTAGGATGTTTATGTGTCAAGAGATAGCCAATAAACATGAGTCAGGAGATCACTAGTAAATAAGTAGAAAGATTTAAAGGTGGATTAGAAAGCTGATTTCAGAAAGAACCTGTTTTAATGCTGTGGTGATTTGACAGTTCAATAGGTGGGAGTGGCTGTAAGTCAATACTTGGCAGGGCTCCTTTTCTTGGGAGCCTCTGGCTCTGCCAGCTCTGTCTGCACAGTCCAGGTCTTTACCTCTGGTTGGATTCTTGGAGCCATGACATTGTCTAGGTGAGGTTTTAAAAGGAAAAGGGACCAGACCGTCCAATAAGATAGTAGCTAAAGTAGGAAAGTAATGTTAAGTCATAATTCTGTATTAGGATATGTAAAGGGGACGAAAAAAAGGAGGTGATCCTGTTACTGATTTAAAACACATAAGGATTTAGGGCTAAAAGGTCTTGGAATAAAATGGTCTGACCTGTCCTTAAGCAGAAATTGTTTATGTGCGATGAGATGCTGTACAAAACAAAATTTCAATTGTAGTATTTTCTCTTGAAGTACTTTGGGATTATTTTGAATCAAAGTGTTAGGGAAGCCCAAATAAAATACTGGCTTTAAGCAGAGACAAGTGACTGCTATGAATCTAAGCTCACTATTTGGAATATTTCTGAAACTGATCTCCTATAGAGCAGCATCTAGAACTCTGATATGGCAGCAATTCAATAGAACTGATTTGTTGTTTATAATTACTGCTGTGTACATTTTTCATGTTGGCGTCTAGCCTTGGGTAGCACGTTTTTTGTATGAGTTCAGTGGCAGCCTTCAATTTTTTTTTTTTTGCTGTGCCAGTGCTGGGGAGTTTTCCCTGCAGCCTAGTTTTGTACAGAGGATTTTGTATCCGTGCTGGACTCGTCAGTTCTCAGAATGAATCACATCTTTTTTCGGTGGAATACAATAAAACCTGCCCAAAGGAAGTGTAGGTCACAAGGCCGTTTCTCAGAAACTCGTGTAGTCAGAGGGGTTTATTGTCATGGTAATTTATCAGCGCTGTAATCAGCTGATAATTGCTGTTGCCATTACTCCAGATCATTGAGGTCTTTAATTTTTTTATTTATATTGTGAGGCTGCTCCCAAATATACACCTGTTTATCTCATTGCCTCTGCTTAGTTTCCGCCCACCCCCAAAACAAAGACTTCAAAAGGCTAATTTCCTTATCCAGCCAGGTATCTAGTGACTGGTCACAACCCTGGAGGAAGCTGATGAAGGTAGATCCTGCTTTCCTGAGGCATCTCCTCCTGCTGTTAGCTTCAGACTCAGAACTGCATTAGAGCTGAGTAATGGGTTCTGCAAGCACACTATCTGCAAGTCAGGCAGGTGGATGCTACTCATTAAAAAAGAAAGGAGTTAGATTGTGAAATCATACCACAGTAGCCAGGCTGGGGGAGAAGAGATGCCATGGGTTTGTGCTGACAAAACACCTCAGAGTAGTTGCAGTTTCTTGGCAGAAACCAAACCCAGCAAGGTTAGATTGTATGGTTGGGGTCTGCCATCTTAAATTAACAAACACTGTAATTACTACTCCTTAGCCGTTCTCCTGGGAGAAGTATCTCCTGTAGATCTCAGCATTTCAAAAAGCGTTCCTTGACAGAAGAATATCACCTTATGATCACCTCGTTCTTGTCAGTGGCATTTTCCCTGTGGAAAAGCACTTGGTACGATTTCCTTCCCCTGTCAGAGTGGCAGGATGAGCAGGTAGCAAATGTCACCAATGGTTCCACACATGCAATAAGGGACTCTATGCCCAGAGACCTCTGTGATAGCTTCGTAGTGCTTCTCCTTTGGGGTATTTCTTACTAGAAATCTGGAAAGAAGTGACAGAGTGAAAAAATTGTCTTGAATTTCATCCTGAGGGCAAAATGTCTTCATCCTCCATTTCTTACCTGGCGGGGTGAACTTGCTTCTCCCATCCTCAGTGCACCAAATGTTTCTTGCTTGTGTGTTCCATCTTTGGATCAGGATCTCAACCATCACAGCGTTGCCATGACCCCGAGCAGATCTCCCAACAAATGGAATTCACAGAAATTTGTAGCATTACCTCTGATTTTTGAGTCTGCCCACAAATTCATGCAATCGAGGTGAAATCATTGCAAAAACAGATGGTCCCAAAAAAACAAGGGTAGACATTAAAGCCAGTGGAAAACCATTAGTGACAATTGTTACGACAATTTCCCCATGAAGATGGGAGGCTCCTCTTGCTAAATCCCTGGACGGGTAAACTCACTGCAAGCATACGTCACCCTTAGGAAGGCGTTGTCATCCATCCAGTGTTTGTTTTTAGTAGAAATGAGAGAGGGAGTGGGATTAGAGGGGGGGTTTAGCCCTGGCACAGCCACTCTCCATCTGGGTGGCTTTGGTCAAATCACTTCACTCCCCTAAAAGTGTCGGGTGTGTCATGAGAGTCCTTAGCTTAGGGTTGAAAGAGAATTACGATGTTGACTTCATGCCAGGAAAAGGTAAGCAGGGGGAACCCCTGGGGAATGGTGACTAATGAAAACTTGGCTGGGCAGAGGAAGCAGCTGGGACATGAAATTTGTGCGACTGCGGTGGTGACACCATCACGGGAGCGTGGAGAAGGGGAAAATCAGCTGGGACTCTGTAAACTCCAGCAGCAAAGGTTTAGTTTCCCTAGTCCAGAGGGGTAGTTCTCTCATCAGTAAGGCAGTGCAGGTGGGTTGAATTTTTGCAGCTTGTGATTTTTTTTCCCCAATGCTTAAAATATCTATTGAGGGCTGACAAGGCTGGTTTCTTGTGTTATCTTTGGGTTATGGTAAGGAGAAAAACAGCAAAAATTTTGATTCTTTATCTAGATGAATGGGAGCCAAGAAAATACATGGACAAATACCTGCAGATGTGCTTGACCTCACCTACAGGTTGTCAGGAGTTTCACCCTCTGCTTGCTGCTGTTTCATAGTTTCCTTCAGTCCCAGATACGAGAGTTGTTAAAATGAATAGCAAGGCAGCAGCGAAGTCAGCAATGAAACCAGAATTTGGAAATCAAATGGACTTGAAGAGGTTCAAATGGACTTGTTGAAGGGGCTTGGGGGTTGGGTTTTCTTTTCTTTTTTTTTCGTAGGGGCGGGGACTGGTTTGAGTAGACATAAAAATATTAGTTGCACTGAAAGAAGTTTGGTTTTAAATTACCTTTGTGGACCTTCTGTTTGCACAGGGAGGCTGGAAATGAAAACTGAGGACGAGGTGGATTTTCGGAAGGACTGCATGGAGCAAGCGGTGAGTGCAGGTGTTGTCACCTTGTCCTTTGCTGTGCTTTACAAAGAAACACCACTGCTGCTGTGACCTGCTGGTTTCCTTGCTGTAGCCTCTGCAAACCTGAACGACGTCCAGTGACGTTGCTTTAGCCTTTTAAAAATAGCCTGGGCTTTTTTAGCCCTTGCATTTTCAACCGCTGGATTAAGGCACATTTATGGTTTCTCAGCTGGTGACAGAGAGGTTGAGCCAAGAGGTTCCTCATGGGGCAAGGTTGTACCAGGATTTGTGTATGATTTGACAAAAGCCATGTCCTGGAATGCACCTGAGGTTGGTGGTGCTGTCTGGGGGCCAGCAGCACCTCCAAGGTCCCTGCACTGCTGCTGCTGGGGTGGTCCTGGAGAGTTTCTCCATCCCTGCTCGTGCTTTGTGTTTCCAGGGAGTTTTTGGCAGAAGGGGCCGTGGCTGTGGTTGGTGTTGGTGCGTGCACAGACTCCGAGGTCTAAAGGCATCATGGGCTGGGAGTGTTTGTGCCTTAGCTGGAAGAAAAGTGAATAATGGGAGGACGTATAGGGATCAAATGTTGGGAGAAATTCAATATTCCTCATGTCAGTGAAACAGTATAAAAAGATCATGCCAGGAATCAGGATTCCATTGGTATTGTAGTCTGTTACTTGTGCTTTGCCATATTTAAGGACTGTCTGTGATGAAAGGAAAAAAAAGTTGGTATTTAGCTTTACATGAACATAATTTTCATTTAAAGCACCACTAATACAAATTCTGCTTTGTCAATAGCTGTGGCTTTTTTGTCTTGCCTTTCCTAGCTGGATTTGTATTTGCTCCTGTATTTTATGTGTGGTTTCGTGTTCCTGAAAAAGTGTTTTGTAAATGGTAAATTGACGGCAGCCTGTGTCGGAGCACGTTGCCTTTGAGCAGCTGTGTTTGTGTCTTCCCCTACCATTATGAAGCTGTTAAAAGAGAAAATACTGTGGGGATGAGTTCACACTCCAGGGTGGAGCTCCAAAAATCTTTGCTCATCATGCAGTAAAGCTCTTTGAGCAGCAGAACAGTCTTGCCAAAGCTTGTAATAAAATCAGGTTTATTATGTTTTTAACAAGTTAAGGCTTAATTTCTGTAGCTGTTTGCTTGGTGAATTAGCCAGGGACTAGAGAAAATAACTTTCCAAGATAAAATTTGTGCTGTCTGATACGGAAGTCTTTCCTTACTAGAATGTGTGCATGCAAAGATGCTACTTAATTTTATTTTTTACTGACCCTTTATTAAAGATAATTTTCCTGACCAATACTTACAAATCTGGTAGTGAAGTAAGAAATCTTTAGAAAATGCAAATTAGGACATATCCTTTTCCTTCCAAACAAGGACAAAAGAAAAAAAAAAGTATTGAATTTGGCTTCCATTTTGCATGTTTTACGGGCATTTTGGCTTTTGTGTGTGTGCTTTCTTCTCTTCTTCCTCTCCCTCCCACCCTGTCAAACACCTCTTTAGAAATCTGTCTTTTCCGAGGCAGGAATGGGAGTGCCAGGGGAATGGAAAGTTTGCTGCAGGACTGACAGGGTTTCCTGTTGCTACGTTCAGCAGAAACAAAATAACAACTGCACTATATTAAGTTATTTAAAAAAAAAAACCCAAACAAACCAAAAAGGAGAGGAAGGCTTATAAATAGAGCTAAATTCACACGTGTGGGATAGGTCAGAGCTGGCCGGTGAAAGCCATCGTGCTTTGTGCCTCTCCTGCCACGTCCTGACTCTGCTTTATTTAGTTCTGCCTCTTTTTGTAGCCAGAAGTCTTTCAGGTGCTCATTGGCGTCTCATTACAGAGTCATTTTGTGGTTAGTAAGTGTGCTTTTCTTAGCTTGCTGCAAATAGAAGTGTTGCTGCTTGCCCCTGGTCAGGAGCTGCAGGTATTTTGCAACCTCACCAGTGCTGTCGGCAATTTTGGGTCTTGGGAATTGTTGTTAACTCCTGTTTTATGGGTGAGAAATTTGCACACTGCTTTTCATAAGCACAAGTTACTAAAAAAAAGGTCTTGGAATTTAAAAAGTGCAATTTCTTGTATAGTTCAGTCAGGCTGAAGGACAGTAGCTTGAGTATTCTGGAGAGAAAAGGGAGAAAACTCTTCTAGGCTGGGTCCTGAAGAATGAAAAATTGTGAAGAATGTTTAGAATTAGCTGGATCTGTGATGCCAGTGTTACATGTATGAGATCTCTCACTTTCTCCTGTAGTCGTTTCAGAAGAATCTTGTGCATGTCATGGAAAAGCTGCTGCTGAAAAATGTTTAGGAAAATAATGGTCTGTAGGATTTTAAGGGTTTTAAGAGGAAATAATGGAAAAATGTTTTCTCCAATTAAAATGAGCTGCTAAATTATCTGTTTCTTACACTTCCAGAATCTTTTCTCAGAGGTTGCATCTCTTCAGCTATAAAATTCAGTAAGCAGAACTTCCCAGGTTCCTTTCATGGTGGGCAGTGGAGGCTCATCCTGACAGAAATTCTCCTGGTTCTTATTTTCCTGCTTAGTTTGGGAATCTTGAGTAGAGCTGGGACAATCACTTGATGTGATCTATTAAAATGAGACCTTAGTATTTTTAAAGTGGAATAATTGTTAACTCTGATGAGAAATTTGGTTTGGCCTCTGCATGCTGCGATATTAAAATTATTTAAAATGAGACTGGTGGCTCCAGCATCATAAAAGTAAAGCAACAGTTTGAAATGAACTGTACCCTGACATGCTTCTCTTGTGTTGATCCCAGAAAGTGGTTGTGATTCATTATTTGCTGAATCTTTGTCTTCACGTGGCAGGATGGATAAGGTTGTGCTGCTGGGTTCATCCGACGGCTTTGGTTGTCTGAGCCTGTGACTGAGAAATTGTAGCTGGCTGACCTCAGGAACAGAGTTCACTGGGAAATAGCCTTCCCACTGCATTTATTAATTTTATTAGTGAGTTCCTATTGAATTGAATGCATTCTGTCTTTACCAGAGGAATTAGTATTTAATTAATGTCTGTGTTTCCGGAAGTTGCAGAGAATGACGCTTGGAAAAGTCTTGCACTTTCATCCCTCCACTGATTCAAGTAGTGCAGTAACACCTGAAATATCAGCAAGGTCACTTTCTGGGGGGAAGCTTGCAATATTTTCAGTCACGATTGGGAAGATGGAGGTATGTTTATAACACTCAGATGACATCAGGTTGGGAGGGATTGCAGGCACTTGGGAGAACAGGGTCAGGGTTCAGAGTGACCTTAAGAAATTGGAGAGCACATCCAGATAAGAGATAAAAGCAGACAGAGAGTGCTGCATTCGCAAAGGAGAAAGCAAAATGCACATTTACCAAGTCAAGTTTAAGCTGGAGAGGTTTGGCTGAAATAAGACTGAGGATTTTTAGTGGATTACAAATGAATCAACAGCAAGAGCTATTGCAAGAGAGACAGATCTTGTTTTGAATTATATTTGAAGGAGTGTCCTCTGTAAGGTGCGGGAGGTGACTTACTCCTGTGTGGCACTGTGGAGCCATCATCAGTGCCATCAAATCCAGTTTGGGATGCCCTGCTCGAAGGAGGACACGGGCAGATTGGAAAATGTCCAGAAGGAAGCAATGAGAGGAGATCAGCAAACGTGAGAAGAGATTGAAAGAACTAAATTTATTCAGCGCAACAAAAAGAAAACCATTGTGCAATCCAGCAGTCTGCCAACATGTAATAGTGGTTATTAAAGTCCCAGATTTCCATGGCAGTTTAATTTACTGATTTGTTAATTTGCCAGGATGATTTAGGCTGTATGTTGTGAAAACATCCTGTTACCATCATAAAACTGTTGCAAGACCACCTAGGGAGGCTAGGAAACCTTCTCTGGGAGTTGTTACAGATAAGAGAGATGATGCTGTCGGGACAGAGCCCCTCAGGTCTGTTGCTGCCCGTTGGTTTTGGTTTGTAGGCCCCCAGGTTTGTGCTTTGCTGGACAGGGAGAAGGGCAAGGAGCTGCTTGGCCAGAGTCCAGCAGGGTGAGCAGAGGAAGGGGACTGGGACAGCAGGACTGCAGGAGATGAAAGTGGGAAGAAAGGGATGGACTGCATGGGGTGGAAAAGAGCTTATGGGAGAGAGTAGAGACCCACATGGAGCTGAGATGAGTGTTGGGATGGACAGTAGGTGTGAAGAACGCAGAGATTTTTCCTTCCCCCCAGCTGTAGTCTCTTATGTTTCTCTTCCTTGGAGTCAGCAGATAAATGGAGGGAATTCTGGCCACGGTGTACAGTGGCACCCACCTCCTGTGGCTGGTGCTGAGGAGCAGAGTCTGGTGCTGGTGCCAGTTGTTGGTCAGATCAAGTGGTGCTTTATGGTTCCAAACTACTGAACCTCGCTGGTGACCCAAGACAAGAGGTTGTTGTAGTTCTCCAGGCTCCAGTTTGTTTTCTTAGGAATTAACTATTTTAACAAACTGCTCACCCTGAGGACCTGACAAAATTCAGGTTGTCTGTGTGCACTGAAGCCCATTTTCTACATCTGCATGAGTATACACATGTACGTACTATGGGATGGGGGTTGCAAATCGCTTTTTTTCCAAGGGGCCTGCAGAATAGCATGGGAATCTCCTCAACAGCTCAGGCAATTTCAGAGCAAGTGGCTGAAGTGTTGGAAACAAATCAGAGCTGGGTCTGGCAGTGGAAAGTGCAGCCTTAACAATAGGCTGTGTTCTCACCCTGCCTCTTTAAAATCACTTGTGTAACCCTCTCTTTGTAAATGTTGTCCTGTAACTACAGTAAACATGGAAAAACCGAGCCAGAAGGGAGCCTGCCCTAAGCCTGGCATGAATGCAGGAGGCTGACACACACTTACCCATCGGGTCAAGGCTTTGGGCTAGTCATCTGCCAGGCCCTTTCTCACACCCACCAGCATCCTGTGTCTGCCCCGGATGCTCAGAGCAGAGGCTTTGAGCTCCGTGAGGAAGCTGTGTCAGATGGCCAGCCCTGAGTGAATTCATCGCTGTGCAGGACACATCACCCTGGCTTTCACCGCCTGCTCTGGACACAAGCTGCAGGGAGCGAGAATAAAAGCCAGGGGGAAGGAAAAGAAAAAGAAATTCAAACCAGGCTGGGCTTCTTGTTTGGCCTTTACCATTACTCATGCCTTGAAAGCATGTATACAACTATTGTAGCAGGGCTTTTTGTCCTGCGCTGAATTTCTCTGGGTGCTGCAGTTCCAGTGCCTTTTTATCCAGAACGCTGATAATCCTCAGCTCGAGACAGTAGTTTCCAAGCTCAGCCACAGGATTCACGGATGTTAGGGAGGGAGGGAGGCAGGAACGTGGACACGGAGCCAAATCCCTGGCTCAGCACAGGGATGCTGCTCCCAGCTCTGGCTCGGGGCAGATGAAGGCACCCGCGCTGCCCCCGCCGTGGCTTGTGCCAGCCCCTGCTGATCTCTGGAGATGGTGAGTTAATTCTCCTCCCCTATGCCTTCCCCTTCAGCCACTGTTCTTCAGAGGCAAAGATTTCTGCGTGATGCTCTGGTTTTTCATCATTTCCTCATTTTCTCTCACGAAGCATCTGATTTCCAGCCTCCCGGTAGCAGCTGCAAAGGAAGTTTATCCCTCTGTTTTTTCACACTCACTGTTAAAAGCATCAAGATCTACCTGCAATTTTATTTATCCGTCTGCAGACGCTGTTGCCTCGAAGGCAGAGTTGTGTGTATATTCTTGCTGTAGTTTTGAGATAGGTCAGATTAAAGACAACTGTTTAATAACTACAGTTCTTCTGCAATGCTCACTTATGGCTTGCTTCAGACAAAGGGGTTCACTCATAAATTTTTTTACATCAGTGTATTAAAGTAGGTTTCAGAGGACCTTTTTAGGATCAGGACTCCATTAATTTACAAGTTTGTAAAGTACATATCTAACAGATTTTAAGTATAGAAAATCCTGTGTTTGGAGTTCTCTTCCAGTGGTTTGATACATTCATTTTTTATGCAGTCATGAAAGTATGGATCCATACTTTCCATAAAATAATGGATGTATAAGACTGTTACTCTAGCAAAGGAATGCTGGCACTGAATATTGTACCTTACGAAGGAAAATCCTGTGCTGCTTTTGGATGGTCCAATCTCTTTTATCCTATGGGTTCTTTTATTTGTGTTTGAAATATCTTAAAAGTTTTGTGGTGTAAGTGTTGTACAGTAGACATGGTTACTGCACACTGAATTCCTGCTCTAAATACAGAGGAAACTAAGATGATAACATGAGAGACTGAATGTGGGCTTTTGATGGAGGCTGCATTATTATGACAAACGGGTACTTTGCTGTATCAGATCGCTGGGTTTTTATCCTTCTGAAGGAACTTACCTAGTTCCATTCTGATATTTTAGAAGCCAAAGTTGGCCCCTTACAGTGTAGACAGGCCACCATTTATGCTTTTCTGTAGATCATTTTTTTTGCTGTTCATTGGAAGTTACACCACCGTAGAGAAAAACCTTATAAATACAAGAAAAAGATTTTTAATTATATCCCCATACATTTGTTCTGGGGTTTTGTGGGTAGTCATGGGACAGACAGGAGAGATGAGCAGGAACTCTTGGCCACTGATGAAGGAGGCTCTAGCAATATCCAGGCATTGCATTTCTGACTTTAACTTCCAGCAAAGGACGAAAAGAATTATGGGAGTAAGAAGATAAGAAGTACTGTTAAACTTTTTCCATGGAAACACGGAATCAAAGTGCGTATAGCCTTGTGGTCCTTTCACACATTTCCCTTTTTGTTATTGTTCTCAGCCTTTTCCCACCTATTTGAGGTTGTCTGCCTTCCCTTTTTACATTATTTTCATGCAAAGGTGGAAACCTGTTTTTTTTTCCTCCAGCATCTCAGCTGTTTCTGCTCGGTGTCTGTTTCTCCTTGGTGTTACATCCATAGCCTGGTGTGGCCCAGGGTGACTCAGCTGTGTTGCAGAATGTTTCTGGGCTCAAACTGCTGTTAAAACATCAGATGAGATAAAGGCCTGGGTGATAACTAAATGTTTGCCTCTTCGTGCAGCATCCTTGCACTGAGCAGACTGACGGCTCTCTGGCTTGGCAGGGACATCTTTGCAGTTGTACAGGACAGACTGCTGGAGGTGGAGAGGTCTTTAAGCTTGGGACTGTGAAACGAGAATAGATGGTTAATGTTGCAGTGATGATTAAAATATCCTAGTCTACCCAGAAGGGCTGCGTGATTTGGTATCCAGGCATGTGATATCTAAAATAAAAGCTTGGGAGGGAGTGGGTTTGGCTGAGCCGAGGCAGCTGCAGGTCAGAATTAAAACCCCCAGGGCCAGAGCAGTGCCTTGGTGTTGTGTGGCTGTGGGCAGTTGTAGCTGTCCTTGCTGTCACAATACCAAATTCATTGAAACTTTCAAGCGAGGGAAACTTCTGAATTTTGGTAGAAGACTTTAGTCATAAATCATGTCAAAGAAGAGGTGATGTCTCCAAATGTCAGGTATAAAGCATGGACAGGAGTGGCTTTTTTTATTGGGACCCTAGAGCAGGTAGACACAAAGGATAAGAGTTTTTTCTCAGTGCTGCTTTATCTCTTTTCCATCACCACTTTGGTTTTTTACTGCTGTGGTCTGTGTTTTGGACTTCTGCTTTGGAATAACCCCAGCACGGAGGCTGTGACAAGAATGTAAAAATTTTGCAATGGTTTAATAAAATATACTTCATCAGCTGTATAAGAATTAGCAGATGGGAGCAAATTCTAAACCAGGCTTTCTTTTACACTTGGTCTCTTGCAGCTAATAAAGTTCTTCTCCTTCCACTTCTCTTTCTGCTTCACTTATGCATTAAGTTTATGCCTAAATAAGCATGTTCTTATCTAGCAAACTTTCTGATTTTCTCTTGAGCAGTGGTGAACTTAACTGTTCCCTCCCTCCTTACTTACTGTGTTTATCATCTTAGTGCCAGTGATGTACTCGGTGAAAATGAAGGCGGTAGCTGTGCCCAGGAGACTAATCAAAAAAGTAGAGCAAATATTTCTGGGTTACCTTGTTTGCTTTCTCTTCTGTTTGTGTAGCTTGAAACAGAGGAATTGTTGCCATTCTGTGTTTAACCTGAGTTATGCTGCTCTCCTTTCAGATCTGCAGAAGGCCTGGCCTATGGTTTCCTGGTTAGATATTACTTCTCCCTGAAGACTTTGCCCTGATACCATTACAGCCACTTAATAGTAATTTCTCCTTATTTTTGCACTTAGTTCTTAGGGGGCATATTCTTACCTGCATCTTTATCCAGTACCACGTGCCTCCCTCTCCTGGAGCTTTTCCATCTTGCCCACTGGAGCACCAGCACTGTGTTTGCAGGTACCTTGGGGCTGGCTCTGCCTGTCTCTGGCTGTGCTCTCCCTCCTCATGTGGTGTCCTTCCAGCTGCTGAGATAAGAGGCAGGAACACGAAGCCTCGCCCTCGCTCGCTCGTTAGTCTGAGCCCTGGTACTGAGTCTGCTTAGCATCAAGTGACTTGTTTTTCTTCTGTCTGAGACTGTGCTTACCTCCATAAATCACAAAAAGATCATAATCCTGACTTTACTTGACACTGAACTTCTGCTTGGTTTCTTAACACAGCTGGACATATTAAATGCCTGAAAGCGGTTGGGAGGAATATTTCCAAAATACACATTTTCTTCAAAGGCTGGAGGTGCAGTTCTCTGAAACATTAGTTTCAGTCTGAGATCTCGTGTTTAGGAGTGTGAAATCTCTTCTGCCTCTCCAAAGAACTATACTGACTCTTAGCAAAAGCATAGAGAGGGATGGACTGTTAAAATCTACTGAGATTAAAGAAGGGTTCCTTGGTATCTTGTTCCACTATTATTTCTTTTTTTAACTCACTGGCCATAACAAGGTGAGGAAACACTGATCCCCTTACCCAGGAGGAGGCAGATAAATTTTAGCTTCAAATGCCTGCATGCCAGGGTTAAAACAGAGCAGTAATGTTCTTTTTGAGCCTTTTAAAAGAGAAGGAAGGTTGCTTTCATCATGTCCAGATATTCCTACCTGCAGATAACCAAAGACAGGCGTGACTGTAACGACTGGGGTCTTACAAAGGGAAGGGGTGAGAGAAACTCCTTTCCTCCCTGTAGCGTGGGCAGAAACGGGTTTTTGGGCATGCAAATTCTGAGTTTTAATGTGTTTTGCAGCCTCAAAAGGCTTTTTTTTTGTTCATAGCTGTATATTTGGAAGACAGTGTTTGATTTTTCTTGTCAAGCCTTGTTTATTTCTTCTTTTCTGCCTTTGAGGAAGCTGAGTTTTACTTCGTATTCTATAAACGATGCAAAAAGCACCCAGAAGACTGTAGATGGATCTTCTGCCTTTGTTATAAATCTATGTATATAGACTAAATAAATAGCTTCTTTCTGGGCTTAAAATCCTTACAGTGCACCAGACAACAAAAATTTGCGTCTTGGAGTAGCTCCGAGAATTCTTTAATGCTGAAATATCTTTTCTGCTTGCGAACCTGGGGCTCTCCCTCCTCTAGATAAGCAGTTTCTGTTTAAACTGGTTTTTTTATGACTGTCCTTTTGGACAAGCGTTGGCACAACCGATGGAGACTCTAGGAGTGCATGGCAGGGAAATAAGAAGTTTGAAGGTAAGATTAAACAAGTCCTCTCTGTTAAAAAGAGCAAGGGGAAAGAAAAAATCTGTGCGTGGGGTATTGGCTTTCTTTGGCTCTCGACAGTTTGAATGTACACTGAAAAAGACTGGAGCTCTTTAAAAGTTTTATAAGTTGTTTTCTCCTTTTTCAAGAAAACAGAATTCAGATACAAACATATTGTTTCAACTAGCAGCTGAATTAAATGTTGAAAATAGGATATTTTGGTTGAATTTGTTGGGGTTTTTTTTTGTTAGGCAGTCATCAGATTCGCGAAAAAGTACATTCTGTTTTTACGCAAGCCTTCCTGTGAGCAGTGCGTGTTCTCTGTCTGGGAAGTAGCACTGTCTGAAGCACCAAAATACCTTTTGGCAGGTTGGCTCTTAAAATATATTGTGTGTTGTCTTTTACGGAGGATGTTGGCAGATGTGTGGATCCGGGCAGTGAAATAGCGGGAGGGGAGGCAGGACAAACCTGGGGTTTCTTGTGGATTGCTGGTGGAAGTGGAAACGGGAGCAGGAAGATGGGCACTGGAGGGTGTTTCAGTCCCTTGTACGGGGCAGAAAGCAGCAACAGCAGGGGGTGTTTTAAACCAGTATTTAGGTGAGATGTATTTCCTTTATTTCTTGTCTGAGGCTGATGAGCAAGACCAGAGTTGGGGGGCATTCACCCTTTGTCCCCCCAAACTCCCAGCACAGGGAAGGGAACGAGGTGCCGACTGCAGCCGCTAAAGACAGACCAAAGTCAGGAAAGGAGCCCAACTTTTATTTTCTTCCAGTCTTACTAACTGGCCTAGCCAAAAAAGAGCATAAAATAACAACAGCTGTTGAAAAAAGTCAGAATTGTGTGCCTGTATCTACAGATGTTTCCATAAGCCATTCATTTTTAGGTTGGCCCAGCTTAAATACAGTACGAGGGTGGAAAGAGTCAAAAAGGTAAAATCTTATCTAAGAGACATTTCTCTGCTTAGGAGAACTTTATAAGCTGTCAGAGAAGCCATAAACAAAGTTGCACCAAAATATATAGTGGCTTTCAGTTTAAATTGTGAAAATATTTTTCTTTCAATAGCTTTCAGATCTTTTGCTGGGTATTTTTGCTTATGCGTCTGCATTAAGTAAGCCCATTTAACAAAACCTGATCCTCTTATAAACATGGAATAATGACAGTATCCCACATATGGGTTTCATTAATTTTTGCATGTTTTGAAGTTGCCTTTTTTTCTCCGAAAGGCAAACTTCAGAAACAGAAGAGACTAGTGCTGCATGATAGCCAAAAAAGACTAGCAGAGGAATAATAACTTGGAGTAGTTAAATTATTTAACTGTTGTATAACAGAAGGATTTTTTATTTTTTTTCTGTAGAGAAGGATGCTGCATAATCTACATTCCTTCCAGTTGCTGTTACTGGTCTGTGTTGATGGAACTGGCATCAGTTCTGCTGGTTATCTGCAAGCTTTTGTGCTCCTGAGTCTTGTAAATGTTTTGGATTTTAGCCTGAAGAGAAAGCTTCAGAACATTTTCCCCTTTCTTCCTAAGAAAACAAAACCAGCCCTTTCCTTGTAGTCACTGGCAAGAAACCTCAGATGCTCCATTTTCCTTATCTGCAGCGCAGCAATTTGCAGCTCCTGGGACAGTCCGAGTCGGAAGGATAACTCAGGGAAATTGCAGGATATAATAAATGCTGCTTTTTGACATTTTTGGCCCCATTTATCACCATCCATTATCTTAAATGTATTTATCCATTTTAAAAAAGCTATTAAATATATGGAAATGCAGCAGCTCTGGCAGGTGGGGAATGAGAGAGGGGAGCACAAAAACTCAGCAACTAAAACTTGCCTAAAGCACCTGTACTGGCTTGACAATCCCCATGTTTGCAGGGACATTCCCTAGCTTTAACTGAGTGGAAAGGCTTAGGAGCAGGGCTTGGGACCCATTATTCCAGTTAGGATATAACCTTGCAACAAATGTTACTGTAGAGGGATCTTTGAAAAGCTGGCAGAGGTGTAGGATATGTTAGTTTATAACCTTAGAATAAATATTTTATTCTTTTTCTGGAGCAGCATCAACTGTTGAGAAAATTCCTCACTCATGGTGATGCTTCCACGTATCTGGCTGTTAATTATACGTGTTTTATGCCCTGAAATTCCTTTAAAAATACTTTCTAAAAGTAATAAGGCTATAAGAGAGAACATACTCAGCATGGATTGACATAGCAGTCCTTAATGATGGCTTTGTGGACCCAATGAATCCTTACCTTTGTATATACTTCTTTAGTCCAGAGGGATGAAAGTGGGGTAAAAATGGATAAAACCAGTTTTTTTTTCCACAGGGCCAACATTCTCTCCTGGGCTCTTGAGCTGTAAAGACATGTTTGTTTAATATTCTTTACAGAGGACTACCAGGGAAACGGATAAAACAGTGAGCAGAGGAATACTCATGTGGTCCTAAAGCAGACCTCCCAGGCAGGAGCTGGATTCCAAATGCCTCCTCTCAAAGTTTGCCTTGGATTTTATTTCAAGTTTCCAAACGCATGGAGAGAGGGCACGAAAATATTGGTTGGATGAGGGTGTAGGTAGGAGGGTGAGCTGGAGTGTCTGTTATTGCTGGGAGAGGGGCTTGGCTGCACTCAGAGCATCTCAGTTACCTGTGGGGGCTGAGATCCTCCTTCCCACAAAGCAAACAGAAAAATTGGAAGGGCAAAACAAATGCCACAGTGTCCTCAATGCACTGCCTTCATTAGCAGCCAAGCAAAAAGCTGACCTGGGAATATGATGGGTGCCTTTGTACAGTGCTCTGCTTTCCCACTGCTTCCCCTCCCAGATTTTCAATTACAAGATGAAAGAAAAGATAACTTTTTCTCTTTTGACAGAGTGCCTGGCCAGGACAATACACTGGGTCGTGTGGGCTTCCTAAGGTCTGAGTCTTAGGGACTTCAGTTAAAAAGGAAAAAAAAAAAAAAGAAAAAAAAAAAGAAGGGAAGCTGAATCATTTTCTGGCATGATTTATTCATTTGAATGACCAGTCTCTGTTTTTCAGTTAGATTACAGTGCCTTAAACTGTAGGCATGAAAGAATGGTAAAAGTTGAATAATTTCCTCAGTTCAAGATGTGTCATTTTTATATTGAGCATTAATTTCACTCACTCATGCCATGCGTCACTTTTGTTGAGCTTTATCCGCCAATTCATCTACATAATCTGCTGCCCTGTCTCTGTTTTTAGCTAAAGACATAATTCTTCAGATAGAACCATCCAGCAGACATGTCATGGCACTGATCTCATGCTCTGCTGAGCCATCCTGGAGTGGGTTAGGAGATGTGTGTCTGCTCCTGTGCCCTGCCCACAGCAGTGGGGGTCATTTCAGAGCACGGGGATGTTTCCTGCACTCTGGAAATGTGAGGTGCTTTGTTTTCCTGCACAAAAACTCAAACTAATTTTTGACCTCATATCTTGAACTGTAGAGGTTCAGTATTTCCAGAATGTGTTGTTATGGGAAAACAGAACATACGTTTTTAGTTGTGTGAATCAATACTACCTTATATCCTATATCTATCCCAATCATGTCAGAATAGGCTTTTTTATTGTGGGTGATATAAAAATGAAAAACCTCTTTGATTTTTGAATTTGTGAACTTTATAGATAATGAAACATCCCCTTTTTCTTGCATTTGAGACAAATGCAATGATCTCTTACTTAACTCCTCTGTGGGACAAATTATTAGACATTGCTTGATGGGGCTCGAGCAGGCCTTCAGGTATTTGAATGATGGTCTGTGCAAACCAATTTCAAGTGACTTGTATAATGTTTATGGTGGTTTGAAAACTCCTATAAATGCAATTCACTATTTTGAATACTTTTATTTATATCATTATCCTTCCAGATCCCAGAAATCGTAATCCTTCCTTTATAGGAGAATCACAGTAATTAGCGAAGATTATCACTTATTGTGTGCACGTAAAATTTACATGTTCATTGTCAGCAACTGAAAACTGTAGAGGAAAACAAAAGCAAATCTATTGTGACCAACTTTAGTGCTGGATGAGATCAGAGAACTGAAAATCGTTTCTTCAGCAGCAGCTCCAGGCTGGGCTGTGCCAGCTGTGAAATCAAAGCATTATCTTCCATCCACTTGGTTGCAAATTGTGTTATTCTTTACAGAAATGCCCATTTTTTGGTGTTTGACCCAATCTGTAGGTCATTAGACCCCGTGCCCTGGTGGGAAGTGCCTGAGCACGGGAGCAGCTGACAGGAGGAGGACACAAGGGACGTGCAGCTGATTTATTGCTGCAGTTCATAGCTCAGGTGCTCCTTGACAGCCTATTTTGGGACTGTTCCCACTTTATCCACTCATGTTTTCCCTTCCCTGTTTTCAGGATGTTGGAATTCACAGAGCAAAGCAACATGTCCAGTGCTTGACAGCAGAAGTATTTCTCTCAACTCCCATAACACGCTAAATAAATATCTGTGGCCTGGTCCAAGATCCCACAGCACTTCAGCCAGCTAGACATCCCAACTGCGGTTATTTTTGGTGAAGGAAGAAGCAGATCTTGCAAAGTGATGTAGAGTCAGCTGAGGGGTTGCTAATCTCTTGTGTGGGTTGTGTTTCTCCTGTAGCCATTTGGGAGCAGTAAGATGGGCAGTTGACTTCCTCTGGAAGGATGTTCAGGCGTGCTCCGTGGCTGTCCAGAGCTTCGGCATTTTTCTGAAGGTTATTCGGACAATAGAAATTCCTGAAAAATGTACACTGAGTCTCTGAGAAATATTAGAAAAATGGAAGGTCAGGAAGTGGCTGAAGGTCTCTCAAGGTGTTTTTGTATTTTCTCAAAACACACGCTCCGTGTATCCGTATGTCTGACAGCTTTCCAAGCCCTCCTCATTTCCCCCTGGATCTTTAGCTGTTTGTTAGATGATTCTGTCTTTGAGCTCTAACACAGGCTGCAGCTGGACAGTGGATTGTTTGATGTTAAATTCAGCTCAGTCTTGTTGTCCCAAAGCATTGCTCTGTGAGGAAATGCCTCTCTCCAGACCATGGTGTGAATATATGATTTAAACAGGGAAGTTTTGGGAGGGTCCCAGGCTCGAGAATAAAACTTGTGTTGGTAGTGTGGATGATTCGCCCCAAGGATTAAATCAAACCGATGAACATGAAGGTGTTTTAGGACCAGGATTGTGAAGGTTTGTTTGTGCATCACTGACCTTCCCCCTTAGAGTAGCACAAATTTGCCACAGATGGGATCCCTGTGATGTCTGGTCGTGGGGGACTGTCCATGTCCCTCTCTGTGACTCCTTTTCTTGACGTGCCCTGCCTCGTCGAGGAATTCAGAATCACAACCAGCCTTTTGGAGCCACTGGTGGGTCGTGCCATGGCCAGAGGGATGCAGCTCTGGACCAAAGTGCCACCACCCCACAGGGGTGCAGACGGACAGGCACGGTGGGACTGGGTCAGCCAAAAAACTCCTGTCAGTGTTGCAGTGCTCCTGCAAACGTGAGAAACTCCTTACCTAACATCCAGGGCTCTTGACCAAGGTCTGTGGTGTGAGTGCTCGCTGTGGTCAGCAGCGGCCTGGTCTGCATCAAAATCCACATTGGAGCGTCCGTCTCGGTCTGGTCTCACGTTGGGGCTGACCTCCCTCCCAGCAGACACGATGGATGTGCTCTCCCTTCCAGACTGGACGTGCTCCTCTTACAGGCTTTGCAGCATTAGAGTGCAGATTTCCTTTGCCTTATTTAGTTTTAGGAAAAAAGCGATTTGTTTTGTCTATCCTTGCAAGTGCCAGAAATGTACAATTTTAAAAAGCCTTCCCAAAAAGCTGCTTTCTTTTAAGAAAAGAGCAATTGAAATTGTAATTCTTCTCTCTTGCTGTCTGATGAATTTATTATCACCTCATTTTTATGCCCAAAAGTGGGTTTTGCTTTGCTTAAAACAGGGAGAATTTTTTCCTTTCATCTGCTGCTCCATTAGTTCCTATCAGAGCCGTGGTTAAAAAAGTTAATACGCCTGAGTATTTCTGCAGATTGCATCATTGCAGTGTTTCATAACGATATGGCAAAAGTAATTTGAAACAGATAACAATAGTTCAGTCTGTTTCAGGATAACCATGATTTCCTTGTCATTAAGAGCTCTGTTAGCGGGTGGAGGAGGAGGAGGAGTTTTATCTGGATGAGTTACAGATCATATGGTGTGATCGAGGGCCTTTTTTTTTTTTTTTTCTTCCCCCTCTTTTCCTTCCCTTGGAATCCGCAGCGCTGGACTTGGGTTTGGATATGAAATGATTGGAGAGTTTCAAACTCCTGTCTGCACAAAGCGGCTCAGAGCTTCCAGATGTTTTCAATAAGGAGCCCAGAACTGTCGCATCAGCAGCCGGTGGCCGGGGCTGCTGCTCGCGTCTCCGCTCCATTTTGAGCAACTCGCCAGAAAACCAGAGAATTATTTACTTGTTAGAGTAGGGTTTCTTTAATTTAATCTTTATCTTCTGACTGTCTGTTTCATTGTGTCTCGGAGCATAAATACTACATACTGTCTGAACACTTGTATGGCATTCAAGGACTGCCTTAAATAGCTGGACAAAAGAGACTGGAAACCTTTGTTCTGCTCCGTCCGGGCTCAGTCGTGTTCTGTGTCTGCCTGACTTGACTGTGTGGATAGCAGGCTGTGTGCAAGGCAAGATTTCTAGCCTGAAACAATACAGCAGAAGCCCCACCTAATGTGGGAAGAGAGTGATGGTCTCCCAAGGGAGAGTGAGTCTGGCACGTTATCTTCTATTTGTTTATATTATGTTTTTCCCCCCCTTCAACAGCAAAGTCTGGAAATGAAGATGAGATGGACTTTGGGTGTCTGTAGTCATCACTGGCCTCTTGATCTTGGCTGTGAATCAGGAACATAACCCCAGGAAAAACTCTTGGAACAAATTAGGGATTTGGAGGCTTAATTTAAAAAATAAAATAGAATGGAAAGAAGGGGTTATTTTTTCTTGGTTTGTGTTGATTCTTTCCCTCTGTGGCTGAAGGGTGTAGCAGAGTCAAGGAGTTCAATGGACAACCTATACTAGATCAAGACACAAAATTATGGAGTAAGGCAGGTCATCATCTTGATTCACAGGACATGCACCAAGTCTGGGACACGCACCAAGTCCTGGGACACATCCTGTGCCCAGAGTCACCCAGCCTGGCATGGGTCTGGTAGCTTCCCTGGCTGGCTCTCTCCACCTGTCTGCACCTTCCACATGAGCTTTCTGTTCCCTGCTGCCTCATGAAAGCACACACTGGGTTACTTGTGGCTTTTGGCCATCCCAAAATGCTTGTGCATAGCTCAGGAAAATTGGCCTGCTGCTGTGAAAGCTGCACATTTCCCAGCCTGTCTCCCATCTGCTTTCCATGTGCGCGTTTCTCATTTCCCCTTACCTGCAAGAAGGGTGAGATAATGTGCGCCACAAAAGGCTGGGTGTTGATGCAGCTGCGGGTTGGACCCATCTGGCATCTCTGTGGAAGATGCACTGTCACAGTTAGTGATGCTCACCTCCTCTGCACGGTGGGCATTGCTCGAGCCCTGCAGCTGGGCATGTCTCTCTGGATGCCAGAGGAACTCTGTGGATCAAAGGTGAAGTGCTTTAAATGGAGTGTCTGAGCAGAGCTGTGCAGTTGTTGTTTGGATAAACATTGTCTGGGTATACCAGCAGCTGTAATTAAACTGATTTAAAAACAAACCTATCTGCTATATCAGTTGAAAAAAAAAAAGGGTGCTCCATAACGAAACATTAGAGCATCATTAAGGCATGGTGATGTTGCAAATTCCTACACCTGAACTAAATTCACATACTTTGTTTATGGGTTCCTGTCTTGTAAATTTAGATTTGAGGAAATCCCTGCCTTTTATGGTAGTGTTTGAAGGGCTGGAATGCTGTCACAGCCATTTCTGATTCCTCATCTCGATGGGCGCATGACTGCTGGGATTCATTACTTGTGGAGAAAACTGGTGGCTCCAGAAAGTCCCCAAAGTACAACCACATTGTGTGTGTCCTCATACTGAAAGCAGAAGCTCTGCTCGTTGTTGGAGAGAACAGAGTCGTTGGCTGAGGTCTTGAGCCGGGCATTGTAGCTGTGAGAGGCTCGTAGAGGAATCCTCAGTTCAGCTGGTGGTGTGGTGGAGATGAAGCTTTGGGATGTGAGGGAGAGACTGGAGCATGA
Source organism: Melanocharis versteri (assembly GCA_013397845.1). Classification (NCBI taxonomy): domain Eukaryota; kingdom Metazoa; phylum Chordata; class Aves; order Passeriformes; family Melanocharitidae; genus Melanocharis; species Melanocharis versteri. The sequence continues at coordinate 904,857 of VZTG01001729.1, forward strand.
GGAAAGTGTGGGGAGACCCTGGCACTGACTAGGTAAGACACTGACCTGTGTCCCTGAGCGGGAGCAGCTCGTCTGCTGCGAGTCCCAGCCCGCTCCAGCGCCTGAGGACACGCTCAGGTGCGATGCCCCAGGCGGACTTTGTGTCAGGGCTGGCCACTGTGTCATCAGGTCTCAGGCAGAGATGCCCTTTGCCTGCTTACTAAGTCTGCTAAATCTGTAGGGTAGCTGTGCTTTTGTGTAATCTGACTGTACGGATTGGGGCGTCACATCCAGGAGCTCACAGTAGTACGTGGTGGATCTGTAAACTCCCGTTTTTTGGTGTTTTACCGAACAGGCACGGAGTGGAGTCCGTTCCTGTGTTACTCACGGGCAGGCTGTGGTGCAGTGTGTTTGGGCAGTCAGAAGACTGGGTAGCACTGGGAAGAGAGAAGCTGGAGTGCTTGCTTGCAGCAAATGGGTTTAGATCTCCTTGCATTCATCTTGCATCCTCATCTTGGATTCAAATGCTGAGAACTTGTGTTTTATCCATTCCAGTAGGCTGCAGGGTTTGAGTCACCTTTGCCAGAGTTTGAGCTGGTGGCTACAAATCTCTTCATACAACCAGGGAACTGGGACCACCCTACAGGACTGGATGAAAAGACCTACAACCCCCTAACTAAGCCCCAGGAGTGGAGCAAATCCCAGCAGCAGGAGGTGGGCCAGTTCTCCCAGCGCTGCCGAGGGTGGCTGTTGGAGATCGGCAGTTAAACCTTGGGTTGATAAGTGCTGTTTCCAATTCTGCCTTTCCTGCTTTGCAACATGGGATTAAAAATTGCTGCATTTTCAGCTTTTCCATCTAGTAAAGCAGCAAGTTGAGCTCGCTGCAAACTGCCAGTCCCTGAAAACTCCGCTTCCCCTTTTCTTCTCTCTTTTTTTTCCCTTTCGTTTTGAACCGCCCCCATTCCCTTTTGAATCGGTGAATGAGAGAATGTCTAAAGCCAGCGAAGTATGGAAAGATTTCATCCCTGGAGAGGTCAGGGTGGGGTGGAAAGCGGAGGGGGCTGCAAGGGGGCAGTTTGAAAACAGGAAACCATGTGGCAGTGAGCATGCAGGGCCCAGCTGATGTGAATGAGCTATTGAGAGCAGAGCGACTTGGGCTGGCCCCGGCATTAGAAAGATGAAAAACTTTAGGGTTGGGTTTTTTTTCCCCCCAAGAAAAAAAGCTCTGCCTTTCAGGCTAGAATAGAAGAGGGAAGATGGTATTTTCCGGGCAACTAGTTGCTGAGATCTTTGTTCTGTGTTGCACACAAACCAAGAAAAAAGCAAATGACTGATTCCCTTTTTTATTTTTTTTTCCATGTGCGCTGATTAAATCGTAAGTTTCCGTTCCTGGTTTAGGAAAGCATTAACTTCGAAACTGTCTTTCATTCACCTGGCCTGAGGGAGTAGGAAGAGTCTTTTTACCTCTTGAAAAACACATCCCTTTGCTCTCAGTCTCGTTTTGGACCGAGCAAGCACACCAAGTGCCTGCAGCCAGAGGTGGAAGAGGCTGGCAAAGAAAAGCTGCTGCTTTTTCTTCCCCCGCTCCCTCCTCTTTTTTTTTTTCCTCTCTGAATCATGCTCCCACAACTGCAAAGTAAATTTGAAAGCTGGGAGAACACTGGTGCAGGACTAAAAAGGCAAGTAGTGACGTCCCAGCCCAAATCAGGAGGGAGTGGCTTTATTTCATTATTTTCTTTCCTTTTGCCCAGTGCTGTCATTAGAAATTTAAACTTAACGCAAACCCAAGCCGTCTTGCCTGGTGAGCAGTGAACTGACTCGGAAGGAGGAAAGTACTTTTTTTTTGTTGTTTCTTTCAGTGCGTGAGGGCGTGAAAAACAAAACACTTTGGTGACAGTATTTGCGTTGGATACGGAGATTGGTTTTTTTGTTGTTTTTGTTTTTTTCCTGAATTAGACCCGTCGTGGCTGAGCCTACCTTCTGCCTTTCCACTTGGAGCGTCAGTATTCCTGCTGCACACATCTGGCTTTTGTTCTCTTTTCGGGCAGGATTTTTATTCTGGTGCTTTTTGGATATCAAAGTTGTCTGGAAAACATTTTTTTACTATTATTACTGTAACAGGAAGGCTGATACCATTCATAGCAGTCACAAAAAATATAATCCTATATGTATAAAGCTGTCTTCAAGTATCTTTTGTTTGCTATAAGTTCCTGCATTGCCTGTATAAGCAAATCTGTTCCGAGAAGACTTTATCAGCCGTGCGCAGCGCTGGGATTTTCGTTTTCCTGTTGAGAAGCTCGGGCAGGCTGGTGTGCTGAGACACGGGGACTCCTCTGAGCACGGATGTGAGACGTCTGGGGCCGTGGTCAGCCCGGGGTTCATGGTGGGCTCTGCTCCTCTGCTCCTGGCTTTTTGGACAAAATGTACGAACGCCACAAGAGGCGATACAGCCTGTGCGACATTTCCAAGGTGGACAGGACTGTAGATGTTGTGTTGTTAAAGGTATGATGTCTGTATATATTTATTTGTGGGTTCTCTTCTCTATCTCCAGGGGATCGATCTGTTCTTTGCTGTACTCGTGTCCCCAGTGGGATGATGCAGAGGGGAGGGACAGGTGGAAGAGCTCTTGCCCTTCAGCATGGAGATGGTTTTGAGTGTTATCAAACCAGATCATGGCAAATATTATTACCTCTGAAACTAGATAATGTCTTCTGGCATGCACTCTTTGGGAGAGCTCCCTGGCCATCCTCCCTGCCCTCTGCCTTTAAACAGTCCCTGGTTTGAATTCTCAGGTTGGTTTTTTGTGTGAGGGGAAAAGGGTTTCCATTTCCAGTGCTTGCTTTTGAGGTTGAAAGGCACATGTTCCCCAAAAGATGCATTCTGCCAAAAAAAGGCTTGGTGGATCCTTCTTTGCCTCTGTTTTTTGTTTGTGTTAGAGAGTTGCTGTCAGTCTTGTTGTTTGGGTGTGATTTTGTCTGAGGATGGGTTGGAGCAAGAATCAGGAGTGGCTCTTGGCTAATTGTCCCAGTGTGTTCCTCCTCTAATCTAAAATTAGCAAGTGCTCCACCAAATGGCACAATGGTAGTCTGGGAATGTCCTGTCTCTGTAACAGCTTTGTGGAGCTTCAGCAGTTTCCTGGCAGAGTGGATGGAAATAGGAGAGAAGCCAGAGGGACTGCAAAACACAGCCCAACTCAGAGATCTTGACTGCTGGAAGAGCATTTCCTTTCCCTCTCCCTTTTTTCTCTTTTCTCTTCTTAGCTGAAGCAGTGGGATTCTACATGATCATATGGCTTCCTTTTCTATGATTTTTGCTTCATGCTCTTGTTTCCAAGTCAAGACAAGAATATATAACAAATTTATTTTCAATTACTTCTTGTTCTACTTTATCTGCACTAAAATAGACCTAGTTCTTGTTAACTTGCTTTGTTTATGAATGAAAATGCTTTCCTTTAATTCAGTGTACCCACTGGTTTTTGGTGGCACAGATAGCTGTAAGTTGTTTTCTCTACCAGCTCAATTTTTTTGAGCATTTTTGAACTCTCATGTTATTGATGCTGGTTGAGGGTTGAATCCCATGGTATTCAGTCTCTAGACACAGTATGTGTCATTAAAAATATTGTTATATTTTGCACACTCTGCTTCTGTGAAAGGACTGCTTAATAATTCTAGGGAGGAGACCTGGTACCTCTGTCAATCTTGGTTGCCAATAAAAGGCACAATCTTTTTCTTTATAAAGAGTATCTGAATGCCTGGGTTGAAGTACAATTCACTAGAATTATCCAACTTCAGTACCTCTGATGTCATCAGTTCCTTAAATTAGTTTTTGTCCAGCAAAGCTTAGATTTTATAACAAAATGTGGCTCTTGTTAGTTCCAACTAGTATTTTCCTAATTGACTTTCAGAGCTGTGGGTTATACTGTCTGTTCCTGCAAATGACTCAGTGTCCATATATGTGTGCGTGTGTGCACGCATTGCTGCTCCCGACATGGGCTGTACAGCCTGCAGATGTTTAAAATAGGAGGGTGCTGGTGACAGCTACAGCTACAATCAACTCTAGCTCGATTTTCAGTCATTCTTCATGTTTTCTCTGGTTTCTATAACATAACTGGTAGATGAAATTAAATTCTGATGATCTAGGGATCCAAGCCAGCGCTCGAGTGCGTCAGTAGCAGATCATCCCTTGACGTTAATGGGAGTTGGATCAGGCCCTTAATGAGGGAGCTGGGTGTGGGGTTTCTGTTGAGTTTGGTTTTCATTAAAATACTGAAATAAAACTGTACCTTATCTAGGCCATTGTGTTTTGGGGAGTTAAGAGGACAGGGTTTCTTAAATACTGAAAAGCAAGTACATGTCCTTAGAAAAAAGCAAACCCAAATTGGATCCATCAAGAGTGTTTGAGCTGATGAAATTTTAACAAGATACCTGCAAAGCGTCAGACAGCTTTCAGTTTGGCTGCTGGTTGACTCAGATGAGCTGTCATTTTGTTGAGTGGTCGATGAATATGTTCTTTGCTTCATTTTAAGATAGGGAACTTAGTAATCATAGAATTGTTTAGGTTTAAAGGACCCTTAAGATCATCAAGGCCAGCCATTAACCCAGCACTGTCAAGTCCACCTCTAAACCATGTCCCTCAGTGCCACGTCTACACATCTTTTCAATACTTCTGGGAATGGTGACTCAGTCATGACATAGGAAAGGAAATCAACTGCTGAAAAAGGACAATGAGAACAAGTGGTGAACAAAGAAGATCTCATGCCATTTTGGGTACTAAATGTTTATAGATGGGATTACATTTGTGTTGATTGCATCCATTCTTAGATACAGGCGCAGAAGAATTTTTGGTTCCTACCCATTATTTTGTGATGCATGTGTCATCTGAAGGGCCACTGTCTTGAGGCTCAAATTTTCCATGTTTAGATTGAGCCCGAAACTGTGGCTTGTAAAGTTATGAAAAAAATTAACCTCAGCAATTTTGAGGGTTGATGCACACAATTATTTTTGGCTTTAGCATAGTTTCTTCCTCCTCTCCACATAGGAAGAAGCAAGAGGCAGCAGGTTACCACCAGTGTCCCAGCCTCTGTCAGAGGTAGGACTTCATCCTAGGAAGAAATTCCTTATTGTGAGAGAGGTGAGGCCCTGGCACAGCTTGTCCAGAGAAGGCCAGGTTGGGTGGTGATCTGAGCAACTAGGAAAGTTGTCCCTGTCTATGGGAGAGGTGTTGGATTTGGATCGTCTTCAGGGTGCCTTCCTACCCAAACCATTCTATGATTCCATGATTCCATGATTCTGTGTTCTTTACTGGCTGCTGAAGCTATTCGAGCTTGATGAACTTGGATCCTGAACTTAGGGTTTGCCACTGCACAGGGAAGCCTGGATGATGCAGAAATGGCATAAAAGTTTACTGTCATTGTTCCTGCTGGGTTTGCATTGTAGCAGATGAGGGAGAAGTTGTGGGGTGTGTGGGATGCCTGCTTGTCTGAACATTTTGCTGAGCTCTGAGCAGCTACGTGCAGGGTAAAGTAGTCTGTGCTATGTTATTACAAGCCCAAAATGGGAAGTCTCAGTGTGCCCATGTGTGCCTTGGCAGCCCCGTCTCATTTTTATGTTGTGCCTGCTACCACAAATAAAACTGTCTAGGGACAGGATACAAAAGCCACACTGGCTGGCACCTTGCAGATACATGTGAAGTCAGACAGGCGTTCAAGTGGGGATGAACAGGCAGTGCTTTGCAGAGTTACAGGGTAAGAACTGGGCTTGCATTGGGAATGGGAGACTGAGCAATCGCAGCTGGGAATGTTCTCTAACAGTTTTTGCCTATATCTGCATTTCACCTCTGTATGAATGCTCAAGCTGTTAAGGGTAGGCGGCACCAGGAGTAAGTTTTTTCACAGCTGGGGCAATGAGGTTTGGTTTTTCTGCTTTTCAGATGAGCCCATCCCATTCAGCTTCCAGCTGAAGATCAGAACATTATCCATGAAATTAAAAACAGCATTAATAATTAATCAAGGCATTTTGGAATCAAAGGGACAGCACTATTAATTAGTTATTCTGCTTCCTGGCTGCTCTGGTGGCTCTACTCCAGCACCAGAGAAGATCCTCTGGAATGAACCCTGCCTACCTAAGGCACAGTGCCATTTACAGCATCCTAAGCTAAAAGTAGTAGGTGAAGTCCCCAAATTATCTGAAACCAGGCTTCCTTCCATTGTATGTTGACGTTTTTCTTCTTTATTGACACATAAGCAAGTACATCCCCTCTTTGAGGTTGTTCTGGGGGAAGGATTTCCCCAGCTGATGGGTCTGTGGTGTTCATTAAACTTTGTGGGCCTAAAATCACTGAACATAGTCCTACATCTGTCTATGCTGTTCTGGTCATTGAAGGGCAGAAGGAGAGAAATGTCTTTAGAATGATGTAGAGAGTTTTTGAGTTTTGCTGTTTGTGTCTCATGTAGAATTACATCTGTAAGGGCAACTTAAATGAAATTACTGTGTTTTCACATTAGGTACATGCATGTTTGTGGGAATTTCGCTCCCATATTAGTTAAGAGATTTTTTTTTTTCAAAGCCAATGCTGTTATTTTTAAAGCTTAATTAATGTCTGTTGACTTTTGGTTTTGCTGGTGGAGGACATCCCAGTGCCAAGGGCTGGAAAACGTACTTAGGGCACATGTTCCTTTTCCCAGCTGGGACATTTCTGGGGGATAAATGCACTCTAGGAATTTAATGTTGCTCTTGCACTATAAAGAGCTAATTTATTCAGTCATGTAACATGTCCTATGCTTGTAGGAGCCTTTTTTGGTGAAATCCTTTAATACAGTTTTCTATAGCACTGCTGGCTTGTTGCTGTGAGAGAGGTCAGTGTGGACCTCCTTGACAAAGTGTTGTCCTGATACGGTGTCACCAGTTCTGTAAAGGTAAAAGACTCAGTGCAGCATATTCACAGTGTCAGAAGAAAAATCTCCATAGAAATCATTGCAGAAATGCAAGTGTTGTCTCTTTTGGCATACGTTTGAGAATGTCTTTGTGTTCTGCATCCACCTGTTAATATCTTCCCCCAAAGCTAAGAAAATACACAGGAAGATCACCAAAATAATTTAAATAAAAATAAATCTGGAATTTGCAAGCAAATTGATATGTCTGCTCTTAATATTGTCTGGCAAGATGATTGCCAAAGCAGTGACTGTTGCTGTTGATGAGAGTTTTGTGTGTATGGAGTCTTTCTGCAGCAGCAGATGTTGAAGGAAAACAGTGGAAATTCCTTCCCCAGATGCCCCATCCTTCATGCTCCTTTTCAAAGTGTTTCAGAGGATCTTGAAAGGTGGTTTTTTGTGAAGGAGGCAAATCAACTGTTGCTTTAGTTTCTAGTGCAGGAATTGCAGGCAACTGGATAATTTCATTGTAAATGGAATTGTAGAGTTAAAGGTTGGTCAGCATAAACACTGAATTTCAGTTATGTGTACAACTTTTCTTCAATCCTATAAGAAATTTTCAGGAACAGGAAGTTCCTAGAAAATAATTACAATATGCATAGAACTTTAAAAAAATCGTTGTATCATTTCTGCTTATGAAAGAAATGAATTGTCATTGAATTTAGAGTATTGCTTTTTTCTACTACTTTTATTCTACAGTGGATATTTAAAATGGATATTACTCAGTGTGGTGCACAAGTACTTAATGATACACTAAGCAAGCTACAATTACTCTCCTAAATATTTTCCTGTGTGCAGTAGTATCTGGTTTAAGCTGCCAGGTAGATCGTAGTCTGGAGGCTGGGGAAAATAAAAGGAGGAAAATGGAAACTTGCGAATTTAGGACAAAGTTAAAATAATCTGGAGGGAAGATGAATCTCTAGGGATCTGCTAGGAAATGAAAGTTAAAGTCATCTGGTTCCTTGTGCTCTGGAGATGTTGATTTATATCATGACCAGTGAGGTTGACAAGTGCAAACTTTTGCAATAGCGAAAGACTTCCTGAAAGGTCAGTGTGTTCTCTTTATTGTGAAATGGAAGGCAAGAAGAGTTAAAATAAAACCAGAGGGAGAGAAAAAGGATTTTCCATGCTGGAAATGTAGGAGAGGTTCATAGGAGCCAGGTGGTCCGTGGCCCCCGAGGTGCCTGTTCCTCGTGAGCCTCCACCACACGGCTCTGCCGTAGATATTGTTGGAGTGTCTTTGAGAAGGAGGTCCTGATCCTGGTTTTTTGGGAAGGCACCCCACTGGAGTGGATTAGATAATCCTTGTCTGAGGCCAAGAGGAGAGGAAGGAAGAGCCTGAGAGCAGAGTCTGGGGTCGCTCACTGTTCCTGCAGGATGGAGGACACCTCAGCCAGAGGTGTCTCATAGCTTGTCCAGCTCCATCCTTTTCTTATGCATTAAGTCACATCAAGTTTCAAGTGCAGAGTCTGCAGGGAGGTGTCCCCGAGAGTCAGGAAATACCTCTGTGTGCCCAGAAAGAGCAGTGGAACCATCTGCTGCTCGCAGCTCCAGCTGGTGTCCTAAAGGCCTCTTTGAACATTTAGCCTGTTGGTGTTCCGCAGGCAAGCAGAAAATCCTCCGGGATTCAGTCTTTGGTGCCTGGGGATGTGCTTCCATGATTCATTCTGTGTCTGAGCTGCAGATAAACGCATTCAGGCTTCTGTATGGAAAAATAGCTGGTTCTCTCCTGGCATTTCTTCAAAAGCTGTGTACTGAAACTCTGTTCCCAGAGGCTGTTTCATATTCCCTCTGCCACTGGAACAGCGCTGCATCCTCTGCTCCGCCGCGAAGACTTGGGATGCCTGGAATCAATGAGCTATAATCAGTGTGGGCAAGCAAGAAAGCGTGGGGCTTTTATCATCTTCTGTGGCCACCAGCCTGTGGTCCTGTCCTTGGGCTTCTCTCAGCAAAACAAGAAACTGGGGGGAAAAGGGAGGAATTTTCTCACGTGCAATGCACACGTGCCTGCAAAATCCCAAGACAAGCTCATTTCTAACTTCTCCATACTGGTGCATCCCCCAGCTCCTGCTGTTCAGGTGCTTTTATGAAGGCGATTTCCTCTCCAGCTCTTACTGTCTGTACCTGTAGTCACTAGTTCTGAGTAAACACAAGCAGAATTCAGGTGTTGAGGAGGGGTCCCAATACTCAGTGTTGGGCTGTGGGTAGTGGGGTTTGTGTTTCAAGTATCTATGGACCACCCAGATCCCTGAGAGCACACAGCAAACCTCCCTCAAAGCCTGTCTGAGCTCGTTTTGGCCTCGGGAATACTTGTATATAGTAGTGGTTTCCTTTGTTTTTGTTTTGATGGTGATTATTATTTTTCCTGAATTAGAGCTACTGAGATAAATATTTGGTTCCTAATGTTTTATTTTGTACATAATCAAGTATATCTGAAGCAGCACCTTAAACCTCAGTGTTACTCTCTCATTACTTTTTTTAATAGAGAAAAGCAGACGTTTTCAATACTTGGCAAAGCCACAGGGCTGAGGAGAGAGCTGGCTGGGAAATGGGAAAAATGCTCAAATCTTTTTTGAAAAAATGCCAATGTCTATAATGCATTTTCAGTGAATGACTCAATTGGTTCTATTAAAGGAAAATATATAATGTTAATTCAGCCTAATATGGCTTATTCAAGAGACAGCTTGAACCTCTTCCTATTTTGCTTTCTTACTGCTAATTATTGTAGGATGTTTAATTATTGATTTCCAGTAGTGGATATCAGTATAATTCAGGAGTAGTTCCTCTGAATTTGATGGAGATTTGTTTAAAATTAAGAAGGATCAGACTCTTCTTGAGGAGGAAGGAGGGAGGTGCAAGTCAGTCAGAAGGAGACAGAATTTGATTTTGTATCTGAAATGGGTCATTCCTTTGTGTGGACTTGAGCACATTTGCATTTGTCCTTCTATGTGTGTTCAGCCTCAACCTCTTGATTTGCCTTTAATAAAATATAGCAAAGTGTGGTGCAAATTTATTCTGCTTTGTTTGGAGAGAAAAGAGTAATAGCATCATATTCATTGACTTTGCAGTTGTAAAGTGGTATTTATTGACTTTGCAGCTCTTTTAAGACTAAAAAGTGAGTGAATTCTGCAGTTAAGTTTAAATCCTAGGGTTAGATACCACAGAACCTAGCTGAGAACAGGGAGTGTCTTCTGTTGAAAGAATCAGAACGTGACCCACTGTCCATGCAACAGTTAAAATGCAACGTCCTTATGTCACTTTGGAAAGCAGAAAAAAAAAATTGTTTTGAAGTTTTGCTTACAAATCCTTTCTCAAGCTGAAGACTGCTTCTCTTTTCTTCGCTGCCTCTCATTTCATATAGATGTACTGTATGTGAAAGGGAGAAAATGGATACACAGGTGTGTGTGGAGCAGAGGTGCAGGGAACACTGGGATCTTAGATGTGTGTACATAGAGGGGTGTGATGGGGTCTTGGGTGAATATCTGTGTGATGCAGATGCATGAGCAGAGTCAGGGAGTAAGTGCTACAAAGTGTACATCATCCCTAAGAAAAATAGGCTGCAAAATTCCGTGGAGGTTGGAGGGACATCCAGGTGGGATGTGCACTGAGGTCACCCTGAGACCTGACTCTGGTAGAGCTCAACATCTCCTTCACCTCTGCTGGGAGACTCCTGCTCATTTTTCCCCTCTCAGAACTTCTCTGTTCCTTCCCTGGCTCTGTCAGCAAGAGCTGCTGACTGGGGAAGGTCATGGCATCCTCTCCGCTGGAGGGTTTTAAAGGCACGTTGGATTAGGACCTCTCAGATGATAATTGAGCCTAACTTGGCTCAGCAGACAGGGACTAGCTGACCTGTCAAAGGCCCTCCCAACCCCGCTTTGTCATCGCACAAGTATGGAAGAGGACAAAACCTGAGGAAGAAAAATGTGCAGCAGCAAGTAGCTGCCAGGTCTGGGGGAGAGCAGGGTTGCCTCTGTGGTGGGGAGAGCGGGAGGTGAGCGGAGGTGCTGGCAGGAGCCCCCCGGGTGACGGGCAGGGGACACAGCCAGAGCGGGGAGGAGCCAGCCAAGGGCTGCACTAACACATTCCATGATCTCAGTGAGAGAGGAAACAGGGACGTGGGTCATTAGTCAAAGCAGCACGTCAGGTCAAGGGTAGGAGAGGCTTGGTTTTAATTTATTAAAAACAATAAATAATAAGAAGGCAAAACCAGTGCGTTTCATAACGTAGGAGGAAGAAGAACATTGAGGGGATGAGAATCCAGCAAGGGACTGCAGAAATAGAGCAGGATCATGGGGGAGATTTGAACGTGGGTCAGAGGCAAAAAGTAAATAGTTAAAATTCACTATTTGAAAGGGAGGAAAGGAAATTATTTCAGGAGATAAAAGGAAAGCCAGAGAGAGGGTAGGAGAAATACTTGACATATAAAATCAGACTAAGTCGTCCATTTCAGTAGCTTTCTTCTAGCTACAACTTAACATATGAGATCCTGTGTGTTGAGGCAGGTCAGGAGGGGAAATAACTTCTGGGTTTTGTAGTGTGGGACAGGTGAGATTTGCATGCATTTGGCAGTAAGTAAAGGCATTTGGCTCAGAGAAATGGCAGAGAGAGTAAAAGGACTTCCAGAGTCTGCCAGCTGCAGACAGAAGTGATGGGAAGTGAATGTTGGATGAGCCAAGGGTTGTGGATAGTCCAGCAGACTTCAGAGTCAAAATGTTGGACAACACAGCCTGAGTGAGGAAGATGAAAGCACAGGCAGAGGGAGGAGGAGGCTGAGAACAGATCAGTCATCCCTGCTGAAAGACTGGGAGTCATGGAAAGGGTGAAGGACGGGGTGAGATGATAAGGGCTGATGTTGAAATAAACCATGTGATGTGTCTTAGTGTTAAAATGGGCGTTTCCATCATCATCATTTCAGTTAATGCAAGCCCAAAGTGCTTCTGGTTCTCACCATGACCTGGGCACTCCCCAAGTCCTCGATTCCACATCATCAGAGCACTTTGCTATCTCTGAGCTAATTATCTGTACAGCAATATGGGTGGAAAGGAATTTCTGTTCTGTAGGTACTGAACTGAGGCATAAAGCAGAAGAGTATTTTCCTGCAGTCCCGCTACAAGTGGAGGTGGGACTTGAAGCCAAGGTTATCCAGTCCTCTACTAGTAGCTTAAAAACACTGACTCATCCTTCCTCTGAACTCCTTCCTTGAGCAGGAGCCTCCTTCAAATCAAACTTTCCACAGAGAAATAAAGGTTTTTGGCATATTCTAATGGTTTGTTTAGTGATGCAAAAAGAAAAATCGTATGTTACTTCTGACATTTTTATTATTGGGAAAAAATTAGGCCATAACTCTGTATGTGCTGGTTGATGCAGAGGGACATTGGAGAAGAGACTGCCGGGGGTGCTGGTGAGAGTGGCCTTTCTCTGATGTGCTGTGATGTGTTTTCCAGATAAACCGTGGGAGCTGGTGTCCGCTGGAGCCATGTCCCGACCCCTCCCTGCTGGAGCGCAAGCGCACGCGGGACTCTCCAGGTGAGCCAGCGGCTCCAGAGCAGCAGCCCTCCTCCTCACCTTTCCTATCCTTGCTTTTCTCCCTGTTTCTGACATCCCGGCCCGGATGGGGAAAACACATAAATTAAAGAAACTGTGCAGTGACTGTGCTGTGAGTCATTGTTAGCACATGGCTGCAGCACTTGACTAGCAGGGAGCTGTGTGGTGTGTCACCATCTCAAATAACTCTGCCTTTCAAGTGCTTCAGTATTTTGATCCCCACCCCCCCCTTTTTTTTTTCCTAAATGAGCTTGAAAAGTTTGTGTGAGGGGCACACAGACGTGGTTTCTAGCTAAAAGGATAATATGATAAAAGAAAAAAAGCCAGAAATTTAAACCCCTAAATTCATATTTAGACCCAAATCAGTGGCTTGAGATTTTTACTTCCCCCCTCCCCGAAAGTTGCTGAGATTCCAGGCTTCAGGAAGCAGGAAGGCTGTTCAGAGCCATCGTTCCCACACCCTGCCCACCGGCTGTGCCAAGCTCCCATCCCAGCCCTGCGTGCTGGCTGCTGCTTTCTGGCTCTTCCACTGGGACAGAAAATCTAGTCTGGGCAAGCTTCAAAGAAGGATTGGTGTCCAAGATAAGAAAAAAAGCATTTCCTTTCATTGGATTATGCATGTTTGAAACAAATAGAGTAATTTATCAGGGCCCTGAATGGGGACTTTGCTGAGGCTGCTCATGGAGAGGAGGCTTCTTGCCCTGCTGTCCTTATGAGCAGTGGTCTCACCCAAATCTCCTTGAATTTATCAGGGAGACTTGAAAGAAAATGACTGAGTGTCAATGTGAAATTTAAACTCAGTCTTTCAGAGTGGTAGGCTGAGAAGGGATAGTGTGGGTTAGCGACCATAGGGGTTTATCCTAAATAGAAGTTCCAGCTCACATCAAAGTTAAATAACTGCTTTTTTATTAAAAAAAAATTGTTCTGTTTAGATGAGTCGTGAACAGTGAACAGCTGTTTCAAGAGTGTTTTTACAGGAGAACCTGTGGTATTGCCATGTTTCTTCTTTACTAATTGTATCTGTGAATCCTGTGCCTCTTGGTACAATATTTTTATGCTTCAGGCAAGAGTTACTGCAGACCGTTTGTCTGCAAAATTACATGCACTCATTTGACTTGCCAGGTTTATAATCACATATTCCTATGGATCACTATCAGTTGCACACCTATTAATTATCTAATGCAATATTACACTATAGAAATATAATATCATATACATAATTAGGTAGCTGTATATACAAGTTTATTTTAATAATTACAGTAATACATGTCTGTAACACACGCATAAAGAGGTGAGTTTTTAAGTAAATGTGCTCTCCAGATGGACTGAAGCAGCAGAAAGATCTCAGGTTATGCAGGTTCTGGCCTTTCTAGAAATGATATTGTTACTGCACAGGCATCCTCCTGCTGCCTTGTGATGCTGGGCAGTGTAGAGAGGGCAAGAAAAATCTGGCAACTCTTAGCAGCAATAAAACCATGAGCTGTCTGTGTGGCTAACTTAAAAATACAGTACTTGATAAGGAATTAGGCCTTTTTCATCTCCTGAAATGACTTGCAAGGACAGAGACCTCAGATCTTAGAAAGTAACTCCAGAAATTGGAGCCTCTCATTTTCTGTCAATGCTTTTGAAATTAGGTGCGCAGAGGAGTGCAGCAGATACGTAGTTATCAGCATGGAATCGGAGGGTTCAGCCCTGGCTTGGAGGACACAAGAGCTTGGAAAATGTACAGAAGAGATTGCTTGGAAATGTTCTTTCTAGGGCTTTTTTCTCTGTTTTTTTTTTTTTTCTTTTTGCCTTTATATTGTGCACAGAAGTGTTGCCAGGGGTGTGAGAGACAGAGCCTGGCTTTGTGCAATGTCTGCGCAATGCAAAACAAACGCAGCGAACTGAGAAAAGGGGAGGGAGAAAATGGAGAAAATACGCACACCTCCAACCAAAAATAAAGGAGAGGGTAGGGAAGAGAGGGTTTGGAAATGAGTGTCTCAGCACAAATGAGCTGAGGTATGTGGAGGGGGTCCCCATCACCCTGCTCCTCATCCTTCTTCCATCTCCTTCATCTCCTCTGCCCTGGGAGGCTCCTGCCGAGGAGGCTTCGCTGCCTCTCGTGCTTTATCCTTTATACCTCAGGGTGAGGTATCCATCCCTCAGCACATCTGGGCCATCCCCACTGATTTTCCAGTGGAACGTGGCTGGAGCCCCTTTGTTTTTCAGTCTGGGCTGTGGACATGCTGTGCTGGCTGCCAGCTGGATGAACGGCACCTGGCCCGCGTCCTCACAGCCGCTCCGTCTCTTCTTTCCCTTCATTCCCCCCCTCCTTCTCTCCCCTCCCTTCTCCCCCTCAGTGATGGAAAAGCAGTTCAGATTTTCCAGGTTTACCGAAAGGGGAACAGGAGCAGCTGCAGCATCCAATAAGTGCTTTTCCAATTCTCCACAGCGTGGAAATTCCTCTATGGGGTAATGGGGTTTCTGACTGGCTTCAGCTCCCCCTGCCCTAAATGGGGACAGCCCCACCACTATCACAGTAATGTTATTTTCTCCAGAAGTGCAGTCACTCTCATCAGTTGGGATGTGGCCGAGGTGTTCCATAGCTGCTGTCAGGCACAGATTAAGGATGGGGAAGGCAAAGAGGTGACCTTAGGCTATGCAAACCTGTTGTCCTTGCACTGATGTTTAAGCTTGATATCACCAAGGATGGAGTTAGTAGGTGTAATTTAAGAGTGAACCAATATTTTATTGCCCTGGCTCCTATCCAGACAGCTGAGCACTTTTTGGACTTGTTTAGTTAGAGGAGGTTGCAAAACAGCACCTTTCTTTTAAAAAAAAAATACTAATAATTAGAAAACATTTCAAACTGAGAAAAACAAGTGTTCAATTATTGCCAAAATTATCCTTAATACTTTTTCCTGAAGGGTGAACAAATAAAATGTGTGCAGGCATTTCTTAGGCAAATACTTGTCTGTTAAATGTTTTAAAAAGAGAGGGCTTTTGCAGGAGCTGCAGTCTAGTTCTGTGCTCCTGATTAACCCAGAACAAACAGCTGGAAGCATCTGAGAGAAAAAGAGATGCAGCATGCTTGTATTTCAATGTCTGGAGTTACAAAAGCTAAGAGTTTTTAAAAAAATCACTTAATTTTTGAATCTTAAAAAAGTAAAGCTTGTCATGGAATTTGCACTAGTGCTTTTTCAGTAAGAAGTGTAGAAGAAGGAATTAAATAATTGTCCAAATATGCACTAAAAGCACCTTGGTATTTAGAGGGAATCGATTCGTTGAGAAAGAAAGCAAATATTGACAAGTTATACTTTTACATTTATTGAATATGAATCTAATTTTGCAGTTGTTGCAATGGATAGGAAACGTCCCACTGTGTGCTCTATGGGATACCTCGTGCAGTATGTTTATCAGCACCTCAAGCTACAAGTGTTTACAGCTGTTCTATGCAGAATTTCAGTTTGCACCATGTACTTCACTGATGCACTTAAAAAGAAGTTCTAAACTCTGGAATAAATTATTTGAGAATTCGCAGGCGCGGTTTTGAGAGGTGAACAAATTTATAAAGCTTTATTTGTAAAGCTGTGTGTTTTAAATCCTGGGATTCACTGGGAGTATGCGAGTCTGATGTGTGGATGCTACAGAAAGCCTCAGGTTGTGACTCTTTGTGCTTTGCTCCTGCAGAATGTGAGAACTTCTTGGAGGATGGGCTGAGCAGCGTCTGTGCCTCATCACAGGGTGGTCTTAAAAGAGAGTCCGGGAGTGAGTCTGACCTCTTCCCCTTGCCTGGTGATGGGATGGAAGACCTTGTCTTTGGGAAGGTAAGAAAGCCTGGTTGGGATGTGGTTAAAAAAGCCCCTGATAAACCCATTCTGCACACACGGATCATCCTGGTTTCACTGGTGAGTTGGAAACCTGGAAGCGATTATCCTGGAACAGAATAGATGGGAAGGATCCGGTCTCCTCCTCGGATGCAGCAACATGAGGGATGTATTTACTTGCAGCAGAATTCCAAAAGCTGTGCAGCCCCCAATGGTAAAAAAATGAAAGTAATTTCGTCTGTCCAAAAGTAAATCAGGCACCAGAGGAACGGTTGAAAAGGTGGATTTTCTTGCAGGGTCATTAGGGATTGCACAGACGATATGAAATCCATCTTTAACTCACGTAACAAAGAGCTTTTCTCCAGCAAACTGTGACCCTGTGCTGACACCTTCAGATTTATATGCTGTAATTCTCAGAGGAACCAGTGTTTTTCTGTAAATTCAGTGTCATAGGAAGGAAACACTCACTCTAAATACTTCAGGCCAATTCCAGGGAATAGTTTTGTTGCCTAGGTGACATACCTCTGATGCCTGTTTGCGTGGAAGTAGAATGAAAGTGTTTTCAAGTTTGCTTAAAATCAACAACAGAAGTCATTGCTAACCTTAGTCATCCCTGTGCCCTCTGTGTTGCTGAGGAGGAGGAGGAGTGGGAGAGACCTGAGAGACAGAGTTGGCCTCCTGAGCAGAGAATGCCTCCCTTTGGCATCAGTCTTTTGCATCTACGTCAGAGCAGCCTGAATTTATTCAGGGGGTCATTAGGTTTTTGCTCTTGAAGAATCGTCTTGCTGGTAATTTGTATTGTTCGTGGCGTAAGCAGATGATGAAAAAGCATCCAGAAAGAATAGAGGGATGTAGAATCAAAAGGGATGTGACCCTTCTTTAGAGCAGTCATCACTTTGGTCTCCATGAAATCCCACTCTTCGGTTCAGCTGCAGCTCACAGGTTTGAGCAGGCACAGCTCCTACTCTGAAAAACTTAACTCTTGGGGTAACTTTCCCACTGGCTTTCCGGGAATGAAAAAGAATTCTGTTTGCTGAAATCAAATCAGATGGTGGTGAATGTTTTCCAGCAGGATGGGAAACACCACAGCCCAGGCTAAGTGATCTCATGTGCTATAAATGAACAGTAAAGTCATCCTTAATGCATGCGGTAGGGCACAGAGCTCACCAGCCTCACCCCTTCCCATCTCACTGTCAAAAGGATCTGGGACCCTGGATTGTCAGAGTACAAGGCTGTTTGGCAGAGCAGGCTGTCTTCAGTTCCCTCGTGTAGTGTGACACGGATTGCGACAGGCAGCTGCCCCTTGAGCCTGACTGAATGCTTCTATGGGAAAGTGTGGGAGAAGAGTGCACTGCCAACACAGCAAATTCTATATTATACTGAATTTTAGCTTTTTCCCTTTCTTATGTGGAAAGTTTCCTTCTTCAAATATGAGAAAGAAAGATTAAAATGTAACCAGAATAGGTAGTGCAGTGTAGCAGGGATGCTATAGGGGAGGGAGGAGGTGGTGGGGAATGCAGATCTTCAGTTGCTGGGGGAGAGAGGGCAGAGGCAGGAATTTTTTTTCTTTGTAGAAAGGGAATTTCTCATTTGGTAGCCTTTGCACTGTTCTCATTATGCAGTGGATTGCAGACTTTGTCTACAAATGGCTTCAAAAGGTTCCTGAGTTGAATTTAGGAAGTTATTCAAAGCTAATTTCAACCTCAGTTGCCTTACTTGTCTTTGTTTTCCTGACCAATTTGATTCCTTGTCTTGTTTCTCAGGATTTATCTGAGTATTTTTTCTATAGTTAAAGTTATTTCTAAAGGACCAGAAACACTAGTTTAGTGTTGAGAGCTTGTTCCTTAATTAAGTCTTTTTTGGTTTTCGAGTACTGAGTCCAGGTGGTAGAAATGCAAATTGTAGATATTTTTAATGAGCACCAAAATAAGTGGTGGCTGTGATCTTTTTTCTGAAAAATATTGTAAGATGCTTGTCTTGGCAGTTGATTATTTATAAACCTATGAATTAGTACAGTTTCTGTATCAAAGTGGGAAGAGACAGAATATGTTGATGAACAAAAAGAGGATCTCAAACCTTTCAGTGTCATGGTGATTATTATTACTAGTTCTGTTCTTGTTTCTCCTTTCTGTGGAGCAAGAGTTGAACTTTTGTCTACTAGAGTTGTTTTTTCATTATTTTTTTTATTGTAGAAATAAGTCCTTTTTTGTTAACTGCTTCATGCATTAAAATAAATGCAGGAAGAACAAGTTGCTGTCTGTTCAGGGTCTTTGGGCTGCTTCCTTAGACATCACTTGAAATTCATAGACTGGAAGCCCTGGTTCTGTCCCAGGGCCATGAAGAATTGGGGTCCGTGGGGTCACAAAATCTGCAGGTGCCTTGCCCTGTCCCTGGTGTTTGGTGTGTGCTCTGCTCCTCTCCCGTCTCCTTCCCTTCTCCTGTGCTTGTCTCATTTCTTTCTCTCTCTGAAGGACGTGTGCTGAGCTGTGGAACGTGAGCTGTCAGGTTAGGGAGCTTTAACACTAAAACCTGCCTTTTTTTTTTTTTT
>VZTG01001730.1:1220-13580 GCA_013397845.1 Melanocharis versteri
GAGCCCCGCTCCCCCCCCGGGGAGGTCTCCGCACCCGGTTTCCCCCGGGGCCGCGGGCCGGGCTCCGTTGCCGGTGCCGCGGAGCGGGGCTGGCGGCGCAGCCAGCACTGCGTCATGCCGCAGCTCAGCCCGCGGCGCTCGGCCGCCGTTCCCTCCGGGCTGTTGCTTGGCAGCGGCGCAGGAGCAGCACCGGGGACGTGCCACGGAGCCCCGCGCCCCGGGCGGCGGGCACGGGGTGATGGATGGGGGATGACTCAGCTCCCGGCGGGATGCGGCTGGCGAGGGGCTGCGGGCCCGGCCCCCCGTGCCGGGCTGGGGGGAGCTGAGCCCCCGTGGAGCCCTTTGCCCAGCCCTGCTGGTGCCCGGGCTGCACCCCCACTCCTGCCCTGCTTTTGGGGTGCTGGCTGAGCCCCGGGGAGGGTCCCCTGTCCTGATGGGTGTGGGGGGCATCCCCCAATTCCACAGCAGGGACCCCGCTGTCCCCCCACCATGGCAGCCCTCAAGCCAGCTCTGTCCCACCAGCTTTTCACCCTGGAGCCCCCCTGGCCTCTCTGGTACCCACTGGGTGCTCCCCAGCTGCATCCTCCCCTGGGCATGAGAGGCCTGGCTACCACCTGGTGCACGTGACATCCCCCAAATCTTTCATTTTCACCCACTGTAAATGCTGCCAGGACCTGGAGTTGAACTGAACAAGTTGAACTGTGGCAAGGCACAACTGGCTGGGGCAGTGCCAGTGGCCTGGGTAGCACCGGGACAAAGGGACAGGTGCTGGGGTCTCACTGGGGCTGGCCCAGACCCCCGGACTCCTTGGTGCTGCCCTGGCTTTGCAGCACAGCAAGGCACAGGGGGCCTGCGGGGCAGGGGCCCCCAGAATCCCCCTCAGGGACTTCTGCATCAGGACGGTGCTGGATCTGGGATCCTGACATGGTCCCTGGACCTGTCCCAGAACGTTCCAGCTGGGGTGGCATGGGGAGTGGGGCCCAGCCCTGGTAGAGCCCCTGCGTGCTGCGGTGCCTCCTGGCCTCATTCAGCCCTGGCCCTGCTGTGCAGGTGCATTGGGGGTCCCCGCGGGGGGGGCTGGGGGTCCTTGCAGGGCTGGGGGGGGTCTGTGCAGGGGCCTGGGGGCTGCCCAGCCCCATGTGCAGGCGAGTGGGGCTGGGACAGGCACGGTTCTGTGGGGACACCACGGGGGCTGGGGACAGACGGGCACGTGGCTCCCGTGCATCCCACACGCACCAAGACCGGACAGGGGAGACGGGCAGCGACGGGCATGGGGGATGCAGCTGAGCCTGGGGTGGGTGGCACAAAGGGAGCTGGTTTGGGGACCACGACTGAGGGCACTGCGGCAGTGGGGCACCAGAGCCGTGGGGCACCAGAGCCATGGGACACCACAGCCATGGGGCATGGTGTGTCCCAGTGCTGTTGGATCTTCGTGCTGGACCCACAGGGATGTTCCAGCTGCATCCCGATGGTGCAGCTGCCCCAGCCCAGGGGGACACAGGGCAGGAATGTGGCCAGGGCTGGCGCCCGCCGGGGTGCGGGGCCGCACGGCTGCAGCTGGATGCCGGCGCTGTCTGGCTGCCAGCCCCATCCCCTCCCTGGCCTCTCCCTCACCAGCCCCCCACCGGCCTCTCCTCCTTCCCCTGCTCCCCCTCCTGTGGCCTCTTCCTGCTTGGCTGCTGCCGCCGGGATCTTCTGGGGCTCAGGTGAAACCGACCCCGCGCCGTGCCGAAGCCTCACGCGCCCCTTGCCCCTCTGCGTCCCCCCCGGTGCCACGGTGCCAAGCACGGGACCCCTGAGCGGGGACAGGGCCCCAGCACGCGCGGTTCTCGGCGCTGCCGCGGCCTCAGCACGGGAGCAGGTTCATTTCCCGGAGCCGCGTTCCTGCTGCGCCGCCATGCCGGCACATGCGTGCTGCCAGCGCCAGGGCTGGGCCACGGCACCAGGGACAGGGTGCGGGGCACTGCCAGCTGCTCTGGGGCACACCGGGGTCCCCAAAGCAGGCAGGGCCTGGCTCCTGCTGCTGGCCTTGTCCTCAGGGAGCCTCACGGCTGCCTGCAGGCCCGTGATGTGACGTGTCCACGCGGCCCGTGCTGTGTTCCGTGGTGCAGGAGCCCCTAACCCCGCGTGCGCGGGGCTCGGTGGGTGCCAGCAGTGGGCACGTGCCCCGAGCTGGCCGTGGCGCTGGCTGAGGGCAGGAGGGTCACCCGCTGAGGCTCCCAGGCCAGTGGCGGCCTGTGCCGCAGCCCAAGTGCGGCAGGAGCCACTGTCACCCTTCTAAGTGTCCTGGTGCTGCTGGCCGGACGATGCCACAGTGCTCCCGCCTGGCCAGGCAGGCGCCCGTCCCCCTGCGGTGCCCGTGGTGCCGGCGATGCCAGCGCCGAGCGGGCGTGGAGCCGTGCCCACCCCGGGCTGCCCGGCGGCGTAACCGTCCTCTCTGTGTCCGGCTCGCAGGGGGAAGAGGAGCCCGAGGAGAACCCGAGCAAGGAGGAGAAGCAGGAGCCGGGGACGCCCATGAGGAAAGCCGGGCGGCCCGGGCGGAAGCGCAAGCATGCCCAGGTGAGCCAGCGGGCGCCAGGGCCAGGTGGGTGGCGGCGGGTGTCCCCCCGTGGGGCTGTCCTGCCCGTGCTACAGGCTGGCCTGGCTGCCCTGCGGGCCAGGGCGCTGAGCCAGAGGAGACCTGAGAGCAGCAGGAGGGGCTGTCCCCTGCTGGCCCTCCGTGCTGCCCCCTCCCCACGGCCCCCAGTGAGCCCTCCTGTGCCCGGTGGCACTGTCCTGCTCTGTGTGGCTCTGCTCGAGGCCCCGCCGTGCGTTCGCTCCGTGCCTGGGTGGCTGGGACCCTGGTCCCCCACCCTGGGGCTGTTGGGCCCGGGGAGCAGAGCCCCCAGGCCTCTGAGGGCCTCCCCAGCTCCTGCCCGCAGGCGATGCCCTCCCAGCACGCTGGGTTCGCTCAGCTCTCAGCTGGATCACGGGCACCGTGCCCGCTGGGGTCAGCTGGGGAGTCACGGGGTGCTCAGGGCTTTTGGGGGGGCACTGGGACCGGGCACCCGGGACTGACGACCCTCGTGGCTCAGCCCTTCCGAGCCGTGGTGTGTCCCAGTGCCCCTGGGGAGCCGCAGTGGCTCCCTCCCCGCGGGGTGGCCAGGTGGCACCCGGCTGCTGCCACGATCAATTCGGTGTGAGTGGAGGAGCAGGTTCCTTCAGATGCTGAAGGCCCAGAGGGAAGGTGCCCTTAGTCTCCCAGGCTCAGACAGTGTCCCCAGTCCTCATTCCCACAGGAGGGGACAGAGGGGTGACAAACAGACCAGGGGTGATGAGTGGGCCGGGGTAACAAGCAGGGCCTGGGGGACAAACAGAGCTGAGGCACCTTCGCTCTTAGAATGTCGCAAATCCTTTTTGGAAAAGTTTCTGGCAGCCGAGAGGGTTAATCCTGTGCTGGGACGTTTCGGGTCCAAGCTGCCTGTCCCGGAGATCCCTGATCTGCCACGCTGGTGCCAGGGCCAGCATCACCTGGGGCGGGCGCTGTGCGGTGTGCGGTGTGCGGTGTGCGGTGTGCAGTGTGCGGGGCTGGCCGGGCTGCGCGCGGGGCTGGCTGTGGCCCGGGGGCGGGAGGAACGTGCCGGGGCGGGGGGAGCCGTGCGCTGGAAGAACAATGCTGGCACGGGAGCAAGCGGGAACGTCGTCAGGAACAGCCGCGGCCTGGGAGCCAGGAGGGCTCCGGCCAGCGGAGCCGGCAGCCCCAGGAACCCCCTGGCACGATGAAGGAGTGGCAGCAGTGCCAGGGCACCGGGCACGTCCTGCCCCGGGGCTGGGCGTGGGTGCCATCCCTGTGTGCTCCAACACGCCTGCGCTGTGCCGGTGCTGGTGCCGGTGCTGCTGCCAGAGCCGGTGCCAGAGCTGGCCCTTTGGCCGGCAGCTCCCAGTGCCAAGAGAGAAGAGCTGGCGTGGCCAGCCGCGGGCACTGCCAGCAGGCCAGGGAAGCCCCTACGGACGTGAGCTACTAAAAATATCCTCCCAGTGGAGAGCCCGCTGCGCCGGGAGCACGGAGCAGGCTGCGGGGAGCTGGCACGTGCTGTGGGCACCGGGCTGGCTCTGAGGGTGCTGGCCGGGGGTCCCCAGCACCCTGTGCCCAGGGTCCTGGTGGACAGGCATGTGGCCAGAGGGGCTGAGCACCCGCCTCGCCCCGTGCCCGGTCAGCGGTGAGAGAGGGCACAGGGTGCAGAGAGGGAACTGGCAGGGGGCCGGTGGGCACAGCCCTGTGGGGACGGGTGTCATGGTGTCAGTGCGCCGTGCCATGCCACGCCGAGCTGCGCTGGGCTGTGCCTGGCTGTCCTGTGGTGTGCTGTGCCATGCTGAGCCGTGCAGTGGCATTGCCATGGCTCTAAGACCAGTGTCTCCAGTCACAGCTGCGCCTGGCAGAGGGACACTCCTCAGTGGGTGGCTCTGTGGGTGGTGCCGTGGGTGACAGGGGCACCTTCCCGGGGCTGGGGTGGGCACGAGGGTCCCCAGGTGCCGACCCCTGTCATCCCTCTCCAGGGAGTGTGCCCAGTGTCACCCTGTGTCCCCAGGGCGGTGGGGAGGGCACGGGGCCGTTCAGCCCCGCGGGCTCCCGGCAGAGCAGCCTCCTTGGCGGGGGCCCAGTGGAGGGGAGGGAGCGGGAGAAAGGCAGCACTTGTTCCCAGGACCCGGCAGCCAGAGGAAGCGGGTGGGTGGCTGGGCAGGAAGGCTCCGCCGCCGGGACGGGGACGGGCGCCGGAGCGGCCGGGAAGGGGACAGGCCACGGGGTGGGTCCCGGCCTCCCCTTCCCCTGCACAGCACCGGAACGTGCTGCTGCCACGGGGGGCCTGGTGAGCTGGGGTCCGGTCCTGGCCCAGGTAGGGAAGCTGGGGCGCCAGGTTTGGCCAGGGCAGCTGTGGAGGGGCTGGCAGTGGGTGTTGGCTGGGTGGGATGGATGGGGGCCGTGCCAGGGCATCCCGGCCGTGGTGCTGGGTGGGCTGTGTGTCCCTGTCCCGGCAGGACGTCACGGGAGGGGACGCGGCGCCTGTCCTGTCGCAGCGTTAGCATCCCAGGACGCTCCTGCCCAGCACGGCTTCTTGGCATTGTCCGGCAGCACTGCGGGCCCAGCGGTGACGGTCAGTCCCGGTGCCACTGCCAGAGCCTGGCAGCACCAAGGGGAGCCGGTGCCGCTGCGTTCCCACCGCCCCCACAGCGGCTGAGCCCCCCAGGGCCCATCCCAGCGAGGGGGTGGGCTGAGCTCCTGCAGCCTCTCTGAACCCCACAGCCACCCCAAAGCCCCGCAGCCGCCCTGAGTCTCCCACAGCCCCCAAACCGCGCAGCTGCGCCTCCAGCAGCCCCCGCGCCTGATCTGGAGCACATCTCCGGCCTTCCCGTTTCCTCCCGGGAAGCCCCACAGCCCCTGCGATTGTTCTCGGCACGGATGCGGCCCCAGGCGGAGGCGGGAGCGGGGCCGGGGGCGCTGGGACCCCCGTGAGCTGCATCGGGGAATGGCCGTCGGGGCCCCCTTAGGGCGAGCTGGGGCCGCTGCCATGCCAGGGACAGGGGATGCAGGGGAAGCACGTCCCGTCCTGCTCGCCCTGGCACTGGCAGGGACTTTGCTCCCTGGCATCCATCTTGCCTGGTTCCAGCTCCCTGCACTGCTCCTAGGCCACACTGCGGTGTCCCCACTGCTGCCCCATCCCGCCGTGGGTGTCTGGCCCTCCCGGGGCTGCAGCACCCCTTGGCCGGGCACACCAAGGTCTGGCCTCTGGCCTCTGAAAGGCCAGGTGTGCCCTCGTTCACGGACTGGCACAGCACCTCTGCCCTCCCGCTGGCACCAGTGTCTGCTCAGGGGACCCTGCCCTCCCCGGGGTCCGGGCCTGATGCAGCCAGGATGGGGAGAGGCCACGGCCGGTGCTGCTGGACCCCCCCGAACCCCAGCACCCCCTCGCCAGCGCCTTCTCATCCCTTCCCACCCAGCCTCGGAGGAAGTGACAGTGGCAGCAGCGGGGCTGCAGGGAGCAGGAAGCGGCCGCGGGGCTGCAGCAGAGGCGGCTGCGCGGGCGAGGGGCGGCAGCGGCCGGGGGGATGCGCCCTGGTGGGGACGGGGACGGGGACGGGGACGGGGACAGGGACGGGGACTGGGACGGGGAAGGGGAAGGGGAAACAGGTCCTGTGCCCTGCGGCGCGAACCCGGGGAACCTCGGGGAGGAGACTGCCTGTCACCTGCCACCCCCTCGAGCTCTTGCCTCGGTGCCAGGAGCCCCTCCCCAGCCCCTGCTGGTGGGCAGCACCGTGAGCCCTCTCACGCCAAGGCCCCCAGCAGCACCATGTCCCCTCCCTGCACCCCGTCACCAAGAAGGCCATCGTGGGACCTGTAGTTCACTGGGGACAGGCAGGAGGGTCCCCGTGGCCAACTGCCCACCGTGCCACCCTGGCATCACGCTGTGCCACCCTGTCACCACCCTGTGACACCCTGTCATCATGCCCTGGCTCCACACCGACACCGCGCCACCCCAGCCCCCTTCTGTGCTGCGGGAGGACACCGAGGCACCAGGAGGGAGCAGCAGCACCTCCAGGTGCCTGTCTGGGAGTGCTCAGTGCCAATGCTGGGGTGACACCAGGGTGGCACCCTGTGCCCGTGGCAGCGTGCGGGGTATCCAGGGAGGCTGGTGCCAGTGGCCGAGCGGCTCCACGGGGCTGGAGTGGTGAGGGCCAGCCCCAAGGGAAGGGGTGTCCTGGCACGGGGGGCTGCACCCCCCAGGAGGGCAGCTTGGAGTGGCAGCGGGGCTGGCCCGGGCTGGGCGAGCGGTGGTGGCTGTGCCCACCGTGCCAGGGCTGTGCCAGCGCCAGCTCTGCAGAGCTGCAGCAGCACTTTCACTCTCCCTGGCCACGGAAACCGCGGGGCTGGGCTGTGCCTCTCACTCTGACTGCTGCTCCCAGCGCTGGGCTGAGCCGAGCTGGGCTGAGCTGGGCTGGGCTGAGCTGGGCTGAGCTGGGCTGGGCTGTGCCTCTCACTCTGACTGCTGCTCCCAGCGCTGGGCTGAGCCGAGCTGGGCTGAGCTGGGCTGGGCTGTGCCTCTCACTCTGACTGCTGCTCCCAGCGCTGGGCTGTGCCGAGCTGGGCTGAGCTGGGCTGAGCTGGGCTGAGCTGTGCCGAGCTGTGCCAAGCTGTGCCATACACCTGCCCAGGCAATGCCCCGTGATGCCATCCCAGCCCTGTGGCCGTGTCCCGCGCTCGGCACTGTCTGTGCCGTGGCTCGTGCCGGGGCTGGCACACGTGAGCACTGGCACAGCCACCCCAGAGCCCACGCTGGGGCTCTGTCCCTGCCATGTCACTGTGCCTGGCACTGGGGACAGCTACGCGTGTCCTGTGTTGCTGGCACTGCCTGTCACATGCACACCTGTCACACACACACACACACACACCTGTCACACACACCTGTCACACACACACACCTGCACATGTGTTTGTCATGAGGTTATCACGGGGCCTGGCTCTGCCTGTCCCTTGCACACACCCCTGTCCCATGTGCCCATGCCAGTGGGGATGGGCCACACCAAGGGGTCCCTTGCTGTCCCCTCGCTGTCCTCTCACCCCAGTGTGGTGACACAGGTGCGCCGGGCACGATGGGCGCTGCCAGTGTCCCCTCTGCCCACAGGGGCCTGGACACCCAGGGTACCTCCCAGCGTGTTCTGGTCTGGATGGCACCATGGCACCGTGTCCTGGTCCCCAGGGTGTTGTGGCACCCTGCTCTGAAAGTGTCATGGCCCAGGGTCATTCTCCTGCAGATGTCCTGGTCCCAAGGGTGTCATGGCAGCATGTCCAGGTCCCTGTGGTGTCCTGGTCCTGAGGGTGTCACGGTGTTCTATCCCAGTCCAGAAGGTGTCATGTCCTTGTGTCCTGCTCCTGAGCGTTCTGTGGCTGCATGTCCTGATCCTCACGGTGTGTCACCTTTTGTTATGGCCCTGAGGATATCAGGACATTTTGTCATTGTCCCAAAGGTATCTTGTCACTCTGTCCACGTCCTGAGGGTGCCGTGTCATTGTGTCATGGTCTGAGGATGTTGCAGTAAGGTGTCCTGGTCCTGAGCAGGTCATGGAGATGTGTCCTGGTCCATGGGGATGTCACACACACCTGTGTGTTTTGTTTCTGAGAGTGCCGTGGTGGCGTGTCCTCATCCTCAGGGTCACACAGCAGTGTGTCCTGGTCATGAGGGTGTCCCATCCATGTGTCCTGGCCCTGAGGGTGCTGTGACACCGTGTCCTGGTCCCACGGGTCCCCTCGGCAGGCAGCGGCAGCCGTCACACCTGGGATGCAGGAGGTGGGACTTGGACTTTTCAGTGTAATGTGCTGTTGTCCCCCCCTGCCAGCACCAACCGCAGCTCCTTCCCCTCCTCTCAGCAGGCGGAAAGCAGTGACACCCCCAAAGACACCGCGGCCGTCCCCAAGTGCCCCCCGCCCTGCCCGGAGGCCAGTCCCGCCGAGCCGCTGCCCAACGGGGACGTGGAGGGGGACGCGGAGGAGGGCGGCGCGAGCCCCAAGGGCGGCCGGCCCGAGGAGGACGAGACGGAGAGTCTGCCGGACGGAGAGACGGGCCGGGCGCTGGAGAACGGCCGCTGCACCCCCAAGGAGGGCCTGGACGCCCCGGCCGATGAGGGTGAGCTGGCCCCTTCCGACCCCCAGAAGAAACGCGGGAGGAGGAAACTCCTGGAGGCCACAGAGAAAAGTAAGAGCTCAGTGTTGGGGGCTCCCCACTCCAGGGCCCAGCCCCCCAGAGACCCCCGGCCCCACCGTGCTGCTCCGCGGGGGCTCTGGGCTGGGCAGCACTGCCACAGGAGGAGGAGGAGGAGGAGGAGGAAGGGCCCAGCCCCTCCATGCCATGCGGGATTTGGGGTGGGGGCAGCAGGTCGGAGTGGGGGGCTGTGCCCGCATGCTCATGCCATCCCCCATCATCGCCTGTCCTGGTAGCAGGAACAGGGATGCTGGTCCTCGTGCTCGGTGCCCCGTGGTGCCAGCACATCCCTGTCCACCTGTGAGAGCTCCCTGGCATGTGTGCCCCCCATGGCAGCCCCGCCTGTGCTGGGGGCACGGGGGCCACGGTGCCAGGAGGCGCTGGCTCTGGTGCCGGGAAGCAGGCAGGGCAGAGGGATCAGCGCCACGCTGAGGGGTCAGTCCCAGCTCCCGGCGGGGGCACAGCTCAGCACAGGGGGTCCCGGGGGTCCCGGGGCATTTCTGGGCCGTGTCAGGAGGTGCCCAGGTAGTGCAGCCACCCCATAGCGCCGGGCCCAGCGCTGGCTCCCCAGGACAGGAGGGACAGGGACAAGCTGGGGAGAGCCCGCCGAGCACCCTGTGATGCTGCAGGGCTGGAGCGTCTCTGCTGGAGTGAGGCTGAGGGAGCCGCGGCTGCTCAGCGCGGAGCAGAGCGGGCTGCGGGGATCCCTGCCTGTGACACCTGTAGGGAGGTGTCTGCAGGTGAGCCCAGCGCTCCCCGGGGTGCCCAGGGACAGGACCAGAGGCCACGGCACAGGCTGGACCCCGCATGGTCCCTCTGGACCTCGGGACGCCCTTCTCAGCGTTCCCAGCTCTGGCACTTGGGCCTTCCCGACTGGAATCATCACAGAGACTGACTGGCCGGCCATGCCGAGCCAGTNCGCCGGCCGATGCAGCGGCCGAGGGCAGCCGGACACTGCTGCGGGTGTGGGGACGGCCGGGTGTGGTGTCGGAGCGGCTCCCGGTGATCCCCAGGAGGGCCCGGGGAGCAGGGACGCTGCCGGAGCTCGCTCCCTCCCGCAGGAGCCATTTCGGCGCTCTGGCCATGCCGGGGGCACCGGCAGCTTCCAGCGCCGGGCTCGGCTCCTGCCGGACCCTCCCCTGCTCCTCCCAGCCGGCCGGGGCTCCGCGGGGATCCCGTGCCTGGGATGAGCCACAGCCGTGGGAAATCTCCACTTCAGTCAGTGCCCCCCAGTTTGACCAGTCCCAGTGACAGAGGGGACCAGCATCTCAGAACAGGTCCGGGCCCCTGTCCCGTGCCTCAGTTTCCCCACCTGAGGTCCCCATGGCTGCAGGCAGCACTGGGAGGATGGGATGCCTGGGCATAGCTGGAGTACACAAGCACCCCTGTCCCCAGCACGGAGCTGGAAAGCTCCTGTCCCCCAGTGTCCCAAGGTGTCCCCCCCATCCCAGTGTCCTGCAGTGTCCCCCACTATCCTGCAGTGTCCCCCTTGTCTCCCAGAGCCTCCCTTGTTCCCCCATGCCCCTGCTGTCCCCCAGCACTCAGAGCAGAGCTCTTGGCCGCTCTCCCACTCAGGCCTTGCTGCTTTGGGGGTCTCCAAGTGCCACGGGAGGCCGGATCCCCATGTGCTTGCTGTGGGGTACGGTCCCAGTGTCACACAGGGCCGGGGCCACCCCAGGGTCAATGCCAGGGCGGCCAGTGCCCAGCAGCCAGGGCCGAGTGCTGAGGGATGCCAGCAGTGGGTGGGGGCCCCTCTGCACCCAGCAGTGCCCCCGCTCCCCCGGCCGCCCCCGCTCCCCTGGCCCCCAGCGGTTCTCACCCCCCGAAACACTCGGGGTTATTTTTAGCCGCTTTCCTGGCAGCGCCTCGGCACGACCTGCGGCGCGGATGTGCCGAGAGCACAGGAAGCAGCGGGGCTGCGCCGCTTCCCCCGCCCGCGGGGGGGGTCACTGCCCCAGACCCCCAAACCCGGCCGGGGCACGAGCAGCGGCTGCGCCCCGGAAGCAGCACCCGCCCGGGATCCCCCGGCCCTGTGCGTGAGCCGGGGGCCCGGCCCCGGCGCAGGGTGGCCCCTGGACGGGCTGGGTGGGCCCTGTCTCCCCCGTGGAGTCGTGGGTGGGCCCCATCGCCCCACGGGGTCCCGGCCCTGCAGCCCAGCACCGACACCGGCTGACGGCCGCTCTCTGTTCTGTGTGCAGGCAAGGACGAGAAGGAGGAAAACAACTTCGACACCCTTAAAATGGAGGCAAGTATGGCCTGGGGCTGGACCCTGCAAGGCTGCGCCCAGGAGATGGGCACAGCCCACCCCAGGAGACGGGCACGGCCCCACAGCTCACCCCAGGAGACGGGCACGGCCCCACAGCTCACCCCAGGAGATGGGCACGGCCCCACAGCTCACCCCAGGAGACGGGCACGGCCCCACAGCCCACCAGCCAACGTGGTGCTCCTCGTGCCCACGCGCACCATCTCTCCCTGCTCCCTCCAGCAGGCACCGGTGGCCATGGGGGAGCAGCAGGGCCCGTGTTCCCACAGGATGGGGGTCCTGGGCTCCCACGCCACGACACAGCCAGACACCGGGCAGCACCTGCTGCTGTGCTGGGGAGCAGCTGGCACCAGGATGTGGTCACTGGGTCGGTGACCCCCCTCCAGCCCTGCATGGGATGGTGCCTTGCCCAGGCTGACCCCTCAGCTCCCCTCAGTTCTCTGGGCACAGTGCGTTGGATCTGCTTTGGGGCGGATCCGTGCCAGGATGGTGCCAGTGGTGCCCACCAAGGTGCAGCTGGATGTGGAGTGATGCCATGGCATCCAGGTCATTGAATCCCAGACTGGCTTGGGCTGGAAGGGACCTCAAAGTTCATCCATAGGCAGGGACACCTTCCACTATCCCAGGTTGCTCCAAGCTGGGTCCAGTCTGCCCTGGAACACTCCCAGGGATGGGGCAGCCACAGCTTCTCTGGGCAACCTGTGCCAGGGCCTCCCCACCCTCCCAGGGAAGAATTTCTCCCCAGTACCCAATCTCTGGACACCAGGTCCTGGTGCACACCTGGGCCAGGCGTGTTCATGTGCACGCGTGCCGAGGCAGGCAGTGCCCTGCCTGCCCATCTCTCCATGCACGAGCGAGTGCCCCCCTCCAGCCCCCCGGGCAGCTCTGCTGTCCCCCTGCTGTCCCAAAGCCCGGCCTGTGGCTCGCCCCGCGCCGCCACGGCCGTGCCCTGACCCCGCTCTCTCTCTGTGGCACAGGGCTCGCGCGGGCGGCTCCGCGGCGGGCTGGGCTGGGAGTCGAGCCTGCGGCAGCGGCCGATGCAGCGGCACACCTTCCAGGCCGGGGACCCCTACTACATCAGCAAGAGGAAGCGGGACGAGTGGCTGGCGCGCTGGAAGCGCGAGGTGAGGGCCGGTGCCGGCCAGGGGTGGGCACCGCGTGGCTGGTGGGCACCGCGTGGCCGCGGCGCCCCGAGGCTCCCGCGGCGATCGTGGGGGCGTTGGTGGCACAGAGCCCGGGCCGGGGCTCACCGGGCACACGAGGGATGGTCAGCACACGCAGGGGGCTCAGGCGGGCGCACGGGGCACCCCGGCGTGGCCGTGCCCTGGGGCTGGTGGAGAGGGTGCTCCCGGCTGCTGGTGGTGT